>VYXC01008780.1:157237-193374 GCA_013397175.1 Platysteira castanea
CTTTGCCGCGCCCCGGCCCTCCCGCCGCCGCCACACGGGCGGGTGCCGCTGACACGGGCGGGCGGAGCTGGAAGAGGTCTCGCCTCTCATCGGCCCGTAAGGGGCAGGGTTGGGATAGACCGCTCCCCTGTTTTGCATCACCGCTGTTCTTATTGCATCGCCTGTCACAGCCCACCGGCGGTGCGGAGCTGGGAGGAAGCCGTGCCCATTATCGCCTCGCCCCGCCTCTCCCGGCGGCTCGCTCCACCAAGCGAGGCCGAAGCGAGGTCCTGCCCCTCACCGCGGCCGTCGCTCACGGGGGCGGGGCCGGCGCTCACGGGGTTCCGCCGGGCTCCTGGCGCGGCCCGTTAGTTCGGAGCATGCGCAGTGCGGCGCTCCCGCGTTCCCGCCCGTGCGGCGCGCGCGGGCTCGTGAGGGGGAAGCGCGCGCGCGGTGCCGCCATCGCCTCAGCGCTTCCTGAGGGAGCAGAGCCAGAGTGACAGAAAAGAGAGTCACAGAGAGCACGGCGACAGAGTCACAGGACCGCAGAGTCACAGAATATCCTGAGTTGGAAGGGACCCGCAAGGATCATCAAAGTCCGGCTCCTGGCCCTGCAGTGGACACCCCAACAATGCCACCATGACACGGCCGTGACGTTGATGCTTCACGCGCTGCTGAGCCCTCGGGGTTTCCACAAGCAGAGACGACTTCGAACTGGTAAAAGTCCTCAAGGCAGCAAGACAGGGCAGCAACGATCCATCGTTAGTGTAATGTCTCTTTTGGCACCTGTCCAGTGGAGAACAGATTAAATGGCCCATTAAGCACTCAAATACTATGATAACTAATAGATTCAAGGATAGAGTAATTTATGATCTATTCACCTGGGGTGTTTTTTAATCAATGACTTTATTTAGAAGTGCCCCATGCACTCATTTCTTCTTGAAGATGTTCAGCTGGCCTGAGTGACCACATGCGGGTCCCTGTATGTCAGAGACTCACAGATGCCTCAGATTTAACTAGAATTAATGATTTTCTGATTACAGTCTCTGCTAAGTGCAGCCAGTATTGCTTCAGTATCACGTAACCGGGAAGACACTGTAAAATTCAATTGTGTTTCCTAAGAAACAAGCACTTGGCATATTCCATAAATCCAAGTCCATGACAAATAGTCTTCCCTCCCTTTTCAAACAGCACGATTTTCAGTCAGAGAGATCTCTGGTTGCTTAGCAATTTGAGGAAATCTGATACTAAATGGATTTTGTTAGGAACAGAGAAAGGTGACAGAAGGCAGCTTGGATTTTGCACATCAGCTTTTTCAGCTTTTTCTCTGCCTGTACANGACTTCCGCCCTTTCAAGGCAGAAATTTAAGATTAAATCAATGTTTAATGAACCACCTGAACAGCAATACAGGGTGTCTTGGTCCGTTTCACCTAAGGGTTTCCAAAGTAAGCCGCTTTACTAATTAATATCTCTGCCACCCACACGCTGCGTGTGGCTCTGGCAGATCCACACCACACGCGGATCTACCTCTGCCCCAGGGCTAAGTTCACATGTTTATGGGTGCCCAGGTAATGAGGAATCCCGTATTACACCTGTTTATGGGCACGCATAACGATCTGCACTCACATCCATCGCGCCTGAGACGAGGGAGACCCACGAAGTGTTTAATAATGCATCGGGCCATGTGAACGAGCCCTATTTCCTCATCCAGGAACTCAGGGAAAGTACAATAAAGCACACACGGAAGCCAAGTGCGGAGCAGCAGCAGCCGCCAGCTCTGTCCGTCACCCCAGAGAGGTTCTCCTGAGCAGGAGCAGCAATAAAAGTGAATTCCTATACAAAACACTGGGATTTTTCTTGCACTACCTCAGCACCGCCGGACTGGAGGGGCCTCACGTTATCCAGACCCAGAGCAGTGGAGCCCCACGGGCTTGTGCATGTCACGACAGACACGACTCCCGCGACAGACTCCCGGAATTACACAATGTCCCCTTTCCACGCACCAAGGGCCTCACGGAGGCCCCGAAGAGCCTGGGGGAGCCCCCGCCGGACCGCCCCCCGCCCGGCCCGGTGCTCACAGACCCCGGCGCCTCCCGGCCCCGCCGCCCCGGGGGCGGCCCCGCGCTCACCTCTCGAAGAGCAGCCGCACGGCGAAGATGCCGAGCGCCAGCGGGAAGGCGGAGAGGACGTGAGCGGCCCGCGGGTACTGCAGCCCGCTGCCCGGCGGGCCCGGCTCGCCGGCGAGGTCGGCCCACGTCACGTTGTGCGGGAGCCAGAACCGTTCGTTCCAGAACCAGGCCCGCAGCGCCGCCGCCGCGGCCGCCGCCGGGGGGCACACGCACTCGCACCCGTCGCCCGGTAACCCGGGCTACATGATCCCCTGCAACTGCAGCGCCTGGCCCGGCCCGGGGCTGCAGCCACCGCTGGCCTACATCCTCCTGCCGGGCATGGGCAAGCCCCAGCTGGACCCTTACCCCGCAGCCTACGCCGCGGCCCTATGACCCGCGGCCNGGTGCCGCCATCGCCTCAGCGCTTCCTGAGGGAGCAGAGCCAGAGTGACAGAAAAGAGAGTCACAGAGAGCACGGCGACAGAGTCACAGGACCGCAGAGTCACAGAATATCCTGAGTTGGAAGGGACCCGCAAGGATCATCAAAGTCCGGCTCCTGGCCCTGCAGTGGACACCCCAACAATGCCACCATGACACGGCCGTGACGTTGATGCTTCACGCGCTGCTGAGCCCTCGGGGTTTCCACAAGCAGAGACGACTTCGAACTGGTAAAAGTCCTCAAGGCAGCAAGACAGGGCAGCAACGATCCATCGTTAGTGTAATGTCTCTTTTGGCACCTGTCCAGTGGAGAACAGATTAAATGGCCCATTAAGCACTCAAATACTATGATAACTAATAGATTCAAGGATAGAGTAATTTATGATCTATTCACCTGGGGTGTTTTTTAATCAATGACTTTATTTAGAAGTGCCCCATGCACTCATTTCTTCTTGAAGATGTTCAGCTGGCCTGAGTGACCACATGCGGGTCCCTGTATGTCAGAGACTCACAGATGCCTCAGATTTAACTAGAATTAATGATTTTCTGATTACAGTCTCTGCTAAGTGCAGCCAGTATTGCTTCAGTATCACGTAACCGGGAAGACACTGTAAAATTCAATTGCGTTTCCTAAGAAACAAGCACTTGGCATATTCCATAAATCCAAGTCCATGACAAATAGTCTTCCCTCCCTTTTCAAACAGCACGATTTTCAGTCAGAGAGATCTCTGGTTGCTTAGCAATTTGAGGAAATCTGATACTAAATGGATTTTGTTAGGAACAGAGAAAGGTGACAGAAGGCAGCTTGGATTTTGCACATCAGCTTTTTCAGCTTTTTCTCTGCCTGTACAAAGCAAGTCTTACTTCTCCATCCAAAAGAAAGGAAAATGAGCAGTAGGTTGTGGAACTGCTAACACCTTCCAACTAGGCAGCAGGCTTTTCCCTTCTTCTTCCCAATATCCGTGTCGTACACATGAGCATTTCCTCATGCTGCTGCAGAACTTTCACTGCATTGCTTCTGGCTCTTACACCCCTCTATCCCAACCAAACCTGTCTCAGGCTCAAGTGACAATAACTTAAATAAAAATCACCTGATAGGAAGGTGGAAAAAAACCCCTCAGTTGTCCTTGGCTGCCCTCGAGAACCACCTGGAGCCAGAAATGGAAGTGAAAAATCCCTGCACGTCCTTACTCCTTTTGGCAGTCGTGTTCTAATCCCTCTTCCACACGCTCTTCAGTCTGAGAGCAGAAGTTGCTCATTTGAGTCAACCAGGAAAGCACGGACACACAGTGTCACCTAGTGGGGCACCAGAGCCTGCCCGGGCTGGCTTCCAGTAGAATTCACCCATCTTTTCCCTCCATTTTTATAGATGGAGAGCAGCCCTGGGGAGAAGAATTTTAGGTGCTGGTGGGGGAGAGCTGGACATGCCCCGGGGCTGGAGAAGAGAAGCTTTGGGTGATGGAGTTGTGGCCGTGCAGTGCCTGAAGGAGATGCAGGAAAGATGGAGAGAGACCAGGGACAAGGGTCTGGAGTGCCAGGACAAGGGGCAATGGCTTCAAACTGCCAGAGGGCAGGGGTAGAGGGGATATTGGGAAGGAATTTCTCCCTGTAAGGGCAGTAGGTCATTGGAATGGATTTCCCAGAGGATGCCTCATCCCTGGAAGTGTCCAAGGCCAGGCTGGACAGGGCTTAGAGCAACCAGGTCGAGTGGAAGGTGTCTTTGCCATGGCAGGGGGTGGAACAGGATGAGGTTTAATGTCCTCCCCAACCCAAACCATTCCATGATCCCGTGACAATTCTATGACTCTTTAAAAACTGCCTCTTTGTGAAACAAGATGAATCCAGACTTCAATTATAGTGGAAATGACCAAACTTTATTGAAGGTTTTGTCGTTAGCAGAACTGTTAAGAAAGCAGAATATTTTACACCTCAAGAATCATTAAGATCTAATTCTCTTGAGAATACAGTACAAATAAAAGCTAATTTAAAAAAAAAGGGCCTCCTCCTCCCCCCATTCAAGATTTTATTATTTGTAAAATAAAGGAAGTCAACTTAAAAAATGTTCTAATCTTCAACACTGGCAATCGGAAAGTGACACTGATTCCAGAGATTTTTGCAATGCAGCACAATTTCACAGCTGTAAGGAAAAGATTTATGGCAGCTTGATACAAGTAGGATTTCAGAGTTGTCAAAAGGCCTTAAAAATCTTATCTGCAGTTTAAAATGATGAAGAACTCCAAGTAAAAAAAGAAATGACAACAAAAACAAAACAAACAAAAAACTCCACTTCAAATGCGTGTGAAATGCAGAAGTAATGCCCTGCAGGCTGCTCCAAAGTGTTCACTTGTCTTTTGCAGAGACCTGGCAGCCAGCACAGCTCCTGGGAAAGCACTGAAATACACATGGTCCAGCAACGGGCACCATTCCAGTTGTGCAGGGACTCCTCAACTGACCACAGGCAGGTTTGAGACAGAAATTCACATTGCACTCCGTTTAGGATGCTTTAGTTGTTGGACACTACACACAAATGTTTTTATTATTAAAAAAAAAAAGCCCAGTTGTGCCCTTTCCATGTATTAAAGTGCATTAAGTGACCGTTTTAAAGCAGGCCAGAAAGTCCCTTTGAAGTTGGTCCCTAAGCACTGCAGCAGCATTTGGAGTGGTACGGGTGGTGTGTTCCAGAGGCCCTGTCCCACACCACCACGGCAAGTACAGTGGAATTCCATAAACTGTTAGTGAAATACCTATTGAAGCTCAAAGGGATAAGAGAGAACAGCTCTGTTCTCGTGCTGGGGACAGACACTACCTGCTGAAGCTGTCCCACAGCCAGACACTTGTTCCATGCACCTAAAGAATTTGCAGGCTTCCAGAGTTTTCTAGTTGAGATAATTTGTACGTAGATTCCCTTAATGCCGATGTGCAGTGCAGCATCGCTTCATCCAGGAGAGCTGTTTGTTAAAGCTAAAAATACCCATTTCAAAAGGCCCAGCACCTTGCAGCAAGTTTTCTAGTAAAAGGCCAATTTATTCTTCATCATCATCTTCATAGTAGCGATTCCTTTTGATCTGTTCTTCCACAGATAGATCCTCCATGTCTTCACCCTCCCAAAACCCAACGTCTTGGGATTTGCGGTTCTGGTTTGGAGATGATTCCTTAGCAGTCACGACATTGGCTAAGCTGGAATGTTTAGGAGAATTTGGCTCAAGGAGTTCTTCCTTTGGAATTTCTGGCTCCTCCGTAGCATGTTCTTCCTCATCTGTGTCTGCATTCACCTGGCCATTCTCTACAATGTCATGCTCTACTGTTTTGATACCAGACAATTCCCGTTCTTCCTCCACATTTTTCTCCCCAGGGTTCTGGATGTTCCTATGCTCAACCTTCTTTTCCTTTTGCTTTTTCTCTATGACAACCTCTCTCTCCAGTTCCTCGCTCCTTTTCAACGTGTCTCTCTCTGCCTTAGAAGGAGATGGTGAATTCTCTGTTTTATGGCCTTTAACAGATATTGTTCTAAATGAGGCTGCGACTGTAAAGGGGCGACTTCGCTCCTTCAGTGAGGAAGATCTTCTTAACTTTTTGAGATCCAGATCCACATCCTCCTGCACATCTGGCTTGGAAATCTCTTCTTCTGGAGGCCACTTGGGTTTAAGTACTTTGATGCCCTCATCTAAGGCACTTCCTTGGATACTTTGGTCAGACGGAGGTGGCCAGGCGATCCTGAGCTTTTTTGTTTCTGCTGGTCTTTCTTCTCTTTCAGGCACAGCTGAAGCTTTTGCTTCCATACTTGCTGCCAGAACTCCCACTTTTGCAATCGGGGCATCCTCTACTCCTGGGCTTTGCGGAGTTTCTGGTGCATTTACACCATGGACGGTTTTCTCCGGGGATTCTTCACATTCAGTTTTACCTGCCCACAATTCCTTATGCTGTTTGTGTCCAAAGCCCTCATCGTAATTGCCCTTGGACTTGAAGAGCTGATTGAAGTGAGGCTTGCAGTAGATGTTCCCACGCAGAGATGCGTACGTCCCAAGGCTGTTCAGGAAGCACAGATCAAACGTTAGAGCTCAGGGCCACAACACGAGTGTCTAATTTAGTTGTGTTACAGAAGAGATTCAATTTCAGTCTTCCACATGTTCAGAAAGACATTCTTAGAGCCCTCAGGGTTTACATGGCTCTTTCTAGGAATTCTTTATAAAGCTGGACACTATATTTTTCCCCCCATAAAATTACATTAAGAGTTTAAAAACGGCATCAAGTGCACCAGGCACTGGCAGAACTAGGCCTGTGTTACCTCTCCTACACTCCTGCACAAACCACTGGATTATGGTGACTTCCAGCTCAGCTGGGCCTGAGCAGGACCTTCCTCAGCTGCAAAAGGAAAACATTTCCCAGAGGGCAGCCAAGGGAGCAGCGCACGTACCTGAGTTTGCTGTTGCAGTAGGAGCAGCGGAAGCAGCTGACGTGAAACACCTGCTGGTTGGCAAAGAGCCTTTCCATGGGGTACACGGTCTTCTGACACCCAACACACGTTTCCTTCATTGGCAACTGGAATTTCTACAGGGGGAAGAGAAAGTTTGTTGACTGGAAAACACATCAACTGCTGGGGACTTGGCATGGGTTCATGCACAGCTTCCTGAGCTCTGAAGAACTGCAGAGTCACTCTCTAATTAGGGTGCAGCGGGGGCAGCAAGAAGCTATGACAGGCCCACGGGATTGCTGTGGCTTGACAGGGAGCCAAGATTTCACCCCAGTGAATCCCACAGCTGAAGCATCACATGCTGAGCAATGGTTGGGAAAGAACAATGAGAGCATTAAAACTGAACCAGTTCCCCCAAAGCCGTCTCGTTCCTTCCTGCAACCTCGGTTTTTATTGATAGGAGAATGATGAAACATTCCAGTTGATTACAATCTGTGTGAGACTTACCAAAATAAAATAGTGGAGAAAAAGAGAATCTTGAAATGGTTTGGGTTGGAAAGGACCTTGAAGATCATCTAGTTCCAATCCCCTGATATGATCATCCATATCACCATCCACCAGAAGAATTGAAATAGCCTCAAAAGGTGCAGGGTGGGAGAGGAAAGGGGTGAAACAGGCTGCTCAGTGGTTTGAAATTATCCATTTTTGTTAAGTTTTTGCATCTCAAAGAGGAGGAAATAGCCTCAGCATTGATACAACAGCAGGAAACACTCCTGACTTCACTTGTAAACAATTCCAGCTCTACCCCAAAGAAACCACACTCAGGTTTCAGGACTCGCAGCCCCCCAAACTTGCTCAAGATTCCAAGTGAGCAGAGCTTTGAGGTTAAACAGCTAAAATTCTTATGTGCTTACTGAATTTCCTGAGGGTTTAGTGCAAGGATAAACTTGAGCACTGAGGAGTTGAGTGTCACTGCTGTGCTGTGCAGCAACGATCACGGGTTTGTTTTCCGACAGCATCAAGGAAGCAAGAACATTGTCTGTGAGAAAAGGTCACTGGATGCCATTTACTTCTCAAAATCTATTAACGCTGGCCAATGGGGAGGACACTTCACAGGATAAATTAAATAACACAACACTGGCATTTTGAGGCTGCATGTTGATTACAAGTTATTTAGCAGCCCAGGCTCCACTCCGGGATCTGCACAGTAATACTTAAAGTGTGGCTTTTCCTTGGCAAAGAATTACCTGCTACAAACTTACAAAAAGCTTTACGGAAAAATCTGATGGCTAAAGAAAAAACAGGAAGGTCACAGGAAGACATAATCACAGAAATTTATTTATAACAGTCTAGAAACAATGGTTAGGAATGAAAGTTCCAGTGTGTACGGGCAGATTGCTGAAGATGGAGCCAGCTCAAGTCACTTTGTCACAACCATAAAGTTTGCTGCCAATTTAATTCCATTTTAATATGTGTTTCAGGGTTTCCAGGCATTGCTTGAAGTTACAGTAGATTAAAGTTCTGATGACGACAGCTTCACTAAGAAATTCAGAATTCCTTTCGAAAAAGAATCCAAAGTTTCTAGGTGCTGCCAAAACTCTGAATCTTGAGTCACTAAATGAAATCTCAAAAAAAAAAAAAGATTTACTGATGCAAACAAAAAAATCTAATCACCTGTGCTTGCCACATGGAGCAAGGCAGCAACAATTTGCTTGCCCATCAAAATGTTTTCTCCCTGAAAGCTCAGTTTTGCACGATGGCTTTGGCTTTGCGAATTAAAGTGCTCTCGCTGGCACGGGCTTCTGCAATCACATCCCCATCCAAGGAGAGGAACTTACTTGCATACAATGAGCCCTATGTCTGTGGAGAGGCGTTTTGGGCTGTGAAGAGACAGAAATTCCTTTCCAGGATACTACAAATAGGAGCTACAGGAGGAAGATGAGGCCCAATAAGTACAAAAAGGACTTGAGAGAAAGCTGAGAGTTGAGCTCACATTAGGAGGGAAGCAGAAGGCAGGAGGAGAGGTTAGGAACCAAGGACAGGAGACAGAAGCTGGAAGAGACAAATAGGAACCTTGCATGAATAAACAGCAGCTTCTATCCCACAGTGCAGCATCTAAAGCAGTAACTGGGCAAAAGGCTAAAATGGTTTTGATAATACCAAGAGAGAGCAGAGCTCCAGGACACGCAGGTTTTGTGTCACAGACTGGGATCACACAACTCCCACTGGCAGCCCCCATTTCCCATACTGGCATTTCTTCCCTGGCACACTGGGAAGCCAGATCTCCCCAGTCTCTGAGCTCAGGGCTGTTCCTCCCAAAGATGGGGGAAACAACAAAAGCCCAGTTGTTTCCTCAGGAGTGAGCCAGGAAGTGTGTGGCAGCCGAGGCAATCAGCATCCCAAACCCCAGACAACACACGTGATGAGCAAGTACAGCCTGACCAAAACCTCCAGTGCTGCCATTTGTTATCTAATCAGATTAGCAAATACATCCCTGTCCCAAAGTTCTCCATCTGCTTTATCGCTCCCTAAAGAAACTGCAACATCAAAGACTCATTACTCAGAAAGTAATTACCTGATTTTATGGAGTCAGGCACCACAGTGCCCTCACTGTAAAGTTACAACCACTTGCAGTTACCTTAGGAGCAGCTGGAAGAGGAGCAAAGCCACGTCCCAGCCTGCTAAAGGCTCTGGAGATCACTACCAGGACCTCAGGGCCTGTCTCCAGGAGCTCAGACAAGCCCTGAGACCATCCTCTGCTCGAGCCCTTCACCACTCTGCAGAGCAGCAGCAGCCTCTATCACAGGGGTGTAACAGAAACCAACAACTCCCACCCAGTCTTTGGAGAAAACCCGACCGTTTTGAGGTGCTTTTGCACCCGAATTAAAGTGCTCTCACAATCACACTCTGATGAGGACAGAGCAGGTGTTGATCCAGTTACTGCCAGGCCTTTAGGCTCAAGCACATTTAGGCTTGAGGGATGTCAGTTGGTTTAAACCTTCACCAGTGTTTGAGACTGAAGAGCTGCGTTACCTTCACGGCTTTGGGTGGGGAGGCCTCTGTCTGCCCAGCTGCTTTAGCACCCAGGTTCTGCTGCTTTGAGCTGGCAGGTTTCTGAGCTTCTGCCTCGCTCTCCGACTGTCCAGCTGAGGGAGGAGAGGAGGGAGAAAAGGCAATTACAAAGGCTTTAAACTGTGGGCAGCTTATGCTCACAAGACCCACCAGGGTATCAGTTCAAGTTAAACTGTGAGGGAGATGCACTTAAATGTTCAATCAGGGAAACAGGAGTTACAAATGTCTTAAAATTACAGCTGAAAATGAACTAAACGTGAAAGAAATTCTTATAAAGTCTGTGTTAGGCACAGGACAGATTTTTAGTACAAGATGGTTTTTATAAATTAATCATTTGATAGGGCTCACCATGGCCATCCTCCAGCAGACCAGAGTGCAAAGACAAGCTGTTCTCACCTACAGAAACCTGCAAGAGAAAATGAGACAGTGAGAACCCCTGACCTTCTGAGATCTGGACAGTCACAGCCCAGGAAGGCACCAGGCAGTTTGAGCACCGAGACAGGGAGAGACCTGAGTGGCTCAGGAAAGGACTTCCTGGTTTTGAGGCACAAAAGGCTCCAGCTGACTGTCAAGAGAGTCCTTGCTGCAAGGCAGACACCCTCACAGGGTTCACACACACAAACGTCAGATTTCTGTTTCCTTGTACACCTTTATTAACCCTCAAATCTTTGTTGATTTGCTGAGGTTCCTCCCAGGTTTTCTCACTTACAAATCCCTTGACCCCAAGCAGCACATTTACTGCAAATCTCACGGCTCCCTCCAACATTTGGCCAATCTCTGATGTTCAGACATTCAGCAGAGACTGTGCTCTTGGGGAAAAAAAAAAAAAGAACAAAACAAAAAAAGAACAGCTGAATTTAAAAAAAAAAACCCTTTTGTTGAACCATAAGCCTGTTCCAAGGTTGGGACAAACATGCTGGATCTTCCTTGTTCATCCTCCTTCAGAAACAAATCAGTAATTTTAAAAAAATTTAAAAACTAGAGGAGTTGGATCTAAATCAGTTTCAAATACTAAACAGAATCACAGCATTGCTTAGTTTGGAAAAGACCTTTAAGATCACCAAGTGCAACCATGAACAAAACATGCTACAGATAAAGCTCTTGATGTATAACTCTTTATTAAACTTGGCACTATTGCTATTAAATCAAATAGTTTTAAGTAGCTACACTGAGGAACTAAAGTACTGTAACAAGATTAACTGCAAATCATCACTAATTCACCTTAATGATTGAAAAGTCCGTTGCAAGCAACTGAAATTTGTAAATTAATGAGGTGATGAGGAGGCAAGTTCCATGTCTTAGCATTCTCTGGTCTGCTGAGAACAGAACTGAACCCCACTGTCCTGGGCAGAGCACGAACACTCTGCTAGAGTCACACACGTCTGGCTCCTGAATGTGCCACGGGTGCAGTGTGAAAAATGACAGAGTGAAGTGTCTTTTGTTTCCTTTCTGCCAGAGGATTCCCATTTCTGACATTAACGACAAGCAGTTTTAATTAGGCTCATTTCCAAGTTCGCCACGTCCCTTCCAAAGGCCAATCCTGGCTCCCAAACAATGCTCTATTCAGGTTCTCATTGCACCTGGACACCTCAACGAGTGACTCTGCAATTACAGCTCAACACCAGCAATTTTATTCAAATCTTCCATTCACAACGGGGAGATATTCTGATTTAACAGGTGCTCTTTTAATTAACTCACCTTGGAGCAGGAAGCAGCCTCGACCAGTCAGACACGAAGCTGCTCAGCTGTCTCTGAGGAACAGCTGAAAGCAAAAAGATTTGGCCCCTTGCCCAAGGAAGGCTGAAAAGCTCTAAAAGCCCTCCTGGCATTAAGCTGCCACGTGTTCAGCCTGGATGGAATACACAGTACCCCAATTATTATTCAGCTACTTTTATCCCGTCTGCTGTCCCCAGTTCAGGGACAAATGCTCGAGTCCAGTTTACAGAGTCTCAATTTATAGCTGAAGCTCAAAACCAGGAACAAACCCAAACTGCCATTCTCAGTTACTCTAAAATTTAGCCACTAAATGCAGAAGGAACAGTGACAAACTCCTTTACTTGGGTCATACAAAGCTGCTCATAGGGTTTTTTTTAAATTGGTGTGGATTTTTTTGTTTAGAAAAAACCCACCATAAAACACACCTACTGAGACCAAAATCTCTCCCAGAAAACTTATCTCTACACATTCTCTTCCACAGACACTTGCTGGCTTATAATTCAGAGACAGTCTAAAAAAATAACTTTAAAAAAATCAGGAATTTTGCAGCATGTAACTAATCTGCATCAGCTGCTCAGGTTCAGCTCCCAGATGGCACATGGAACATGGAACCAGTGTTATCAGCTGTGCTTCCACAGCCAGCTCCACTTAAAATGAAGCCCTTGATCTCCACCAGCACGGACATCTTACCTTCTCCCCATCCTGACAGGAACTGGAGTCCTCAATTGGTGCCATATTCTCCTTCTGCCCAGATTTGTAATTCTTGAGTTCACTCTCACTGGCTTGAATCTCACTCTATGGGACAAAGCACTGGAAAGGTGACAGGTTCTTTTCCCCTAAGAAATACTTGCTATCCATTTCTCTTGAAATGTTTTAAAAACTGGTTTTTTAGTACGTGGAGTGATAATTAAAGGGAGGGCCAGAAAAATGTATAGACACTTGGTAAGCAACATATTCTAAGGAGGGAACAGGATTGGGCTCTAGAATTTTACTGTGCTCTAAGGAGGTAATGCCAGCGTTTTCCTGAACAACCCTTTTCTTCCAAATTCCTGTTTAAAATCAACTCCTCAATATTCCCTGCCCAATCCACATCTTCCTTTCCAAGAAATGTTAACTTTTCACTTGGAATGACAAGTATTTCCAGACAAGCACTGCCTGAAGCACAGTGTAATTGCTAAATATCGTTTGACATAAAAGCAAATCCCACATTTGCTTCAATTCCAGTCAAAACCCTGACTCTGTTTTCCTGAGATTTCTGTTCTTGATAGACTGACTTAAGACTTTCACAGAAGGATCTTTCAGACTTTAAAACCAATAAAATCCAGTGAAACCTCGTGTTTCTTTCATTGCCACAGGACACGAGATCGTTGGAAGGCTCGTGCTTCTCACAAGGCATCTTCTCCATGACATGAAAGAGCAAGAGCCACATGCCAGCACCAGCATCTTCCTGCTTGGAAACAAATCTCCACAAAACCAACCACATCCAAGAGGTTCGTAACCAAATGTTGGAATTTTAATGTTTAGATCTCTTTATCTGCTGTCCAGCACCTTTTCCTTCCCTTCCCACATCCCTTGTGACACAGAACTGATTGTTCCTCACCCCTACTCGAGCCATCAGGTTTAACCCAGGCCTTATTACACCACGGTGCCCTAAAATGGTTGTTCCCAGGAGAGATTCTGGCTTTCCTTTTCAGCCCAGACATGAGAAGGGCAGCACAAACACCACACTTATCAAAAAAAGCCCTGGTTGCTTTGCCAGCAGAGAAGGAGAAGATCCCAAGGTCAGGGCTGCTGTTGGAACAGTGGCACTGCAAACCCTGGCCTCAGGAACCCGTCTGCTCCTTCTTACTCTGCCCTCATCCATGTGCCAGGTCCAAATGGGAGATTGTGCCCAAATGGGGCATCCTGAGAGCATCAGGCTGGACTGACACTAAACCAAGAGCACTGGGGGGCTGCAAACAGGAGCCTCTTGCCATCGGGACAGAATTTAGTGACTCAGCCACCACTCTGAGCCCCAAACTGGAAAAGGCTTCAGGAAAACGAGTCCAGGCGGGGCACAGGAGGCAGAAATGGGCAATTAGGTTAATCAGATTTGTTGCAGTGGCTGCAAGGACTTTCCATTCATGCAGGGAAGGTTTTACTGACCCTCCTCCCACAGCTGGGGAATCTGGCCCACGTGCAGATGAAATTCAGGAATCATTTGAGCTGGGAAGAGGCCTTGGCTCTCCACAGAGACTCCTGGGAAGCAGGCACTCCCCTGAGGGAGAACCAGCACTTTGGGCTCTCATTTCCAGGGCAAGTTTCCCAATTTAAAAAAGCCTCTCCTCTTCAAATTTATTACTCTGGTTAATAAAAGTAATACTTGAGCAATATAAGTTCCCATCATTCAGCAAAAGTAGCAGAAACTTCCAGCAAATGTACCTAAGCAGTTTTTAACAAAAGCTGAGATTCCTGAAACCTCCTCAGCTGTAACGCCTCATTAATTATTCAGTTCCTGATCAAATATTTGCAAAACAGGCAGAGGTTCATTCACTGCAAGACTCTAATTGGATTCAGAGAGTGGTGAGAAGTCCTGAAGGGAGGTGAAAAGCAGAAGCAAGGAAAACTAACTGGAGATCCCAAAGCTGCAGGCCAAGAGACCCAAGTTCTGAGCACTGTGTGACACAAAGTCACTTCATCTCACCGTGCCTCAGTTGCCCACAGCTTAGAGCTGATGGACAACACAGAATTGAGTTGAGTTTTCTTTTTAAACAAAAACAACAAACACGAGAGAGCTACAGACACTCAGAAAGAAAAAGAATGTCAACTATGCTTCAAAAGGACCTTGGTCAGGGTGCCAGCAATTAATTCCTTGGAAAACTTTCAACATGATTCCAGGAAGATGCAAATAGTCTCATTTCTTCCTGCAGTATGTAGAGACAACTCTTCATCAAAAATTACTCCTATGGGCACAGGGTTGTTTTCCAAAAAGAACAGCATTACCCTCAAGCAGCCTGGTTTCCATAAGATCTTCTTCCCAGTCTCAGGCTGGACAAAAATTCACTTCCACACAAGCCAAGACTTACCATGGGAGTGATGCCTGAGGAACTGCCCTGCTTGGACACAGCTGCCTGGTACTTGGCCAGCCTGTCCTTTATTGATGTCTCGGACAACCGGGGCATGTCCAGGTTCTTCCTGGTCTCTGCCTTGTCTGGGCTGAGTCCTGGACTGGTCTCTACAAGATACCCTGGTAAAAAAAACCAAACATGAATAACAGATAACCCTCAGAACACTTAGCAAGATCCTTCTTGGGGAGAATAAACATTGCCATCCTCTCCAGGATCACGCCAGTGAGGACACAATGTGTATCACTGAGGAGTGAGATCCAAGGGAACGGCTGGAGCTGGGCCAGGGGAGGGTCAGGTTGGATATCAGGAAAGGTTCTTCCCCCTGAGGGGGGGTCAGGCACTGCCCAGGCTCCCCAGGAATGGTCACGGCCCCGAGGCTGCCACAGCTCCAGGAGAATTTGGACAAAGCTCTCAGGCACAGGGTGGGATTGTTGGGGTGTCTGTGCAGGGCCAGGAGTTGGACTGGATGATCCTTGTGGGTCCTTCCCAACTTAGGATGTTCTATGAGTATTTATAATATCAGCTGTTGGGTGAAACCCCAAAAGATTGCAAATGGTTTGCTAGAGAAAGGTCTCCAAACAGATAAAAATACATAATTTTGTTTAAGTCAAAGCTCACGGTAGCTCCCTGTGTCTGGCCAGGGTAGGAGGGAGGAGGATTGAAGCAAGGAGGAAGAAGGAACATTGTCTGTTCACTGCTTCCTAAATTAGCCTGACTATTAAAAGGAGTTCTAGGATTGAGACACAGGGGAAGACTGGCTTGCATTCCTTCACTTGTTGGTTATTCCCTGTGCCTTGGTTTCCCGTGCTTAAGAGGGGAATGGTTTAAAACTCCCAGCAAGGCTTCACTCATTAAATGGGATGCTGATGGACTTTGCAGCTGGAAGGTGGCTGCACTTCCTTCAGTTTTGGAAAGGCAGAAGTTATTTCATAGAATCCCTGAGACTGGAAGAGCCCTCCAAGACCAGCGAGTCCAACCTCTGACCAATCCCCACCTCATCATCCACACCACAGCCCCGAGTGCCACGTCCTTGGACACCTCCAGCCAAATTTCTATTGTACTGTACAACGTGGATTTATCTCATCAACAGAAACCAAACCAACCCCCCCAAACCCACCCAGCCCTGAGGTTTCCTGACCTGCCGTGCTGTGGCTCCTCTCTCCTGGGGCAGCATCGCAGTCCTCCGAGGAGAGGCTGTTCTCCGAAATCCTCCTGCCCACCGCCGCCCTCCGGGGCTCCCGGGGGCCCTGCTGGGGACAGAGCCTGCCATCAGCTGCCTGGGCACACAGGGATTGCTGGGGGTAATCCCTCCAGAGGCACAGGTGTCACTAGCAAATCTGCTTTACTGGAATGAACAAGTCTAGCAGGTGACATCTTATTTAACCAATATAAAGTTGGAGCACAGAGTACCTGACCCTCTGTCAGCCTGGGAAACACTTTCTTGGAGAGGTCACAGTCGGTGCCCTTTGGCAGTTGTCTTGGTTGAAAAGGACCCCAAAGATCAGATTTTTAGGTTGTTCCCACTGCATATACAAAAGTTCAGTCTAGATTTTTGCCTTTCATGCAATTTCTGTTGAAGCCAATAGTCACGGTCACTGTATGAAGATTTAAAATCAGAAAAAGGATGCAAGGAACCACTTATCCAAAATCTGCATTCATTTTCAGCCACAGAAACAGAATTAATAGTATTGTAATAAAAGTTATCTAGAGTTACTCATTTTGATTTGGATAGTTCATGCATTTGGTACCAAATAATTCCCTAATTAGGTCTGATAAGGCTGAAGCTTAAGCAGGAGAGTGTTAAAGATAAATATTCTCAGATCTCCAGGATAATCACTCTGCTGCAGAGCTGGACAGGGTGTCCTGTAGCACCACCCAGATGCTCTGGCTGCCTCAATCAGATTTTATTCTTATTTGTTGAGACCAACTCCCCAGAATCTAAATCTCAATACAAGAAAGCACAAAAAGAAGTTTCCACAGCTTTGATAGAAGTTTGTGAGCACAGAGTTAAACTGGACTCCATCAAGGTAGGATGTATTCACAGCTGAAAGTCAAACTATAAAACCCTAGAAGGTGCTGGACCTTTGTTCCCTCTCTGGGAAGAGTTAAATCACAGTTGGAAATTCAGATTGAGGCTAATGTAGAGAAAAAGGCAGGTTTGGCACACATTCCCCCCCAATTCCAGTGACTTTCTTATTTGCTGGTCACCAAACTGAAGGAAATTCCAAAGTTTTATTTTCACGGAACTGCAGTGTAAGATAATCACTGTGAAAAATCAGGCTGCTCTCCATACAAACAGCAACTTCACCAGGAAAGGAGAATGCAGCTGGAAAACCTCTTTTTCCATTAGCACGGGAAATAGTTTCTATTTCTGTGGTTTAAGACTTTGGTAACTTATTCTTACTGGAAAAGAGCTTTAGCTCTGACAAGTCTTGCACTGACCAATAACAGGCTCAGGTCTGGGCGTGCCTGCACGCTTGTAAAGACTTGCAGGTCCCTCACTCTGTGAAAACCATCCTTAGATGGTCCTTGCTCAGCCCATGTCCCCGTTAACATCACCCCAGCCCATGAGTCTGGGGCTCCTGCAGCTCAGAAATTCGGGGTCCAAAAGGTCCAGCAGGAAAAGCTCAATCAGCAGAAGCAGCTACAGAGTGAGATAAGGAACTGCAGCTCTGCAGAGCCCTGCCAGCTCCTCCTCCTGCCCTTTGCCACCTCACATCTGAGGTGTTACAGCTTCACCTGAAGAGCCTTTCTGGGGGTGAGCTGAGAACACAGAGAGTGAAAATCCCAACCACCAGAACACAAAAGCTTTAGAGGTCAGGGATATTTCAGTAAACCTACAAATATTCAGTGAATCTACAAATACGCGTAGGTTTCATATCAACAGTTTTATCTTGGGGGGAAAGAAAAGCAGAGTAAAAGTTAAAAATGTTTAACAGGGAAGATGAGGGACTTCACCCACCACGACTGATGGGCTGACCAACTGCAGGGAATCAGCAGGACCATGGCTCGTGGAAGGTAACTCCTCTCACGTGGAGGAAGCCCCCTGAGGGGTTTGCCACTCTTTGGCTGGGCCACAACTCCCAGGGCACAGCTTCTGCTGCTTCGGAAAGGAGATAAAAATATTCCTTGTGTTTGGAAAGCCCCAAGTTCTCAGAGCTGGGCAAGTGCAGAAGCACCGTGAGCGCAGGTAAAGCTTCGCCTGGGGCACAGAGCTGGGCAAAAACCCCAATCCAAGTCACACCTATTTCATTACCAACCACCTGTGTCAGACGTGACCCTGCCCCGAGGTCACCTACGCACCACAGCCAGGCTTTGCCTTAAAGGAAAAACACAAACCAGCCTGGAGACAACCTTTTCAGAAATGTTAGAAATCTGATTCTCCTCCCCCCTGGGTGTGCTTTCACTATCACTTGCAGGAAGAATCCTTTGAACATCAGGTCTTTTATCAGTTCCAGTCTTTGCTTAGTGCTGAAGCGATCCAGGCTGCCGTGCCTGCCCCTAATGGGATTAGGGCAGTTTGTTGCCATGAAAATGCAATAAAAGATCTGCCTCCTATCTGTTGCAGAAGCCAGAGCAAGATCTGAGTGAATAAATGATGAGATTTTACTTATAATCCTGAAAATGAGAGTAGGTTTGTTTAGAGTGGGAGATGGAATCGGGAAATCCAGCCTCTAACCTGGATCCCTGCCCCAGACCTGCCCAGCGACCATGAAAGTTGATTTATCAGCACTGCCACGAGTCTCCAGCCGTGGTGCTGCTTAGTTCACACACAGGTTTTGTCAGCAAAGCTCTGACACCACCAACACATTAAGTCTTCAGCAAAGTCCAAGGAAAACTGAATTTATAGTTGGACTCAACGATACAAAGGAATTTTCCACCAAAACGGTTCCACGAAGCCTCGCTCAGGAAAAAGCACAGGAAATAAGAGGGAGAGGCAACTGCAGAGCTGCAGTGCTGTCGTGGCTCCCACCTCACTGAGCCACACCTGCATCCCCCAGCGCCCAGCTCTTCCCTGTCCTGCCTGACTCCATCCTCCCATCCACACATCAACGCCCAGAACCAGGAATCGAATTCCAAACGCGCCGCCTCTCCCCCACACATCTAAACTTCGGGATATTCTTCTCCCCTTCTACAGTAAGAGTAACAGATTAACTGGGAATAGGAATTTTGAACCCAACCCGATCAGTTCTGTGCCTCCTGGATGGGGTTTATTGTGTTTAATTGGTTTCCAGCAGTGTTTGAATTGCTAAACTTGACAAACTATCAGTTTCAGATTCACTCAGCTCCAAAACAATTTATTCCCCAGGCTGAGATAAAGTTACTCTGCAGAATTCCTGGGGAATTCTGAGTGATTAATCCTCCAGCAAGAGTTCAGGGAAGGTCTGTGATGGGCAGCTCTCATATCATGACAAAGACTCCAAAAATTCGAGTTGTGAAATGACTTCACACAGACCCAAAATCCCCTTTAACACCGAGCTGCTCCTCTGAGCCCTGTTACATATTGAAACAACTTTTGTCCAAAATATGTTTGTTTTAGTCAATACTTCAAGAAAACCACCCGCATTAAAACAAAGCCAGGACGAGAGGAAACTATGAGAAAACTGGAAAATCCACCAGCATCGAGGCCTCGGGACTGTGTTGCAAGTCCCCAGCATATGCAACTCATTTTGGAGTTAAGCAATTCCCCCCGGGACACGCCGGCTGCAGTCCACATGCGGGATCAGATTTCATGAGCAGTTGGAAGAAAAATGCGAGCCCAGAGCATTTGCAAGTCAAAACTAGTGAGGGCAGGAGCTGCTCTGGCCATCTCGGCTTCGTTTTCCCCCACGGAGGATTTTTTTTTTTCCGATAAGAAGTATTTTGTAAGACACAAAGATGAGGGAAGAGCGAGGGAAGGATGGGAGTATTTTGCTGCGTGTATGTGTTTGTGTGTGAGCTTGTGCAACTCATACCGATACAGATATCAAAAACTCTCACTCCTTAGTGCTTCGTCTCGACTGCAACGGTTCTGAATGCTGAGCTCACTTCAAACAGTTACTTGTTCTTTCATATCTTAAAAAATACGTAAATACCTACAGATGTATTTTTATGCAGTTCACATTTGCACGGCTCATTGTAATCTTCACACAAGACACAAACAATCCCAACTTTCTTTACAAAACTTAATCAATTCCATACCTATTTTCCCCTCTTCCACCGAACCCTATCAAAAGCAAATTCACTTCACTCCCGCGAACAATCCCAAGCTGCCACAACTCCGAGCACCCCGCACATGCTTGCGTGGCTCGAGTAAGTTACTAACACCACGATGCTCTGTTTTCACTAAAACAATGAACACAATATCTGCAGAGTCAATAGCTGGAGCCACTCCCTCCCGGGATTTTCCTGACGCCGCGCAGGCAGCAGCTTTAGTTCCCCCCAAGATTTACAGGGACAGATCCTTACCTTGAGCTGAGGGGCTTCACCCTTCTCGAACATCATCTTCAGCTTGGTCAGGGGCACGTTGTACTTCTCGATCCTCCCCGGAGACTCCGATCTCTCGCTGCCTTCGGGCTTTTCCATCTCACGGGGCTCTCTCACACAGTTTTCCATGCTGCCACTGGCCCGGGAGTGGACGCGGAGCTCGGAGCTGTCAGCAGCGGGGCACTGGAGCCGGCCGGAGGCAGCTGCAGCCCCCGGGGGTGGCGAAGGGGCGCGGCCGGTCCCGACCCTGTGCCTCCCCTCCTTCCCAGGCTCCGCTCCCGGCACCACCGGATTCTCCCACTTCTTCTTCAGCACGCTCAGATTGCCCCTGGTGAAGGTAGCGGGCAGGTTTTCTGTGTTCTGCAAGGAACGAGGAGTTAATCGCAGCCTCTCCAAGGCACTTCCTTTGCATGCAGGAGGAAGCTCAGCGGCGATCCCCGCTGCCGGCCAGCTGTGAATAGTTACAGCTGTGCCACATGGAGAAAGCATCCAGGATAGGGAAGGAAGGAGGGGGGAGAAGAGAAAAGTCAGGAGTAAGGCAGGAAGTGAGCAAACAGGAATGGCCTTATAAGGCAAAAGGAGTCAAAGCCCAGGAGTTAAAGGCCACACAAAAGACCTGAATCCACATATGAAGGAAATGGGACTCAAATCCACACCAGGAGGGTCTCCAGTCCCAGAACAAGGAAATAGGAGCACAAGCGGCCATAGGAGAGGGCTGGTGTGCCAAATGCTGCCGTGTCTTCAGAAGACTGCAGCCATCAGGCCTTCCAAAAGCTACAGATTAGCTCCCAGAAACCACTAAATCCTTGGAATTACCTGTTTCTGCTCTCAGATAACAGCGACACTTCAGCTCCCAGAGACCCGCCCAGGATTTTACACCACACAGCCAAAGCTCAAGCCAAGCACCCACAACAAACATCCTTGTGCTCCGGTTATTTAAAAATAACCGAAAACTTGCTGGGATTTTTGTTCTCTTTCACTCAGCCCGTTGAAAGCACCACGCACACGAGTCACCAGCACTGCCTCACCCCCAGGGGAACACCCTGAGCAGCATCACCTCTCATCCAGCTGCTTCCCAGAGCAGCTCTGCCCCGAGCAGCTCCCCCTCCCCAGAGCAACAGCCCAGCCCACGTTGGAGCCTTTCAAATCCAATACCTGCCACCATTGCATGTTTCCTGTCTCTCCCTTACGGACACCACTCCAAACTCATTGCAAGTGGAGCAGGGCTGCCGGGCTTACAGGAATTAACTGGGATTAGAGGCTATATTAGGATTTAAGTCTCTCACCCTATTACTCTTCTGGTCACATTTTGAACGCTGCTTTGCAAATTGACTTGAATCCACCTACACTTCAAAAAAAAAAATCAGCGTGTTTGCTGACTGTGTTGAAAAGAAAGTATTAAAATCGTAAGGGAAGTGTTGTAATGGAACAGAAATACTGAAAATTGTGTGGCACATCCCTGCAGGAACACCTCTGGAATCCCAGCATGCTTCCTAACACAAGTCCCTCCTGCTTCAGACTTGCCTGTTCTCCAATCGCAGGAAGATTGACAGACACAAGCAATTAAGAAAATTCAAGACTGAAAAGTAATTTTTAGAACGCTTATTTTATCCCACCTATACCCCAAACAGCAAGGAGGGGCTCCCCAGGCATCAAAGAAATCAAGGCAGCAGCTTTCCTATAGATCCTGAAAATATGGGCAGTGCTTTGAAACACAAATTACCCTGAGGACCAGGACAGAGCCCTGCAACCTTCGTGCCTGGTGTGTCAGCCAAGGTTCCCTGACCCCTGAACACCTCAGTGCAGTGGAGCTTACAGGAAGGAATGTGGGGCTGTAACAGAGCCAAAAAGGTTGGTGCTGCCTCATCCAGGGGCATTTACAGCCCTGGAAGTCACTTCAGAGAAGATCCTACAGCTCTCGATGTTGGATTTCAGGCAGGCTTGGAGGCTCCTTTTAAGCACTTTTAAATTTAGTTCAGAAAGGAAGAGGCACCACACAAGTGCCTCCAGCTAAGAACAGGAGGTGGGTACTCCTGGCTTGTGGTTAACTCATTTTGCCTTTTGCTTAGGAGAGAATTGGTGATTCAACACAGCTTTGGGGAAGAAACTTCACTTCCTTTCCTTTCCTCCACACTGGGAAAAGTGTGGAGAACAAAGCAAAAGCAAGTCCTATGTCTAAGGCAGGTTTTCTGTAGGACACCGAGCAGCAATTTTGATATTCCAAAAATCAACTGTCCCAGCAATATTCATGCAGGTGATCCATCCTGATTGCAGGCTGTGTTCATTCCCAAGGAAACAAACACTTCTACAAAACACTTACACTTCTCTTCTTCTCAGCAGCAGCTTCTTCAGCAGCTTTCTGATACCTTTGAGAGAGTGAAAAACAAACAAAACCCAAGCTTTAACCAGAATACTGAATGCTCCTGAAGACAGCTGAGATTTTTCTTCCCCCACCAAGGGCTCTGTGCACTCCCCACATCAACTAAAACCAGAGGCTGCACAAGCAGCAGCAAATAACACAAAGCCAAGTGACAGACACATTTCCAGTCATCCAGTTTACAATAATAACATCCATTACTACTTTTCATTCCCTAAGCACTCTGCTTCCCAAATAGAGACAGTTTACCTTGGAATAGCTGTATTGTTTCCTCCACCCAGCTGTCTGCTGTGCCCCCCTTGCAGGAATAACTCAGCTCTTTATACAGCAGCTGCTGAACCAGAACAAATTCCAGCTTGGCATAGGCAACAATCTCCACAAGTGCCAGTGGATTTTACTCTGCACTGGAACTGCCCCCATTCAGCATTTGCCTGCTGGGCAGCTGAGCCATGGGATGGGTAATCACAGCCCTCTGCAGATAAGCCACCCTGGATCATGAATCAAAGTCCTCTAAGGAGCTGAAGGAAACTCCCAGCTGGGTGTAAGTCCCTGCACAGTCCTCACTGGTTACTACGCTGTGCAAGGTGGTTGCACTTGGCTTTTGAAATAGGAAAATTAGGGACAAATTTTGCCATTTTAAGGCGAGCTCTGCCTTTCAGAGAGAAGGAACTCAGTGTCTGCTCGGGCAAAGGGTGTTTCTGTTTTCCTTATCTGTGGAATTCTGCTTTTGACACAACAGCGAGGCTGTTCCGGGCTGTTGCTGCTCTGTGTGACCTCCTCTTTAACCCATACAAACACACTAACCCACATCTCTGCACTATCCAGGGTCCAAATTTGAATACAACGTGCTGAGACAGTGATGTTGGAGGAAGAGGGATCAATACTGGAAGAAGAAACAAAGGAACACAGATGGAAGTCAAGTAGCACCTGGAAAATAGACAACGAGTCCCAGCCCTCACCCTGGGAGTCAGCCCAGCATGGGGCACTTTTTGAGTCTCTGCTGTTGCCTTTTGTGTCTCTGACCTGATAAAACTCATTATATGGGATGGAGAAAAATGTTTTCACATACAAATATTTATTTACCAGCGTTTTAAAAAGTCACACTCCTGCCTGTGGGCATCAGGGTGGCAAAGCCAGAGAGCAGGACTGTGTTTTTCCAAGGAACTGACCCCACCTATGTACAGGGACACTACTTGATTAAGGAATAGCAGTTTGGATTACTTCCAGTAAGCCTTTTCCAAGGGATTATCAACATTTAGCAAGATGACCAGGTTCTGTAATCAAGCTTCAGCAAGTGAATAAATTACTTTAACAAGGTGGTGACAGCAAACAGCTTCTCCCTGGGCCATGAGCCACAGAGGAACTCTGGAGCTGTGGGTGTGTAACCATCCCTCTCCCACAGATTCCATACAGTTTGCCCCACACTCGAGATCCAAATACTCCAAACCTTTGTTACACCATTAATGCCAGAGCCTCAGAGATGCCCAAATCCCATTGAAAACCCCAGCTGCAGCCTGCATAATTCCTTAAGGAAATAAAAGCTTCTCCAGGAAATGCCTTGGTTACCACCACTCAGCTTTCTCAGGGTATACAACATTTATGGCTTGAGTGTAACCCTTTATCCATCTCTCAGAGGAAAGGGAAGCTTAATATTCCTTTTCTACCTAAGTCAGGAGAGGTTTAAGCTCTCAGGAATATCAGGAAAAGGTTCTTCCCCCAGAGAGTGGTCAGGCACTGAAAAGGCTTCTCAGGGTCACAGTCCCGAGGCTGCCAGAACTCCAGGAGTGTTTGGACAACACTCCAGGCACAGGTGGGATTGCTGGGGGGTCTGTGCAGGGCACAGCACCTGTGAGCACAGCAGCCCCTGCCCGAGGTCCCCGCTGTCACCCACACCCACAGCTGGTGCTCCCCAGCACTTACTTGGAGAACCTCTCCGCGAGGGCCGAGGACTTGTTCTTGTTGACCAGGGAAAGCTCTTTTGCAGTGATTTTCAAAGACTGGGAGGTCCATTGCCTTCTGTTGAACGGGGAAGGCTCCATCTTATCTCCCCAAATCCCTGCTCGGGAGGAAGGAACAGCGTCAGCAACAGCAACTGTGAGCAGAACAGAAATTTCACCAAGTGATTTGCTCCTGCGTCCCTATTCAGGTGCTCCAGCATCCCAGTGCCATCAATCCCAACCCCTCAGGATCTTGTCCATCAGCTGGCTTTACAAAGGCAGCAGATGACAGTTATCATTTCCCCTGCAGATGCCATTGAGAGGGTGCCCTGATAAAGCCACAGGCACAATGGGGGTGGTGAGAGCAGCGGGAGCCAGAGGGACACGGGAGCTGGGGACATGGAGGATGCCAGAGTGACACTCCTGTGTCTCTCACACACACACACAAGCTCCAGAAGCCCCAAAGTGCCCTCACTTGTTCCTGTTCCAAACCAAATGTGCTGGCATTTATGTAAGAGGGTTTGAGTTACGAAACTAAGAGGATGTAATTACTGTACAAACATTTTTCATTCACTCTTGTGCTCACTCTCAGCACAGCAGCGTCTCCTCTGTGAGCTCCAACAAGTCTCGTGTTCATGGAGGCAGCTGTGCCCCTCCTGTCACAGCAGCTACCATCATATCAGTTAAATAGTATTAATTACCTAAAGAACAACTCCAACCACCCCATCCTGCTGGAAATGGGAAGAGATTTTGTCCAGCTTTTCACCACAGAAGCCAACAAGACTATATCAGATTTATTTTCTACATAGTTTTCCTTTGTGGAGGAGGAAAGGAGGGGAGATTAATTTAAAGAGGTCTCTGATAAGACAAAAATAAAGCCTGTAGGGCAACGCCTTTCCTTTTTTCCTCTTTTCTTTTATGCCTAGTGCCATGTCACACAATGCCCGTGGCAAGGGCACAAACTGACCCTGCAATGCCAACTCCAGGCAGGCTGAGCTCTTCCCTGTATTTTCCATTAATTCCTTTAACGGGTTTGCAGAGTCACAGAACTCTGGATCCAGCCTGAGTCCGGGTCTGCTGGACAACTGGTCACACAAACAGAAACACGTGGTGTAAACAGTCACTCAAAGGGAGGAAAAACAACATTTCCAAAATCCTCACAGGTACGGAATGCACCTGCTGGGAAATGTCAGAGATGGGGGATTCTGCAGCACCTCAGTCCAGGAGAACTCAGGGGCACAGGCAGAGCCTGGCAGCTCGCAGGGCTGGCATGGGAGCCCTGGGAGCAGAGGAGCCTCCCCAGGGCTGCTCCTGCCTGGAGACACAGCAGGTGGCAGGTGAACACGGCTCTGTCCTGGGAGATGCAGGCAGGGAGAATGGGCCTTTCTCCCACATTCCCCAATTCCCCTGATGTCCTGGAGAGAACGGCACGCCGTGACAGGCCATGTTTTATCAGGAGAGTGATTTTGGTGGAGTTTTCAGACTTGAAGGTTGAACTGTCGCTGCAAACAAGCGACGCTGGTTTTGTGGGGATGTTGAAACACACTGAAACCACTTATCCATGTTTGTTACCTTTCCAGGTGCAGCTACCTGCAGCCTCAGCCTCTAAAAGGCACACAGAGCCCCTTCCAACCAGCAAGAGAAACCCAAACTGGAGTTATTTGCTGAAATTCCTGCCTTTTTGAACACATTCTGCATCACCAAGTCCCCTGCAAGCCTCGCTCCAGGCTGCACTGAGAGTGCTCTGCATTTGACAACAGCACAAATCACCATCCAAAAAGACAAAGAACCTCATTTCCACCTTCTGCCTTTTAAAAAATCATATTGCATACACAAATAAAACCAATATTTCTGTAACTGCAGGATGCAGCCCCTAGTCTTGATCCCCAGGAGCCTCGGAATACACAGAGAGATCACAGATAGAATTCACTGCTGGAAAATCCCACAAAAAGAATTCTGCCCACATTAAAGCCCAGTGCTGAATGAGCCGTGTCATGCCACAGTTTGAACTTTGTTTTATGACTAACCTCGAGCCAAAGGGAGCTCACCTGAGGCCCCGCTGCAGTTTAAATGGCCTTTCACAGAGCAGGGTCAGCTGTGCCCAGGAAACAGGAGCGGGGCATTCATCAGAGCTCCCCTGGCACAGGGAACAGGTGCTCATTGACACACGGAAGGACAGCTCAGTAAAACACCCAGAAACAAAACTGAATGGGATTGTTCAGAAAATAACCCTGCTCGGGATGCCTGAGCATCCCACTGCAGCTCCAGCCAGCCCTGCTCAGGGCTGCATCTCCTCCCTATTGAGTTTTTCTGTTTCCCTGCCATTCTCCATCAAAACCACAGGTACATTGAGTTAATCTGGCCTGTTCAGGCAAAAATCACTTTATAAAGGCAGTACCTGCTGCTGGGACATTCAGCTGGAAAGAGAAGCAGCGTATCTGGAATCTCAGTCACTAGAAATGACACAAAGCAGAACTCTGACATGCCTTGAAACTTGTGCTCCCACATTTTTTATGCCATTCCACATTCTTAGCCCTTTCTCCGACATTTACAGTTTTGGTGTGTTCAGGTATCTCTGGGCTTTCTTTGCTGCTCCTTCAGAGTCATTTCAGAAAACACACATTAAGATTTTAACAAGACTATGAATGCTCTGCCTACTACAATGGAGACAGCCTCTGTGGAAGGTGGCCCAGAGTCCAGAGGAGATGGAGGAGGACACAGGGATGCCAGAGATGTGCCACATGTTAGGGAAGGGAAGGACTGCGATTAAATCACAATCTACCGCCAATAACTTCATCCAAGAGTTTAACAGCCGAATAGAAATCTCTCTAGCTGGAAAGATCCTGAAAGAAAAACTTTCCACCCAAGGTGGAAGTGGCCTATTCTTTACGAGCGGCTGCAGGAATGGGCCACCCGCGGGCACCGACCCGCCGAGAGCCGGAGGCTGCGGAGGGCGCGGCCCCGGGAGCCACGAGCCCCCGGCCCGGCTTTTCCGGACGGTCACCGACCCGGGCCGGGCGGCAGGACGGGGCTCTGCCGCCGAGCCCCGGTGCCGCCGCGGGGCCGAGCACCCGCAGGGATGCCCGGAGCGGGGCCCGGCTTCGCCTCGGGCACGGCCCCGCACAGCTCGGACTCACCCTCGGCCCAGCCCCCGCGGCGCGTCCCGCTCCGCTCTCGGGGGGACTCCCGGCGGTCCCGACCCCCGCCCCGCGCTCTCGTCCCGGCCGAGCCGGTCGGGGAGATCCCACCGCACCCGTCCCGGCCCAACCGGCAGATCCCGGCACACCTGTCCCGGCCCGGCCGGCAGAGCCTCCCGCACCTGTGCGCCGTCCTCCCGCCCCGCCCCACGTTTTCTGTCCCANCACGCCCCGGCCACGCCCTGCTGCCTCGGGCCACGCCCCTCGCTTGGCTCTGTCCCCAAGGCCTGGCTCTGTCCCCTGGCCTGGCTCTGTCCCCCCAAGGCTGGCAGTGACAGTGGAGGGGTCTCCGAGCTGGGGCTCGACCCCACCGTGGCCCCCGAGGGCTCAGGAGGGGCTGTGCTGGGGGAAGCCGTGCCCGTGCCAGGTGTTTGGGGTCTCCTGCTGCCTTGGTTTGTTGGGAAACGAGAAAAATCGGGTTTGGCAGCCAAATGAGACGCCTGGCATTCCTGAGATATAGATATTTTATATAGATATTCCTGTGGTCCTTCTCCTGGCCAGCCCTGCAGCTCCTTGAGGGATTGGTCTGAACAATTTGTTGTGTTTCTTTAGGTGCTTCTATTTCTTTCCTCGTTATTCTTCCTAATGTGTCAAGTACCAAATTCCTGAGTTTAAAAAAAAAAAAAAAATGTGTGTATTTGGTGCTCCAGCTCCTTTCCCAGCTGCAGGTCTTGGATGTTGACATTGTCCCAAATTCTGGGCTGTCCCAAATTCCTTGGGAGCTGCTTGAAGAGCAGCTCAGGATCTGCTGGCCATTAAGACAGGAAGTGACTAATTAAATTAATATGTTTGTGTTACTTTTATGACAGTCTCAGCACTGACATGTGAAATTTAGTCATTCCAGTAAAAAGTCTGAATTACAGCCCAGAAAATCCGCACACTGTAAATTACAGCTCCCGTGGTTGGATCCTGGTGGGATGGGGGCAGGTCCAGGTGGAGCAGTTGTGACAGTGATATTGGAATGTGTCAGATAAACTCGGATGTGCTGCTATAAACGTGTGACATGTAGAAGAAACTGCCTTTTTCTCTGGGTTAGGTGAGCAGGACGGTTCCAGCAGGAATCTCTGCCATTTGGGACACCCCTGGCTGTCCCTTTGCCCAGCTCAGGTGAGACCCCACCTGCAGAGCTGCCTCCAGCCCTGGTCCCAGCACGTGGAGGATGTGGAGCTGCTGGAGAGAGTCCACAGGAGGCACCAGGATGATCAGAGGGATGTGAGGTAAGGCTGGGAGAATTAGGATTGTCCAGCCCAGAGAAGAGAAGCTCTGGGGTGACCTAATTATTTCCAAGGGCCTGGAGTTCAGGTGGAATGGCTTCAAACTGCCAGAGGGCAGGATTAGATGGAATATTGGGAAGGAATTCCTCCTTGTGAGGCTGGGGAGGCCCTGGCACAGGGTGCCAGAGAAGCTGGGGCTGCCCCCGGATCCCTGGGAGTGTCCAAGGCCAGGCTGGACAGGGCTTGGAGCACCCGGGGACAGTGGGAGGTGTCCAGCTGAGGGTCAGGACCCCCCAGCCTGCGGCTGCACAGAACTGGCAGGGACAGGGCTGTGAGCTCATTGCCGAGGTGCAGCTGAGGGCTCTGAGCTCTGATCTCATTCCCCAGTTGCAGCTGAGGGCTCTGAGCTCAGCACTGATCTAAAATGGGGTTTCTGGTGCTTTGGGGAGAGGTGGTGAATTGCAGGTTGATGAGTCAATGAGATGTGAACAATCTTCCTCAGGGTAAGCAACCCCAGGTGTCATTATTAACGTGTTGGGAGTGCCTGCTGCTTTCTAGAGATGTTTTCCTGGAGTCACACTTGGAACTGCAGAATGGGACCACTCTGGTAGGTTTATACCAGAGGGGAGAATCCAAAGAAACGTTTTCTGTCTTCACCCCTCCCTTTCTGATGTTTCACCTGAGTCTTGCTCGGGGCATTGCAGCATTTCCCGAGGAGCCAGCACTGACTCTGAGTGCTGGGGCTCCTGAGCTCCCCACAGCCCAGGCCCAGCAGCAGCAGCAGCCAGGGTGAGGCAGCAGCTGAAGAAACCCCCAGAAAAGGCTGGGACACCCTCGTGGCATTTTTTTGGTTTTAAGGTCCCCACCCAATGCGTAAACTCCAAGTGACCCCTCCCAACAGCACCACTGGTTTGTTTAATCAGAGATTAAACTGGAATTTTACTTCCATTTCCAAACACACTCAGTCTCTACATTCCCTTTTGTTTTGTGATAAAGCCAAGGCAACAGAAAAACACCATCATGAAACTTCTGTGGCATGGCTTTGCTCAGGCAGGGCTGCACACCTGTGGGTCTGATGGGACAGCCTGAGCCCTTCCCTGAGCTCTCCCCTTTCTGCCTGCAGGTAACTTTAGCCAGGAGCTGCTCACTGAGACTCTTTTATTCCTGGACAGTCAGAGCTGCTGCTTCTTCTTGGGTTACAGAATCCTTTCTTCCTGAGCCTTGGGGCCTGGGAGAGACATTGGATCCACCTGCTGAACACGCCGGGCTCCTTCCCACCCATGTCAGGGTATTGCAGAGGCCACAGATGAGTGGGATGGATGGATGGATTCCCTGCAGGATGTGGGACTGAGGCAGAGCTGCTGAGCTCTTTCCTGGCAGCTCCTGGCTGCCCTTGGCATCCCAGCTGGAGCTCGGGCCTGTGGAGCAGGAAAATCTGAGTTCCTGGTCCCCCAACAAGGAAGCGTCTCACAGCCACTCATCCAGTGTTGTTGGATCTCCCTAATGAGCCCTCGGACATGTTGGGAATTCAGGAAGCACCATTCCCACTTTACAAGGGTGAAGTGAGGAACAGGAATCCAAAATTGCTGTTGAGTAACCTGAGCTGGGATTAAAGCTGGGGTCCTGCCCTGCCCCCGGGGCACTACGTGCTCCTTTTTAGCCAGGACCGTGATGCATGGATTTACATTCCCTTGGGAAGAGGAATGAGAGATGCAGAAAGAAGGGAGAGCAGGAAGTTCCGTGGCTTTGCCAAGATCGTTGGTAACAACATCTCCCAAACAACTCAGGAGCTTTTCCTTACTGCTGGTGTGCCCAGAGCAGGGCAGGGCTGCCCAGATGAACTCATTAATGCTTTATCCATCTTTATCCAGCTCTTTTCTGGGGCTTATCGGAAGTTGGGAGGCCCTTTGGACTTTTTTGCCTTTTGACTTCACTGCCTTCGAGGCACAAATTCAGCCCTGAGGGACCATCCCAGCACAGCTCCCGGCCAAACAGGATGTCCCTGGTGTCTCCAGGGCCTTTTGCTGAGCCGAGGCCTTTGGAGGAGTTAAACATTAACTCCTGCCCAGCTCCATCCGTCCAAGGTCCAGGAGGAGCCACGCTGGGTCAGCCTGGCAGCTGCACTTCCTGCTCCTGCTCTCTCCTGGTGATTCACTCGCTCCTCCTCCTCCCTGCCAGGACATCTTTGACCTGGATGGAGCGGTGAGAAGGTGGAACAGGGACACCTCAGCTCTCCTGAATGTCCTGCTGGAGATCAGCTCCTGATGGGGATGCCCTGGTGGCTTTCCTGGCTGGGATATGGCGCAGCAAGAAGGGAAAATCCTGGGTACCAAAAGACCCATCTGAGCTACAGAAAAATTTTCCCCCGTGTAGCAGCACCAAGCTGGTGCCCCACGGCAGGTCCGTGCTCCTGGCAGGCAGCTGTGAGCCCATGTGAGCCTGTCATTGTCCTGCTGTCCCCTGCATGGATTGTTGTATTTAATCATGTTAAATAAAAAGGTAAAACCTTCTCCCTGTGGCCATTTGAAGAGTGTGGCCCAACAGCACAGCAGGAGGCAGACGGGGAGAGCTGGTTTATTTGAAATTATAGCACAGTTCCTACACTCCAGCCCTGCCAAGGCTTTGGGTGTAGCCAGAGTCTGCCACAGGAGATGGATGGCTCAGGGCTGGTGCCCCTGGAGCTGCAGCTCCGTGGGTTTGCCTGGCACGCTGGGACCAGACCCCGTGGTGGCCCTGAGCTGCCCAAGGCACCTCTCCCACACTGGGACTCAGTTTTGCCTGGAAAAGCCAATCAGTTACTTCAGCACCGATGGAAGTTTGTGAAAATACAACAGCCCAATCTCTGCTGAGCTCAGGCCCAGAAGCAGAGCCAAGAGTCTCCCTGGCTTTGGATAAAACTTTGCTGTGGTTACCGGCGTCACGGGATCATGTGATGGCAGCTGATCTCTCCAACCTCCAAAGTTCTCACTCCAGGCCTCTTCTGCTGCACAAAAACACCCCGAGCGTTCAAAACACCGTCTCCCTGCTCGGGTAATCATTTATTGATAGCAGAATTATCAGCCAAGTGTTGTTGAGGAAACTGCCACTGCTGGTGTTTTTGACCCTGCCAGGCCTTTTCCCAGCTCTCTTCCCAGCCCAGCCACAAACCCTCAGTTAAAGGCATTTCCAAACAGACACAGTTTCTTCCTCCAGCCCAAGGACATGCTTTGGCCTGCTCGGCACAACATCCCACATCTGTTGATTCCTCAAGTTTGGGTTCTTAGCCCAGGGAATTGAGGGGTAATCAGGTCTGAGCTGGACTCTGAGCCCCTTTGAACCATGCTGATGGAGAAATGTGTGCCTTGAAACGACTTTAAAGGAACTCTAGAGAGAGAGAAGAGCAGGAACATGCCAGCTGGGAGCTGCTGCACTCTCCAAGATCTCTCCCTTGTGAGGAGCACAGCCCTGGATTTTCTGGGACCTTCTTCCTGCAGGGTAAGGACAGGCAGAGTCAGCTCTGCCACAGGGCTGGTCCTCTGGAGAGATGAAAGGGAAGTGGTTTGGTGGCCAAATGAAAGTCGTGGCTTTAAGGAAAAATTAAAGCCAGATGTTTCCAGCAGCTGCTGAGCCCGGCCTTTTGTGTCAGAGCCACCAAGGAGGCCCTGGCAGCATCTGCACAGCTCCGTGGTGGGAACACCCTGGAATCCTGAAGGCTCCCTGGCCGTCTGGGAGGAGGCAACAAGAGCTGAGGAAGAGATAATGCAGCCAGCTTAATATTTATTCCAGGTCTAAAAATATTTATTCCTTGCTGATAGTGGGGATGGCAGCGGGGGTGTGGTAACCAAATTTAGCACCTTTGGACAAAACCCTGGGGCCAAGGGGTGGTTGAGCCACGTTGGCATCAGCCCTGCAGGCACAGGGTGAGATGTGGGGAACAGGGACAGAACTGAGCCAGGGACTGGCCTTGGACCCCTCGGACAGGTTGATGCCCAGGTAACCAACACATAAATCTTCTGTGCAGGGACCTCCTCAGAGTCAGGGACAATAAACAATTCCTGCCTTTCTTGTGTTTGCATTCGGCTGGGACTGAAGCGAGTGCCCATTCCAGAGTGGATGCAACACTGAAATACCAGGAGAAGGGAAGCTGACTCCTCATTTTGGCACAATTGCAGAGGGAGCAGCGCTGCGAGGGAGCACCCAGACCTCGGGGCTGCCACTGGGAGGTCCCAGCTCACACCCAGGAGCCATAAATCTCTGCCAGCACTGCTCCTACTGCTCCTTCACGCTTTGCCTCGTGGTTGTAACATTCACTCCCGGCTTCCTAAGGCCAAATTCCCGGTGCCCTCAGAGCTACCCTGAGGTGGAGTTTCCTCTTGCGAAATCAGCGGGTGCTGAGAACGTCCTGTTGGCTCTGAGGGCTGGGAAAGGCTCTGCTCGCTGTTTAGGTCTCTGTGTCACCATCCTCATCTTCCTCCTGCCCCATCCCCAGTGCTGGGATGCTCCTGCTCTGGAGGAGCGGGGGAGATGCCCTTGAATCCAGCTGGATCCCTTCTGCTGGGGAAGGAGGAATAAATTCACAAGGTGTGCCCGATAGAAGGAAAAGTCAATAGAGCAGAGGGAGGTTGGTGGCAGGAAATCCCAGTTTTTACTGGCGTTGACTCACATCAGATAATCTGACTGTAACAAGAAAGAAATCCCTCCAGAGTCTGGTTCCAAGGAGCTGGGTGAGAGACTGCTGCAGGAAAGGAGATTCTTGCCTTGCCCTGTGCTTGTTCCCAGACTGGGGTGTCTCATTTCACCAGTTCCCTCTGGAACACCCTGGGCAGGAGGAGCGATTGTTTCTGCCGTGATTCCAATCCCAGCTGTTGGGAGAAGCCTTTGGGAGCAGAGGAAGGATCCGGGCAGCTCCTGGATGGGGCTCAGGGGGAACTGCCCGTGCCTCAACGCCCTCCTGTGCCCTCACAGCTGGTGACTAACAGGAAAGAACCCTGCCAGGTGTAAACACAGAACTGGTTGTTTCACCTCCCAGCAGGTGGGAACGGGGCCTGGTCGTGTCCTGGCTCGAGGGGTGTCACTCCTGCATTTCTCCCTTGGGTGACATGGAATTGTTGTCACCCAGCTGAATTCTTTTCTCACTCTGTGCACCAGGTCTGGTTTTCCACCCCAGCCAGCGAGGCTGGGAGCGTTCCCAGCTGGAATTGTCCTGGTGGCACTGAGCCCTTTACCAGCTGGGTGTTTCCATGGAATGGGCAGAACCAACTGCTGGAAAAGGCTCTAATCTGAGCATTAGTGATAATTGACATCCTGGCAAAGCCTGGGTTCAGGAGTTCTCAGTTCCTGCAGGATCTCAGGTGCTTGGCAGGTCTGGAAATGGGGCTTAGAACCGTTCCATGCTGCCATCCCTCCATTGCTTTGGGAGCTCCATTTGGGCACATTCAAAATTAAGGAGCTTAATTCAAAATTAAGCAAATTCAAAATTTGGAGCTCAGGAGGTTTGTGAGCCAGGGTGATGCTTGCCCTTCCCGGGGCTGTGAGGATTAAGGAGTTAATGGCTGCAAAATGCTTTGGAGATGACAAGTGCTCAGTCTGATGGCTTCTTACCGGGGAAGGGGATGAGAAGGAAGAAGTTCCCAATCCCACAAAGGACCTATGAGGTCTCACTACATCATAGAATTATGGAATATCCTGAGCTGGAAGGAACCCACAAGGACCATCAGTCTGGCTCCTGGCCCTGCACAGGACACCCCAACAATCCCACCCTGTGCCTGAGAGCGGTGTCCAAATGCCCTGGAGCTCTCGGGGCTGTGACCATTCCTGGGGAGCCTGGGCAGTGCCCGACCCCGCTGTGGGGGAAGATCCTTTTCCTGATATCCAACCTAACCCTCCCCTGGCCCAGCTCCAGCTGTTCCCTTGGCTCCCATCCCTCGTCCCTGAGAGCAGAGATTGGTGCCTGATCACAAACCCTGATCTGACAGGGGTTTGCTCCCGTGCTGCCCGTGTGGCTGAGGTCGGGCACCCCTGGCAGAGAGAGAATTCCAGAATGGGTTCTGCAGTGTGTGAACGGTCCCCTCCCATTTATCCTGCTCCAGCTTATTTATTCCATTGCTACTCCTTCTGTTTCTTTTTCTTCCACTCCCCCGAGCCTCGGAGCTGCTGCCCACAGCTCACCCAGGGGCCTGGCAGCTGGGCCGTGTGTGCTGGGCAGCTTGTGCTCCATGTCTAATCTCCTCAATGGACCCTGATTATTCCCTGGCTCTGACTTATCCACACGGATCTGCCCAGCCCTAATTGCAGGTGATGGGGTTGGTGGGGTCCCTCACAGGGCAATGATTCATGGCACGGGACCTGAGGGCTGGAATCTCCATCCTCCACCCACACCTGAGTGTTTTAATTCTGCTACCAAAACCAACAAATTTCCCCTCAATGTGCTGTAATAAATTTTGTGGATTTTTCTCTAAAGCAAAGTGGTTTCAAGGTGTGTTTTCCCGGCAGGAATCCCCTCAGAGCATCATTCCTGCCCTGGGTTTGGGGGGAACACCCAAGTCGGGGCGTACGACAGGATTTCGTGCTCGGGACTTTCAGTGGGGCAGTTTGGGCCTTGCTCAGCCCTTCTGACACCTGAGCTCAGGTGTGTCACCCCTGCAGTGGGAGCGCTACCTGGGCAAGGCGCAGAATGGACAATTTGGGCTCCAGCGCACTCAGCCCAGCCCGTCCCGGGAAGATGAGCCAAACCACGGCCTGACTCCTCCAGGACAGGCTCGTGTCCTGTCTACATCGGTGCTGTCTGCAGGAAATCCTGATCCTGTGTCATTCCCACCGGAGCCACGGCCGCTTCCCAGCACTTCCCCACCCGTTCCTGGCCGGGGCCAGCCCTGGCAGCCGCTGCGGCCCCGTCCCCACCCGCGGCCGCGACCCCGGCGAGGGCGGACGTGGCTCTGCCGGCAGGACAGGGGGACAGCGCTGCGGGGACAGCGGGAGCGGACAATCCCTCGGTGTCACCGGGCACAGGGAAGCGGGATGAGCGGGATCGCAGAGCCGGCGCTCGCCTGTTCCGCAGTGCTGGCCCGAAAACTGGGAAAATCGGGGAAAAAAGGGGCCGGGGCGCGCGGTGGGGTCGGAGCGGGGTCTGACCGTG
>VYXC01008781.1:227-50437 GCA_013397175.1 Platysteira castanea
GGCTCCGGCAGCGCACCCGGCAAAGGGCAAAGGCTCTCCCTCCGTGAGGGGCTCTGCTAATCCCGCTTTGTCTCGGTAGCGTGGCCTTGGTTTATTAGTGCGTTGGATCGTCATGTTGTAAGGTGCTTTTAATTTAATGTGGTGTGGTACCAGTCTGACACTCGGGTATTTTTGATAAGAAAATCGGCTTTAGACGCGTGGCATAAGTAGGGATTTTGTAATTTGCTTTTTAGTGCAGAGAAGTGCGGGTTTGGTTTTAATTCGTTTTAGAAATCTTGCTGCAGTTTTCCCAAGCTAAATCCTGAATCAGGATGATCCCAGCAATGCAAACCATAAACTTTGTATAACCAAACAAAAAAAATGTTTTCCCCTTAGTCAGAGTGAATGACATACTCAAAGGTAACCGAGAACTGAAGAACTTCAGCATTAGTTATATATATATGCCTTCAGAATGTGATTCCTAAGAAATAAGTGTATTGTGCCAGTTTTTACACATATGTAGGTGACATCACACTATCTGTTGATGAATCTGCAAGCATGCTTAACATGAAAGTGCTGCATCTTAACTTTGCATTAACGCTTTTGCCTGGCTAAGTACCTCTGGTTGCCATGGACAAGTTCTGAAACAACAAGAAAAGAATTTTCTCAGATCTGTGCAGTAGCAATCGTCTCTAATATCCTGCTCTCTGGGATCTCCAGTAAGAAGAGAGAGAACAGTTTTACACTTGATATTTAAAGCAAAAAAACATTCTTCCCATCATAAATGCTGAAGTACGTTTTCTCCCTTCTATACAGTTGGATTTTGAATCTGGGAAATGTGTGACACTGAACAGTTCACAGCATGGCTTTCTGAGCATTGAGAAGCCAGTTTTAAGAGGCTCTTTTTAAGTATTCTTCTTTAAGTTTGAAAGCTAGCGTGGGATGTTTTTGTGAAATTTCAGGAGCAATACTCTGATCTTATTTTGATCTCTCCTCTCTCCTTTTCAGTTCAGATGTGGGGGTGCTGATAAGGAAAAAAATCCAGTGGAAGGTCAAAGATGATTTTGGAGAAGAGGCATCACCTGCGGTAAGTGAGGAGCAATGTTGGGAGAAGGATGAAGTGAGTCAGCATGACATAGATGTGTCCACTTGGAAACCACAGCCAGATCTTCCCACTGTACTGTGTGAGCCTCTTTAAAGCAAAATCCAGACAGAGTCTGTTTCTCTATAAATCTTTCCCTCCTTTCCATTACTAGTTGGGTATTGTTGGCTCTAAGCCACCTGATTTTACTATGATTTATTAACTGCTATGCATTATATATGAGATTCAGGTTTACTGAAGAGTTACCCTTATGGTCAATGTTGCATACAAATCAGCTACTGTTAGAGAGGTTTATTGCATCTTTTTATGCAGCTAGGAGTTTTGTTAGGCAGTGTTAGAATTTGTGATTTGTAGAACAATATGTTAAAAAAATCCTCATCTGTATTTCTCGTGATGTATGTACTACACAGTGTTCATCACATAGTGCTGTTTGGATTAGGATCATTCTTTAAAACCTGAGTACTTGGGGGCGGGAAGATGGGATGGGACGGACTGACATTTCACAAAATTCCTAATAAGCACATAAAGTCATGTTTTGTACCAAAAGAGAAAATGTTCTATTGTGCGGAAATATGACTTGCAGAAGTACCTGTGATTTACATGTTAATCTGGCACATCTGGGGGACACTGCTGCCTGAAGAAGTTGCACTGTTGTGAATTGCTCACTGTGGTTCTTTCTCACATGACTTGGTGGAAGCTGTGCAGGAGAGTTTGGCCTTTGGTCATACCCTTGTTGGTGATTACTCCAAGGATGACCAGTGTCTCTGTTTCAACACCAAGTATTGCTTTATGGCATCTTTGTTTTTTCATTTTCTACATGCAGATTAGATGTGATCTAAGGATGAGTAAGTGGATCTAGAGGGGTGGGGGGAGAGAGAAATATAAAAAGGTTGATTTTAAACTCACCATAAAATAATTTAAAGATATGAGCACTTTTCAACAGTTCGGGAATTTAGTGCAAAGGGTTGGAGGAAGAGAGGAAAGAAGAGGTTATGCCTTTTTAAATTAAATAGTACAGCAAGTGGCAGGGGCAGAAATTACCACAGGGATGTCAAAAGGACATTGTCAGGATAAAAGAATACAGAGTTTCACCATGCCTGAAATTTTGCTGTTATATTCAAACCATAAGCAGTGCAATCTTTTTCAGACTGATAAGTGTTACGAAGTGTTAGTGAAGAAAGGAATTATTGTTAGGTAAAAGCACTATGTACTAAACCAGAGTTAAGCAAATATTTCTGATATTATTTCCTTCTGATGGATACTCACAACAAACTACAGAAATATTTATAGACATTATCTTTTTATATAAGTTTTCCTTATATGACACTGTTTTTTTTAATTTATTTAGTAGTGGAAAAAATTGAAAGAATTAGTGACTTAAATTAAGTTTTTACCAAATCATGTTGCAAATGTAGACACTGTTCCTAGAAGGCAGTTTATAGAGAGCCATGTTATGAGAATATGAAAGACAGGAAAAAGATTCTTACTTCTCAGGATATGAATCTGGTGTCATTTCATGTGTTCCAGACACAAATAGCCTGAAAGCTTCAGGCAACATATAACTGACTCTCCTAACAGTGTTTACTTATGGTTATACTGTTTCATTTTGTTTTGTTTTGTTTTCCCAAAAGAATGAAACAGTCTGTTGGAAGAGAAAACTTCGCGCAGGTTCTGCAGTAATGATATCCCATTAAAGGTATCTAACCAAGCAGAGAGTACCCAGGGAAGATTTCAGATTACCTTTTTAGACTTCTTTTGAGTTTTTTCATTTAAGGGATTTTTATAAATAATACAAGCTTCTGCATTTGGAGTATATTTGAACATACAAACACTGTCATCAGAAGCCTGTCTTATTTTTAATATACAGATGAAATGGAAGATCTATTTTAAAAAAAACCAAAACAACAAACAGATTTTTTGAGTTAGTTTAAACACAAGGCTGATGTTGAAATACATTTTGTTCCTCTTTCATTGACACTTGGAACTGGCCCAAAGTCCTCTAGCCTTGGTGAAGCAGACACTGTTCTACAGACAAAAACCTAATTAAACTGAGTGCTACCTGTGGCAAGGACATTTAGGAACTCACAGAGTTCAAGCAAACAAAACAAAGCATTGGTTTTCAGCTTTCAGATCTGGTCTCGACAGCATGTTGAACAGGTTTTTTTGGGGAAACTGTGGTCTTATACGAAGGCAAAAATGAGGCACTCTTTAACAGCAGCAAATATTCTCATTGTATGTCATTGTTTCTGTTTCTTTTCCAGGTGTTCTTTGAAGTAATAGTCTCATAAGGGAAAGTTGATGCAGAGAAATCAGATAAATAAAAGCGAAACATTTAACAGATGACTAGAACACTGTTATTAGCTACTGAAATGATATGTCTTGATGAAATCATAGCACTGAGGCAATGTTTTGACTGACTTTTTCAGCTTCCTGTGTAAGTGACACAGCAAAAACTTCACGTCTTCTTACTCTGGCATTTCAAACACTCCTTGTCAAAGTTAGAGGAAACATAGCATTCTCTTACGCCCTTGCCATCTGAGTATAAAAGACAAAGCAACTCACCAGTTCATCTCTAATCTGCTTGCAACCCTCACTTGTATGTTTTCCTGCCTTATCAGTGCCAAAGAGTAAAAGATGATCGCTACTGAAATATAGTGAAAGGAACATTTTGAGGACAGCACTAACATCACGAGAAACCTCCTACCTGTGCTGGGAGGGTTGAAATAGATATCCGTGTTTCTTTAATGCATTATACAGTTATTAGTGTGTTATTGACTGAACAGGACAAAAAAGGAATGAATAGGTAAACATTGTGATATTGATATATATCTGATTATACTCATACTGAGTATGAAATTTTCAGCTCAGAACATAATGGTGAAGTGTTCCAAGATAATCTGAAGACATGGTGGTTTTTTTAAGGCAAAGATATTGGCATCTGATATGGTGATCTGTGCCATGTTGTCATGAGAGAGGTTACTATGTAGCAACAATTCAATATCATCCTTTGGACTTTTCTGATAGACCACTTAACTATCTCAGCTTTTCCAGTGATCATCTCATTTATCTAGGATTATTGCAGTGAATTTACTGTTTGGTTTTCTTCCAGAACTGAAATGTCAAGTCCAGTGTCATGTATGCAGTAGCTTTGTGCTGTGAGAGCTCAACAGATCCACCAAAAGCTGCTAGTAGTTGATCTTTGGATAGAGCTAGAAATAAATAAATCCTCTTTAGCAGATCAATATTCATCCCATTTAATGCTTGATGTGAAACTTGTGGATTTGAGGTAGTAATGCTGATGTACAGCTAATCGTTGAAATGGGCATTAGGGCTTTTATAGCATGGCAACGTATTGTCAGACAGGAAGGAGGAAAGTGTTGAGTGCATCCTAAGGCGGGAGAAAAACTCTGTAACAGTATTTAATTTAATGCACATTCATAATCCACACAATGTTCTACATTGCAATGATTTGCTAGGTTGCAGATGAATACTGTACATCCAGTGTTTATTCCAGGAGTTTACTTAGTGAAGCAGATGATTTGCCCTTCAGTGGATCTTTCAGAGTCTAAATATAATCACCCAGTCATATTTCAAGTCATAATTTTCCTCTTTAGTACTCTCCGCTCAACTAGTGGCTTATCTATCCATCTATATAAGTACGTGGAACTTGTGCTTCCCATGGCACAGAATAAATAAGTATTAAAGTATCTAGTAATGAACTTGTGTATACATTTGTGTAGGTGTGTATTACTTGCTTATTAGGTTTGTGTCTAGAATTTGTGTTGTACATATTCCAGAGAAGCAGAAGGAGAATCTCCAGAGAAAGGATAAAACATCAGTAAAAAAATTCTGGGACAGTTTAAGAGCATATTTGAAAAGGTTTTGTGAGTTGGCTTCTTTTTTTTTTGTTTTCTTTTTTTAATATGTGGTTTAAGGAGTTTTTTTCTTCCTCTTTAGTCTGCCTTAGTAATTAAATACTTGAGGCCATTATCTTCTTTCTTGAAATGAGTAAATAAAAGCGTTGTTAAGTGAATAATTGTACTAAACCAGATATTGGCAAACATAAAGAAAGTTGAGGGTTGAATTTTCTTCTGTGCCAAAACTATGCTCTGATCTTAATTGTCATATGTGTCACTGTAAATAGCTTTCTTATATTTTGCCACAGTGAGCTCTGGCATTCAATTTCAGCTGCAAAGTTTCCAGATGCTGTGCTGGCCAGTATATACCTTGGTGGATCATTCCTTTAAGATGATGCAAGCAAAATGAGCCTCCTTGGCAGACCTCAGTCCTTTGGCAATTGTAGGAAATAGCCCATTCCTTTTTCATCAGAGAGAAAAACTTCCGCAGCATTGAGAAGTCTCGTTATCTTTAAAGGTGAAGCAAAAAATGACACTGTTTCATTCTTTATACCATTTATACCAGAGGTTCTGGCATAAAACACACATTTTTGAATATTATGTAAAATGACAGAATATGTATGTATGACATTTCTTTGCCACTATTATTAGCTGTTTTGCTAAGGAGTACTTTTAATCTTAAACCTCCAAAAGACATACAGAGCAATGTGTGGGGATGCAATGTGTAGTGAACTTCTACCCCTCTGAAGACAACGTCAAGGGCAGTAGGGCTGTTCCTTCTTTTAAAATAGCAAATCCATATTTCTTTTAATAAGTCTTTCCTGCGTCCAAGTTTTTGCAAAAAACTATGTGAGAGACAGTATCTACAGAACAATAAGTCACTGGGAAGGAAAGAAATGTCTAGTTATATTTCATACCATGGGAGGGAGGTGGTTTGGTAGTGACAGAGTGGGAACTGACTGGGTTACTCTATCTCTTTCAATGAAGGTTAAATAGTCTGGTTAAGCACTCTTCTAATCCTGCTTCAGTCCCCATCATGAAAAGTGGTATGGACAATAGGTGTTTCCTGTGTTGTGAGGAAGGAATACTGATACGATTTTCCGATTTTCACCAGCCTGTTTTTTTCTGTTGCCTTCTTGCATTACCTGCAGTGCTATTACTTGTTCTTTGTTACTAAGAATATGTAATCAAAATAAAAGCCATTCTATCTATAAACGCTTCTGTAAGCTTAAAAAACTTCAGAACATGACAAGAATAATTTTTTTTCCCTTCCTATCATGAAAAACAAAAAAGGTCAGGAAAATGTACATCTGCTTTTTTCCCAAAGAATAATGAAGGAAGATCTATGCTGCTGTGGGAGCTAAATAGAATATTCTGCCCCATTTAGGAAGCAGAAGTGTGTCTTGGCGTTATTAAACACAAACCAGAACAAATGCAAACACAACCAAATGAAAAAATACCCAAAACAAACAAACAAAAAACTCCATCGTCAACAAGAACAAAACCCCCATACACACAAAAAACCAAAACTCCTTTATTGTTGTCACACCGTATATTGATATAAAGGGAGCACATACAACTCACTGTGTGTGGAAATGTAAGGTCTGGTCAATTCCCTACTGTCGGGTTCTCTTTTTGTAGCGGGAGAAGGGAGCAGGCTAATAATAGGGGTTCTGTTGGGAAAGCTAACACTGACATCCCATGGACATTAGGGACTTCCTTTATTGCTTTTACTAGGGGTGGGAAGTTCCCCATGCTGTAACAAGGCTGGCCTGATCAGTGTGCATGGGTAGATCATAAATTCAGAGGGAGAGAGAGAGAACTTCTGGGCTCTCCCTCACAAGAGGATGCTTCACAGGAGTGGTCACAAATTGACAGTCATTTGATCGCTTCTGTGTAAGGCCTACTTACCTAAACACAGCATGTGACCTATGGAGGTCTGTTGAATGCTTTGAAGGCTTTGCATTTGTCATTTATATTTGCATATAGCTGTCTGAAGTTAAAATAGGTGACAAGATACAGGTATAGGTTCATGCATCCTTCCTTACTCTGCTGCCCATATGTACAGATGATCTCAATCAGCTGAAATTTGCAAACATGAAGGTCTCCACTGTGTGTAAGATGTGGTCAGTCTGGTCCTAGATTTTGATCTGTTATTAATTATGTTCTTAGTAAATGTGGTTCTCACATCTATTAGCCACTATTACTGTGTTTAAATATTGAGAAGAATCGTATTTTTAAAAAAAACTTACTGATAATTTTAACTAAGAGATAAAAAAATAGCTTTTTGGCTTATTTTGTGGATTTCCAAATCAACTCTAACTTATATGGAAAAATAATCAGGTCCTTAGCCTTGCCTCAGTGAAGTTTTAACTCTGATGATGTAAACCCTGCTGTTTCTTCCAGTGCTGTACAGAGACTGGAGCTTCTCACTATTCAAATCTGACCCTAGAAAAGATCGTGACACAATGTGATGAAGCCAAGGAATAACTAGGATTCTGCACTGTTCATTTTTTTTTTTTTGGGGGGTGGGGTGGGAGGGTGGTGGTTTAAACACTCTTTGAGGCTTGTCATGCATAGCAAATGTTTTGGTATTTTTTTTAAATGGCTGTTTGCCAAATTTTGGGGTTTTTTTCATTCTGCTTTCAGAACTCATAGGCGGGTTGAGACAGGAAGCGCAGCCTGAAAGGCTCGGCCAGATCCGGAGGGATTAGTTGCAGCAAAAGGCTGCTCTGTGATCCTGAGTTACTTTCTTAGTAGTATGGCAGAAAAAGAAAACACACGCATTCTTGTATGTGTCCAGATCTTCATGCAAAGCAAATCCAGCAGACAGATGGAAAATTAAATCACCCTGATAAGGCATTTAGGAACATTCTTGTCAATATAAATGCTGGTGGTGGTGTCCTTTTCTTTCGGGCTTTAAAATCCAGGTGATTTTTGTGAAACAAAGTCAAGTTTCTATTTAACCATAGTTTCCAGTGACGGCACAGCAATTATGTTTTTCTACTCTGGCTTTTGGAAATGCTTTATGCTTAAAGGGGATATTAATACTTTTTACTTAAGGTAGAAGTTCAAAGGTAAGTTTTCACATAATTGAAGATGTGTTGAAAATGGATAGAACATATTTCTCCTTTTTTTCTTTTCTTTTTCTTTTGTTTCATTTCCCTTGATGGCCGGTTGAAAGTGAGAAGATCTTAAACTTTTGTGCCTAGCTACTTAAGTGAAAAAAGGAAGTCCTGACCCTCTCTTTACATTAACACTTGGTGTTTTTAGTGTTTTGTACCTCCTTAAAATGAATGTAGAGAAGTCCTTGGAGTTAGCTTTAGATAATTTTCTATGCGCACTAAAGAATTAAAAAGATTCTAGGTTTATGCTCTTGCATGCAAATGTTTCCTACCCAATTTATCTAAAATTTTAATAAAAATAGCAAAGAAAGACAACAATTTTTAGAAGGCTGCTTTGGATGGCCAACAAAACACCTTTAAACAGAAATAAGGAGAAAGCTTTGGTTATTTGGGGGTGTGGGCAGCGCTACTGTTGTGCTTCTGTTGTTTTTTCCATTACTAAAAAATAGAGCAGAATTTGGTACATTCTTTCAGTGTGAGATGTGGCTTCTTTGTACTCTGCAAGTTGTGGAGGTATAAAGTAACCATCCAGAGAAGTTCCACAATTAGCGCTGATTGTAAAAACTTTGTTTCTTGCATCAAGCTGCCCAAATGTCATTCCTAGTAAAACCTGTAAAAACAAGACATGATTTGAAATCACCAGCTCGTGTAGAATATTAGCTAACTGGCTTTTTTTCTCAAGTTCTTTAACTGCCTTCAGTAGAGACAAGTTATTTTATTTCTTTTGTTTTCGCAGTCTAAATAAGACGTCTGCTATGTAAATACTTGTATATAAATACCATATATTTGTCTCGAATAATGATCTCGTATTCAGAGGTCTGATATGGAGGCCAACAGACTGAGCTGGCACAGAGGATCGGGGAAGATAATTTGCGATACGCTGGAAGAATGTCGAAAGCCTCTTTCCCTTCCTCCTCCGCGGAAGGAGAGCGGTGGTTTGGCTCGGTTTGGTTTGTTTTGCTGGGGCTTTTTTCCGCTTTTGTAGTTGTGAGAACGAAAGGAACAGCAGAGGTCGCCCCTGCATGGTGTAACTCGCGCGGCGGCAGCGCTGGCAGAGGGAGCCGCGCCTCTGCCGCCCCGGCCGGAGCCTCCCGCCCGGCGCCGGGCGGTGCTGCTGCTGCGCCGGACTCCCGCCAGCATCCCCCCGCCTCGGGGCTCCTGCGGGTCGCTAGGCCACTTGTTCAATTAGCCTTCGAAATAGATTTGGAGTTTGGAATGGGCTGCCCAGGGAAGTGGTGGAGCCACCGTCCCTGGAGGTGTTTATGGACAGGCTGGATGTGGCACTTGGTGCCGTGGTCTGGTTGACAAGGTGGTGCTCGGTCACAGGTTGGACTCGACGACCTCAGAGCTCTTTTCCAGCCTAATTGATTCTATGATTCTGTGATTTGAATGTGTTGTATACTATGTAAACATTTATCCCGATTATACATTATCCACAGAATATGTATTTTTATATGTAATGTGCTAAGAAAATATTATCCTGTGTATATCAGTACATAGAACCCTGTCTTTTAGATATTTGTCTTCTGTAAGCATCATTTGCAGAGCTACTGAATGTCTTCCACCAGTGTTACGTTGCACTGTATGCTCACCTTTGGATGATTTTTGTAAGCGTCTGATTGAACGTGACAGACAGTGCTAGTGCAAACCTGAGAGGCAGATCTGGCATGAAAATGTCCCAGAGTGTCAGTCTTTAAAGATGTGTTGTAACAGCCTTATTTTTTTTTAATTCTAGTTCATGAAACTAGAGACAGACTATGAGAGGCCTAAGCTGTAGCTGGTCAGTTATTTGTTGACAAAGCTTTTCTACTGCAGAATGACTCATCAGTGTGTATAATCATCTGAATGTATTTATTTTGAGATGGCTCATAATAGATGTTCTGTACAGAGCTAGACACCTCAAAACAGTAAGTTTCTTAAAGAGGGTTCCATATGTTTATAACAGAAATAGAATCCAAATATGCCAACAAATAAGACTGGACAATTTGGTCTTTACCTTTTGCCCTCTTAAAATCTTTGAAAGGACTTGACTTAATCTTACTGTAGGGGAAATTGTTAAAGTGTGAAAAATTTTCTAAGATTGGAAAACTACTGCTTCACCTATGAATATGTAATGATAATGAAAGATCATATGCAACCAGCCACCATTATTGCCTCTCTTTTAATCAGAGTGAAAAATGTGGGGGTCTCAAAGGCCGTCAAAGAGTTAGGATCCCCAGGGTATGATGAGACTCCTACACTTGTACCTGAATTTAGTACCTGTTTGGACAAAAACATAAGAGAATATTTTTGTGTGTACAGGTGAGCTTGTTACTTATGCAGAGGACTATGCCTTTGCAGATCAACCTCCAGGCTGTTCCCTGCAGGCAGGTGCATTCCTCCACCAAGCTCCACAAGTCTTACTACATCTTTCCATTTAACAATTTTCATTGCTGTGTGAGCACGGGATTTGCCAGATCAGAGGTTACTAGCACACTGCCTTTACTGCTATTTCACTGTGGCCTGAGTGAGCCACTCTTGAAATCTGTCTTTTATTTCTCCTTTGTGTTATTGTTGGTGGGAGATTTATTTCTACCCTGTTTCTGCTGTCATTATTTTATATAGGCTCATGTTAGTCTTTTGTGTTTTTCACTTTCAGCCTCAGGTCAGTTTAAGCCCTGTGACTCTAAATCCTCCTTGCTTCAAATGTAAGCGTGTTCCCCTCTACGTCTGTCTTAAACTGTAATTACATCAGACAAACTGTGTAATAATGTAACTGGCATCAGTTGGAGACAGATCTGTTCAATGTCCTTATTTTTCTTTTAACTTTACTGGCTTAATTTGGTACTCTTCTAATCCCTTCTACCTCTTTTTTCTCTGATGGATTTAGTCGTAGAAATTTATTGTAAGAGTCTAAAATTGTCTGCTCATCTATACTTTTCCATCAGTCATTTGTCTCGTTTTGCTTAGAAATTTGCCTGACTGTTGATTGATTTAAGGCATCTCATTTTATTAATCTTTATATGTCATAATTTGTACTTTTTATTGAGTAATACAAATTATCTAAGGAATGCTGATTCCCAAACTGAGCTGGTGGTCCATTCTTGAGTCTTATTTAATGCAAGGGCCTGTTCCTTCAGCAGAGCTCAGAATTAAACCTGTCGGAACTTGTTGCTGTGCTGTATCAGCACCCAGCAGGTCAAAGCAGCATCACTCTCAACTCTACTGAGTAATGAAGCAGTCAGTCTCTGTCTACCCCTACACCACACAGTCATGTGTCCTATAGAGAGCTAAAGAAACAGATTTCTGTATTTTATACAATAGTATCTGGTCCAGCTCTAGCTCAGCCCTCGGATGTGCTGCAGCCATACTACATGGACCTAATGTACCATGCTTTTCTCCTTCATTGAAAGCGTCATCAGCTGGGAGCAAACCCACACAAAGGTCTTGTGCTGGTTTTGCACATTTGTAAAATGATCGGGATTTGTGCATGTGCTTAGCTTTTGGGATATGAGTAGTTCCACTGAAGCCAGTGGAACTCTTCATGTATTTGACTTTAAGCAAGTTTGAAAGATCAGATCCCTGGGGGCCAATTCTGTTCCTGATGAACAAGCAGAAACAAAATACAGCCTTCATGTCAGAGCTGCAGGACTTGTTAAATGCATATTGTTTTCACTAAAGTTGGTAGGCTTCATAGCTTGGAGTGATTTTTTTAAAAAGTCCCTTTTATGCAGACCAGATGTATGAGTAGGCTTAAATATTAAGTTAATTTACACAACAATTGCAGACTTATTGGTGGAAACATTAAATAGAGTTAAAAGTCCTGAAACTTCTCAGCCATCTGATTTAATTTCTGAAGATTTGTCAATCAACTCACTTTTTTCTTTGGAAGTACTGAGAAAACAAAAAAAAAAAAAAAAAAGGCCAGTGAATTAATATAATGCATTTTCATATCTCGTAAGAGAGAAGTTAACCAAATTGCTTTCCAGGTATGTATTTCCTTACACTTAATTCATTTTTGTTTGGTAAATTTCTAATATGCTTTAGATGTATGCACTTCATAGGGCTGAATGCTCTTTATTTCCTAATGTCATTTTTTTTGTAATAGCCACTTCACTTTCTGTGTGAATGTGGCAGCTGCCAGTAATTCATTCATTCAATGAACTTTCTGGTAAAATACTCCTGGTTTATCACAAAATGAAGATCTGCATCAAATAGATTCATCTGTTCAAAAGAACCTGAATGGGCATTGTAGTGAGGTAGGGGTCATCTCTTCTCCCAAGTAAAAAGCAGTCGGACATGAGGAAATGGCCTCAAGTTGTGCCATTAGTTGTGGACATTTAGATTGGATAGTAGGAAAAATTTCTTCACAGAAGAGGTTGTCAAGCATTGGAGCAGGCTGCCCAGGGAAGTGGTGGCATGGCCATCCCTGAAAATTTTCAAAAGACGTGTGTATGTGGTGCTTGGAGGCATGGCTTAGTGGTGGACCTGGCAGTTCTGGATTAATTACTGAACTCGCTGATCTTAGAGATCTTTTCCAACCTTAATGACCTATGATTCTATGAAAAGGTTATTTGTAAAACTTATCTATTTCAACAACAGTGGCATAGCTTTTCTTAAGGCACAGACTTCAAAATAGAAATTATGCAAATTTGCACTGGAAGCATATGAACTTGATATGTCATCTTAGTGAGTGAGATTTTTTCCTTTTTAGATTTTCCTAAAAATTCAAAGGGCACGTAAGCCATAGTGTTTTGGTGCTAACATTCCTTTGTTATTTGAATGACAGCTTGGTGCAACTCAATGCACAATGTACCACGTAACAATCTCCGGTGTTAAAATTAACATTTTTCTAATCACCTGCCATACAGAGAATGCATTTATGATGACTTGATAAATACACCTCATCATGTTATATAACCTTCATTTCCTTAACTGTAATCTTTACAATTTGCACATCAGTCTCATCTGAACCAGTGTATAAAATGGCAGTGTCCTAGCTCAAGGGTAATGTGGAAATGAGTTGTTCCAGCTACTGACCTGTTGGGTGTATGTGTCTCATTTCATGTCTTGCCTTGCTAGCTTTGTATTAATATGTCTATAAATTATGTATATTGTAAATGTATTCATAGTTATCCTTTGAGGATAACAAAACAATTACTTCTATTGATATTTCTGACATATATGCACTGGGAATGTGAAAAGTTCTGCTTCATGCTGTAACGCTGGAAGATTTTTCAAACATTGTAGCCAGCAAAAATGTGACTTGATGTATTTTCCTCTATGAAGAATGAATATGTGGAGATCCATGTTTCTCTCAAAGCATATTCTACAGTCAAAATAAGAAGTTCATAAGTAAACCAGAATTTTATTTTTCTAACTATTGGTCTTAAGGGTTCAGTCATATTTCTGTCCTGTAATACCACTAATAACAATGATTCACAAAGACAAACTGTCTTTGCTTGAATCCATGCAAACTTGATTTTATTCTGCATCCACTCTATAAGAGTCCATTTCTCTCCCACAATGGATGACAGATAGGATATAAAATATTAGAAATAAAGGCATGGTTGGCTCAATACCCACCAGCTCTATAGTTTCCAGGAAATATTAAATGATACATCAGAAGAACTCCTGGAACAAGAGTTCTGATCATAGTGTGACACAAGAAGTCCATATAAGGTTGTTCTAACTCATATTTACTCATATTTTCTCCATCTCTGTCCTAGTTCCAGAAACATAAAATTGCAACCAACCCAAGCCTATTTTTTTGTGTGCGGTTTTGGTCGCGACAATATAAGAAAGATATTAAACTATTAGCATCCAAAGGAGGGCAGTGAGGGTGGTGAAGGGCCTTGAGGGGAAGCCGTATGAGGAGTGGCTGAGGTCACTTGGTCTGTTCAGCCTGGAGGAGGCTGAGGGGAGACCACATTGAAGTCTACAGCCTCCCTCATGAGGGGAAGAGGAGGGGCAGGCACTGATCTCTTCTCTGTGGGGACCAGCGTCAGGACGTGAGGGAATGGCCTGAAGCTGTGTCAGGGGAGGTTTAGATTGCGTATTAGGAAAAGATTCTTCACCCAGAGGTTGGTTGGGCACTGGAACAGGCTCCCCAGGGAAGTGGTCACAGCACCAAGGCTGAGTGACTTCAAGAAGCATTTGGACGATGCACTCAAGCACATGGTATTACTCTTGGGGTGTCCTGTGCAGGGCCAGGAGTGGGACTCAGTGATCCTTGTGAGTCCATTACAGCTCAGCATATTCTGTGATTCTGTGCTGAACACACCCTTGGAAGGCAAGGCAAAATGTAGCCACATGAGCTGGTTTCATGGGATTTAAAACCAGCACAATTGTGAAAAGATGTTTCTGTTCTAGCTGACTGTATAAAAATGTTTTGGTACTCCCAAATAAGAGTTCGAGAGTGCTGCCATTTGGTTTGGGTGCATTTCATATGCTATACTACCTTTTCCCACAAACAAAAATCCCATTTAATTTTTTTTTCCACTAGTTTAGCTTTACTATGGAAAACATTTAATAAAAATACTGATTATAATTTATTGAGCTGACTGAGATTAAGTTTTATCAAGCTAAAGTACCCCTAAAAAAATAAGAAATAGTACTTAATCATTTAAGCTGAAGCCTTTGCATTACTACGCTTGTGACTGAAAGTCCAATGTGATGTATTGAGTGAAAGTTTGGATTTCTACATCTTATCTTATACATCATCAGGAAACATAATAATCTGAATCTTAGGTGTGAAAATATGAAGCTTCAGAAAAACCAAAAAAAAAACCCCACAAAACATTGCAGGGGTTGGGGAGGGTAGGTGTCTATTTCACATTATAGCTATTTCTTTTTGTTTGAGGTTTTCACTAGAAGAAAATGCTATTCATATACACTTTGTAACCACTGTAAAATACATACCACGGTTTGCAAGTGCTTATATTTTTCCTCCTGGATCTAAGAACTGATGAGAACTTTTCCCAGGCTTTCTTGGAAAATGGTAACTTGGGCCCCAGTGTTAAGGGGTAGATTGACAGCCAGAGAGCTGAGGCCAGTAAGCTGTGAAATTCTCAGAGTCCCTCTGTTTCACTTTGATTGCAAAAGATCTGTGTCCGTGCCTGCTGCAGTGCAATCAGTGTACATGTTGTTTCTCACCATTTCTTGTGTAAACACAAACTACTTAGTTCATTCAAAGATGCTTCATAGAGTCATGTAAACCTCACTATTCTGTATCTAGACACAGGAACAAAATTCCTGGTTTATTCCAAATTTCAAGATCTTTCAACTCTTATTCTACCTCATTTGCCATTCGACTCATTGTCATTTTCTAGAACAAGGTCACCTAGGTGACCTTGCAAGTTGCTATAAATTGCTTGGATTCTAATGTTATTTTTATTCCTTTGCATAATTTCTTGAATGTAAGTGGGAAAAAAACTGAAAACACCAGGTTGTAAATCTCATTTGTGCCTTTCTTTCTTACCAAATATTCTAATGGAAGCCACACTTCTTCAGATATTGATATTAAACTGGGATGTACTAAAAACCAAATAGATAATATTTTCTCTTTTTGAATTTCACTATTGTTCTAGCTTATTCACTATTTGTCTCTATATTTTTATTCCACATTTCCCTTTCCCTCTGAATCACAGATGGTCTACCATCAACAGTAGTGCTTCTGTAAATCACTGCAGCTCAGCAGATCTATTCCTGCCACAGGAGTGTCAAAGCATTCTTCCTAATATGCTGAACTTTAGTTTAATTCCATCATCATATATTTCCAAATTATTTACTGTCTGGGCTTAATGTACGTGAAATTTAATTGTGTAGAGCCTGACTAGCAAGAGAGGTTAGCAAATGTGGTACTGATCTACAAGAGGAGCTGGAAGGACAGTCTGGGAAACTACAGGTCTGTCAGTTTGACCTTGGTTTTGGGGAAGGAACAGGTCATCTTGAGTGCCATCATATGACACGCACAGGACCACCAGGAGATCAGGTCCAGGTAGCATGGGTGCACGAAAGGTCCTGCTTGACCAACCTGATCTGCTTCTGTGGCAAGGTGTTAGTTGGTGGATGAAGGAAAGGCTGTGGATGTGTCCACCTGGACTGTAGTAAAGCCTTTGACAGTTTCCCACAGCATTTTCCTGAAGAAACTGCCTGCTCATGGTTTCCATGCCTGCACTGTTCACTGGGTAAAAATCTGGCTGGATGGGCAGGCCCAGAGAGTGTTGAATGGAGTTACACCCAGCTGGTGGCCAGTGACTAGTGGGGTTCCCCAGGGCTTGGTGTTGGGGCCAGTGGTGTTTAATATCTTTATTGATCCCTGGATGAGTGGACCAAGCGCACCCCTACTGGGGTCACAGATGGCACTAAGTTGTTTGGGAGCACTGATCAGATGGCGGGTGGGAAGGGTGAGCAGAGGGATCTGGACAGGCTGGATCCATGGACTATGGCCAGTTGTATGAGGTTCAACAAGGTGAAGTACCTTAGGTTTGCTTAGGTGCTTTTGGAGTGCTGGCTGCTGTGGTAGTACTCAGTAACAGCTCAGTCCTCCCACATGGGCCAGCTTTTTGGACAGAATAGCAAGGTGTCTATCAGTCGGAATCTACAATGCTTTGCCTTTCTGCAAAGGTATGCCTTACAAATGAAATACCCCTCTCTGGGATGAGTTTATTCCGTTTCAGGAATGTACTACTCCTTTGAGGGTGGGTTTGTTCCCACTAAAATTTGATTATGGCCCTAATCCCTCACTGTCAGATGACATGCTCTCACTCAAATCCTTTAAGGTTTTATTTTACAAACTACATCTGCAGACTTGCAGTTGTTCTCTTTTACAAAAGTGAAAATATGAGTTCAGAGAAAAGGAAAGTGTCCTTTTTTTTGTCTTTCTAAGAAGCGATTAAAAAGTCTAGAACAGAAAATGAACTTCATCCAATAGAGTGAAGTGCCTGCCTTGCTTTGGGCTTCATATCAGTACCGCTAATGACAGCAAACGAATTGATTTTTCCAAGCATGCACACTTGGAAAAATGACATATGTCTCATTTTGGTTTAATCTACTAGAAAAGTCAGTCATGCAAGAACAATTTCTGTCCAGATCAGTAGACAGAATAGACCTGTGGACAAGCTTTTTTAATTCTTTAATTAATTTTTTCATATTTAAATCATTATATTTAATGGAATTACCACCTCATTTGTATTCCCAGAAAGAGTGATGTTTGTTGCTGCCCTCAATCTCTGTGAAGAAAAATAATCCTGTTTTAAATCAAACACTTGTTTATAGGATCTAATAGAAAACACCAGGCTCTATATCAAATTCAAATGGAAAACAGATGTATTAAATTGACAGTAAGAATAAATTTGTCACAGCTATAAATGCTTATTGAGATATATGTTTATATACATATGTGTGTGTACATATATAATTCCCTCTTTTTTGAGGCTTGGTGGAGAGGACAGGAAAAGAACATTCTTTTAGAGAACATCACCAAAGGGTTGCAGCGTAATTGCTTCAGATTTAAAATTATCTGTTAAGAGAGTACAGAAACAGAAACTAGGCACATATGGAGTTTAAATTTAAGGGTTTGAAGATTTAATTTCAGGGTTGGAGAGTTTTAATTTTTTTAAGTAGTCCAAAATATGTTTTGCAAAATTTTTCAAACTACAAAGAATGCGGTAAACCCAAAGTGCTTGGGGAAAAATACTGCATTGAAATGATACAAGTCATTCCATCTTGGGAAAGAAGCACCTCTACAAGGCTTCACAGCTAGCTGTCAGCTAACCATTTCTTATTTTAGATGATGACCCAGAACTTGCAATGGGTGGACTTGTAAGTCTTCATTTCCACAGCCACCTTTCCTTCATGAACACACTTCTATAAACAGGTCTCAAATGCTTTATACACATTTAAATGTAACTGTCAAATTAATCAAAGCACAGGTACGTCCTTTCCTGTCCTGTGTCAGGTTCCAGCTCAGTCTTTGAGTATCAGCAGGTTTCTTTCCACTGTACACTACCTGTGCAATGAAATTTGACTGCCTTTAGAAAAGCTGGGGCATGCTATACCTTTCTTCCACTCCTCCAAAAATTTAGATAGCTTCTCTTTGATTTGCCATGCCTAGAATTTTTTCTGTTCCCTTCAGAGCACATCTGACACTATGCAGCAGGTTGACTAGAGGTTTTAAAACCTGTTTTGTCCAACGTGGTATGCAACTCAGGTGACAGAGGGTGTGTGAATGGTGCCTCTAATGTCTGAGCCCTCACAGCACAGGGCAGTAGGAATCCTGGAACAGGTGAAGCTTCCTGATGTGGGACTTTTCACTAGGGGAGCAACCCAGCAGCATCTGAGCCGTAGAGGTGTTTCTGCACCCATCTTTACTCAGCCATATATCCAGCTAGTTCTACTGCAGTGTCCATAAAGATTCAGCTATTGATTTTCACCCACTGCCACCCATATGGTTTTATAGAGCAACATCTCTGGGTCATGGGTGGTCATCTGTTATATTTATCATCAAAACTGCATTTCCCTGATGCTGATTTGCATCTTCTAGTCTTTTCCCGGGTCATTATCAGCTACAGGTTCTTGTGTTAAGAAACCAAGAATTATGTTCTAAATTTCATGTCCTTTTTAATGTTTAAAATTTTGGGAGGCAGGGGATCACACACAGTGTAAGTGAGCATTGATGTTAAGTATCAGTAATGATTTACAAAATGCATACTGGACAATATGGTTCACTCTAAGATTATTGATTATATGGCTGGATGATGTTAATGCTTTAGTGGTAAATGAATAGCGATTTTGTAGTGGCAGTTATGTACCTGGTTCTAAAATCCCTGAATTTCCATCTTTTTAGGGGATAATTACCTATTTAGAAATGCATCTGCATTCATGCCTGTCATGGGTCCATGCACACTTGAATACTCAAGAAGAGTTAGAGAAATTTTAGAATACTGTCTTCTTAACTACATATGGAGCACACTGGGTTTTTTCCCCCCTGAGGATGGCCTAGAGAAAAAGTAGTGGCACACTCTCATGAATTGGAAAAGGACAGAGACACCCCTGCACAAACAGACCTGTCAGCAGCTTCCTGGTTTGTCCGGGGTCTTTTCCCCGCTGTTTCTTGATGGAGTTCAGCTCAGATACTAAGTGGGCGCTTGAAGAAACCTTGAACATTCTGGTTGCATATTCAGTACTTATTGGTTCTGAAATCTGACTCATTAGTCGTAAATCCAAATGCTGCATACTGCTCTTGTAATGTATCTTTCATAAGGAAATGAAGGCATGTAAAGTGGTGTGCCCAAGGATGCAGACAGGGTCATGAAGGAAGTGCAGGAGACTGATTCCTGACCCCTCATGTTAAAACACAAGTAGCAGACAATGAATTACAAACACATGAGCCACTGCACAAAATCCTTTTAGATTGACATTTAAAATAATAATGCAAAAGAAAAATTCCAGACATCTTTCCTGTCTGCCAATTATATTCCCTCACTTCCTCTAAATCCTAGCACTCTCTTCTTGTTGATTTTATTTCAGTATATACTATCTTTTTCTCTAACCTGATCTTCTTTCTTGATTAGCTTTATTTAATTTCCACTAGCTTCAGCGTACTACATCCTTTTACAGCTATCTCACTGCCTTCCTTCATGATCCCGGTTATGCTGGGATGTTTGTGACCCTTCGGCATATTTAAAAATTCTACATTTGAGAAACAGGTAAATAAGGAGTGGGGAGGCAGGGAGGTGAGATCACAGTACCAGCCTGTCAGAGCTCAAGAAACATTTGGACAGTGCTCTCAGGCACATGGTGTGATTTTAGGGTTTGTTCTGGGTTGGGCCAGGAACTGAACTTTGATGATCCTTGTAGGTCCCTTCCAACTCAGGATATTCTATGATTCTATTATTCTAATAGTGGGAAGCTGAATATCTTATAACAATTCTTGTTATATAACATTATAAACCAGCTAATAGGTTATCGTCACCTTGGACTTTGTTTCCCTGCCTCCTTGGTCTACACCATTTTGTTAAATACAGTTGAGATTAGCCCTCTATATTTGTTCCAGGTTTAGGCTCCTAGTGCATTTAATAGTAATTAATAAATGACATTAGTCACTCATAGCTAATGCTAATTAAGCATAGTAATGATGTCACTACTACATGCAGATGCATCAGGAACACAGAGTTAGTGAACTTCTCTTGTTTTTCAGCCTGGCTCTTATCCACAGCTGGAAGCAGGCAGAAGACACTCTCAACACAAATCCAGATGTGCACAAACAGAACATCTGTTTCAAGTACGCATAACATGCATGCCCTTATTTAAGGGCAGTTGACCACTCAAGGTTTCTGTCTATGACTTATGTTTTATTAGTTCTCCTTCTATAGATTTTGCAGGCAGCAAGCCTCTTCAAAGAAGAGTTTTTGTATAGAGGGGAAAGCATCCACAGAAAACAAAATACATGGAGAAATTTGTGCAAGTGAGGGAGGAGGTCTTCCCGTAGCTGAACCAGTATGACTTAGAGTTGGAGCTTCTTTGTAAGAGGACTGTCTCACGTGCTGTGTCAGTCCTAGTCTGTGTCGAACTTGAGCCTAAAGACACCTTTTGAAAAATGTCATGGAATAAAAGGGAAATTCTATCTGTCAGAATTTCAACCTTATTATCTCTATAGACAAAGTTATTATTTAAAAGCAGTAGCATTAAACAAACTGGGTGGAAGTTGATAACCAAGATCAATAATAATTTTCTGAAGTTACATATCTGGAAACCATTGATCCCATCACACTATTGTTGCAAAAACCACTGAATGATTTTTATTAATGGCATCAGCTTGTGTAAAGTTCAGCTGGCTCGTTCATGTTCTACTCCTACACTGTCATAAAGCCACTGCCCTTGCCCTCATATCAACAATTCTGTTATCAGAGCATACCTTTCTCTTAACAGTCGCAGTTGCACTATTTGCTGTAGTTGTTATTTTAATTTTTATTACTCCTTTATCTGTTACACTGGAAAACAGAGGCATATTGCTAGTTAGGAGGAGCTTCTGTATGAGTCATCTTGATACAAAGGTGCACACATAAGGAGTGTAGAGGAGTTGACTGTTATCCTCCTTGGCTATGCCATAATATTAAAACAAAACAAAACAAAAAAAAACCACCCATCAAATAAGTAAATCTAGCTTTGAAAAGTTGCTAAAGCAGTGGATTTAGTTATATTTTGTAGTATTTAAATTTCCCAAAAACCGTAAATGTTCCCAGTATGTTCAGAATTTTTTCCCCCTGATAACACGTTATAGAGAAACTTTCAAAGTAATCTCTCTGGAAAGTAAACAGGTATTGCTAATTATTGGGCCAGCTCATTAATTTGACAATATATGGACACAGAACTTTGGAATATTGACACGATTTTATAGCTTAATTTCTGTTTTCACCATTAAATTCAAAACACGGGAACACTCTGTGTGAAAGAAAATAAAGATGGCAATTCTAAATTACTATGTGTATTGAATTTATAGCTATGTAGTTGTATTTTAGCTATTGTCTGTATCTCTTAGGTATATTTTAAATTTAGTTTTCAACAAGGTGAAAATTATAGAATTCATTTGCTTAAACTGAGGTTTATACTTAATAATTTTGAGTTGTGCCTACACCCTTTTCTTTATCAGTATTCAGTAAAATACAGTATTCATATAATTAGTATGCTGCAGAGTACAAGAGAATGTCTGTCTTAAAGATCAGAGGTGATTCATGTTCTGCTTCTCAAAGACAAGTTGAATGAGAAACAAAGATTAATCCTAGTGCTTCCATTGTTAAACCTCACATTTCAGATTATGCTACTTTAGCAAGAGTACTCAGCACTGTGTATTTCATATCCAAAAATTGCATTAACTCGTGTTTTAGCAAATAAACAGGAGTTTAAAATAAAATCCTCTAGGATCTTCTGTTGTTTTGAAATCTGAAGGGCTCAATAATCCTTTAAACCTGTAAACACTAACAAAGAGACCATTGTCACTAAATCAAATTCATCTTTGTGGAAACAGCATGCTGCAGAGCTCCTCATGGATAAGAAATGCCATTTAGTGAACCAGCCTTACCTCTGGTATAGCTGCATTGCCCTAGCATTCCATTCAGTCACCAGTTTAGCTAATATCTTGAAAATTAATAAATGTTTATGAAACAGTGAGTTGAATGCTTCCAAGCTCCTTGATCAAATAGTTTTTCTTTTTCATTTCTGTAGACTGTTGCTTTGTTTAACATTTAAGGTTATGTTAGGTCAATTCTTAATACAATTGCGTATTTGGCAAGAGTAGATGAGGATTAATTAGTAATGTTTGCAGAAGACTTTGAAAGTATGAAGTGCTATAGGGATATGAATGTCTTCTTTTCTCTGGTCTACAAATAGGTGGTGCCTGCAGAATTCTATTCTGATGCTTGAAAAGCATTAGCTTTTCATGGATCTTACCATAAGTAAATTCTGAGTTTTAAAGTTAAGCGTTTATGCTTTTAATCAATGATTCATAACTCTTCTGAGGCTATTTTTAAGCAGCCTCCAAAAATATTCAGATAAGTATTTGGTTGACAGCAAGCGACATGTGAAATTCATAAAAGGGCTCAAACAGCCAGTGGAAATATGGTAAGAAGTCCTGAAATAAAGATCTGTGAATCCACTGGATATATTTATAACAGGGAGTTTGGCATTTGTTAGAGGACATACAGGTCTTCAGAAGTATCAGATTATTTATGAAGCAGATATTATGCAATTTATGAGTTTTCTCACACTGACTTGCAAATGTTGCATCTTCCCTGAAGAGGAGGCTTCCTGCTGTTCCTTCCTCCATACGAGGCTTGTTGTGAGCTATAACCAGCTGAGGTGCTGGTGAGGTAGGGGTAGGTGTCAGAATTGGTATCCAAGGGAGCTACAGAAAAGACTTCAAAGCATCATCTCTAGTACTTTAAGTGAGCTAGACTTGCACTGCTGTTTCAAGGTAAAAGTCATTGTGCCCAACTCTCTCTCTTGGAAACGTTTCAACCCCCGCACTTTTACCTTTTCCAAAATTTAGAATATACCTTGATATTTTCAGCAGTACTTCTCTGTACAAGATAGTAAGTTTTCACATCTAAACATACCTACAAAAAGCAAACGATGGATTGCACAGTGGACATTTTCCCATCTTCCTTTCACGCTTGCTTCAATAATTCTGGCTGGTAATCCTTGGAGATGAGATATGAGACTTCAACTGATGACAGCAAGAGACAAAAATTTAGAGGCAGAGCAATTCCTTCAAACAGATGTTTCCCAGACCAACTGATAACACTTCAACTTTCAAGTGACACCTCTTCTTAAAATCTCTTTAATTACAAGAAAAAAGGATACGATGTCATGCAGTGTCAGGTGCAAAGTAAAACTTGATTCATCTTTAGTATTTGATTATTTATCATTTACAGCCTGTGTTTAAACAAATAGTATTTTTTCCAACCCTTCTGTTTTGACAAAAGGTGTGGATGTCTCATATGTCTTCTCTGTTTTCATTTACTAACCTAACCATTTGCTTGCAATTTTGGATTTTCCTTCCTAATGTCTTTTGACATCTTACTATTTTCTGCTTTCTTTAGAAGTAAATATACCCTATTTTTGGCCTAGGGCACCACTGAAATTAGCAGCTCAGGTTATATTACGATTAAGTCTTTTTCTTATTTTTAAGATTTTTTTTCAAAAAAGCACAAAACAATTGTAGGGCAAGAGAAGTGTAGGGCACTTCACCCTCCCGATATTTCACAGGTTAAAAAAAAAAAAAAAAAAAGTGGAAAAGCAAAACTTTAAACCATTTATGGATTTCTCAGAACAAGGAACTCTGATCCTACCTATGTATCCAGTATTTTGTTGCTGTTTGCAACTAATATCCTGTTAGTGGTAAAAGAGATAATTCGATGTTTCTTTCCCTTTCTCATTTCATTCTAAGGAAATCTCCAGTGATTTCTTGTACTTTTTTGTACTCTATTGCATTGTTCATTTCTCCTCACCCAAAATGCAAACTCTTTTTGACCTACAAGTTGTTGGGTTTTTTTTCTCTGAGCTCAGTGATGGAAATATTTGTAACTGTGAGGACCAAGGATGAATGTTCAATGGGGTGAATATCTTTTTATAAGCATTAAAAAATTAAAGCTTTGTCTATAGAGGCAGTGGCTCAGAAGTTCCACTGTTCCTGTTAAACTGAAAAACATTCACTACTTAATAACATTGCATTAACCTAGAAAAGGCTAGCAGTACATGGCTAGCCCTGATTCTCTGTTGTACTACATAATTGCCTCCTCCTGTCTTTCAGAAACTGCAAGTGGAGTGGCTTCCATCTGTATACAGCGTCCTATTTAAAATAAAACAGAATACCTAGCCGTAATGTAAATTCACTTTTTTCAAAATCTTACCCCCACAGTTGTACTAAAAGTTCCACACAACTCTCCCTGATATTTTTTTTTGTTTTACCTGGAATTTCATATATAGAAGCCTAACCTAGATTTGACAGATGTGTGTTCTACACTTAAAAATTTTTGACAGAGCTTTCTACAAATATTGCTGAGTTATGGAAAGTTGTAAAATTTATTGAATGAACATATTTTTTAGATTTTTCTCTTTCTTAGATCCCTTTCAGATTGAATCCATGCTGCTCTTGAATGTGAGATTGAATAATGAAGTTGATATCAAGCATGAGCATTAGTCCTGCTCAACAATGACTTATCCTGGGAGTGTAGGGGGGAGGGAGCAACAAAGCCAAAGTAGGAGTACTTCCAGTTCTTTATTTAGCTTTCTCATTTTTGTAAACCCAGTGTTGTTCTCTGTTAAGGGCTTAGACACCAATATAACTATTATCATAAAGCTTATCCCACTTCAGTCCTTCCTGTAGTTTATGGGCTTTTCTGTCCCAAAATTTTGATTATGTTGTACTTTTCTGTATCAACTGTTTTCTGAATTCAGTCTTCCCTGTGTACCAGTGCCTTTTTGTGATTCCTGTCTTTAACACCAGAGCTGTTTGCTTATCTCTGCCTGTACTTAATGCTAAACTTGTACTTTTGTTGTCTTTAAATCCTATGCTGCAATATATTTATGCTAAACTGATGTAAAGGTGATAAGCTTTTCCAAGCCCGTTTGGAGGATAAATGTTGATCTCAGGTTTTCACTGTTACTTCATTGCAAGGCAATCTGATTTTCACAATCCTACCACTTCTGTAGACTCTTTCCTATAACCATATCGTAGTCAGTTTATTTCTGCTTTTGTGGGTGTAACCTTGCTCAAGTATTTGTTTGTTACCATGTAAAACAAACCTTTGTTCAGCTATACGTTGGCATTTTTAAGAGATGATTGTTGATCAGAAAAAGACTTTTTTTCCTAATCTCTGGTTCTTTTCTGACAGTTAGGAGGATCAGTGTTTGGATTACTTCCAGAGAGGGGACAATTTCTGCAATGACTGGAAAATGTCAAGGGGTCATCTGAGAGTGCATGCACTGTTTGAGCCCAGCAGGAATGTGTTGAGTGGTTTTTGTTGGCTTTTGGTTTAGTTCTTTAAAACTTTTCTTTCATCAAGCTCATCACAACCTGTGAAAAATTAAGGTGTTGCAGAATGGTTAAAAATGGCTATGAACCTTAATGCTAAAATGTTTATGAAGCTTAGTACTGGACAAACTGGGAGCTACTACACTTGAGTCTTAAACCGAAATACCCCCAAGGCCAATAGGAAGCTTTTCTGAATTGCAGTCACCTTTCTATTCTGATTTTGTATCTGATACAGCTGGCCCTACTGGTCAACTACCTTGGTCACTGAAGTGGCAATCAGTGTTTAAGTGAAGAGAGACTGAGTTAAGGAGGCTTAGGCTGTTTTTTCAGTGGTATTACCTAAAAATTCTCTTTCCCCCCCTTCATTTCAATAGTTATTCTTCAGTGGAGGAATGGCACCATGGCAGTATTACACTTCATCCCTAGCCTGAGTGGTGTGGCAAAAGAGTAAAAATATAAGGTTCATAACAAAGGTTGCAGTTTTTTCTTTCCAAAGCAAAGAGAGAACAGAGGAAGGAAAGCTGTGAACTTGAGTGATGCTTTTGCTGCCTACATACTTTGAAAACTGGGAGAGCCAGTGTTTTCTGCGTAGTTCCAGATCCCTGAAGCAGACAAGTATCTTTTGAGTCTTGTTCAATAACATGAACTCAGTCAGCTGCAAATGCAGAACTGGCATCGTATGCCCAGAAAGTTTCAGGACCTCCCAGGGTAGAAAGAGGTGGTGATTAAAACTGAAAACCTGAATGAAAGAATGCTACTTCATGCTGCTTCCTCTTCATAAAAGCCTCTGAATACGTGCACATGCAGGGCTTGAATTGCCATAGAGACTGTAAAGATAGTAATGAAGACCACAAATACCCAGGTTGTAGAAATTGGTGTAACTCCATCAATATTTTTATTCTAATATTTATCTCAATAGAGATAATGTCATACTACCTGGGAATTTGATCACAAATCACTCTTACAGAATCCTGACAGGGTCACTTCCATATTTTAAGATGTGTAATAGATTACCTGTAAAATATGCCTTGTTTACAGAGTATAAAAGTGGAAGAAGTCTATTCTAGCTTACACTTTGCACTGTCCTGATGAAATTTCGGGGAATACAGGTCATGTACAAAAATACCATTTATAGAAAATCCTATTTTTCTCTCATTTTGGTTTTACTTTTTCTCTCCTACCAGCAGCAATTCATCTAAATGAAAGACTGTGCAGGAGATTCCAGGAACCGATTTGCATGGCCCTGTTGGAATTCATGGTCAAAACTACTAGGTGTTAATAATGTGACTTGTATCTCAGTGGGATGTCCTAGGAAGTAGATTAGCATTGCTCTAAACATCATCAGGGATAAAAACCAGGAAACTCACTCTAGAAGAGAGTGCCAGTAGCTTAGTACGAACTCCCATAAAGAGCTTCAGGCAAGCCTTGCTCATAATAAATATACCAGTATTGAATCTGAGGGACTCTAAATTCAGTTTGCAAGATTGCCAACACATGTTGAAGTTCTTCCCAGGGCCTGGCACTGCTGTAACTTCCCTCCAAAGCAACAAAACAGTAGTGGGCTGGAGAAAAGCTTTAAATCTGGATTTAATTTCTGGCAAATGAAACTAATATGTCTTTTTGAAAGCTTTCTCCTCTTATACCAAAGGACAAAGAAGTAAAAGTCTGACTATTTCTCTATTAGTCTGGAGATTATTTTGTTTAGAATAAGGAAATGTGCTGTCCTTTATTTAAGGAGCTTCTTCAAAAGAGAAAAATTGTCCGAGGGACCTCATGCTTTGAAAAAGCACACATTTTGGACTGTCAAAAAACCCCATACTTCTACCTTGCTATGGCCAGTTTTGGTTCAAGTGCACAGAGGAAGCATTCCCAAATGAGTAATTTTATTGTCCTGTGGTGTTGTTTGCCTGCTTATCCAGTGAATGCATTACTGTGACTTCTAGAGTATAATTTCAAATTGCATTTTTCATAGGGAAAGCATAATTCATGCTCTATTCTGTATGGATTTTTGATATCAGCATAATACTTGGGGTATTATGGGTGGGTGGTGAAGCTGCGGGTGAATTACACAAGGCACGTGCAAGCCAGTAAAACCACTGCCTTAAATCACAACACAATGTATTTTGTATATTCAGCATAGGAAAACTAGATTAAGAATGGCTTTTGAAAGAAAAATATTTGTGACTATTTCACATGTCTTTCATCTTAAGTAAGATATCCTAGCTGGTCTGAGTCCAGCAAGACAGAAAATCCCCACTTTGAAGTCCTCAGTCTGGAGACACTGAAGAGTTAATGGCAGGTCCTCCGTGTTTGGTTAGGAAGCTCTCATATTTCCAAAATTTGGTAGCATTTAGGTGTGTATAAATGGAAGCAATTCTTGTAGGGCAATAATTAATTTTGCTCCACAGTGAATTGCATAAAGGTTGCTTTAAATTTGATGAAAGGCATTTTAAGTGATCTCTGATCTCTTTGCTGATCATCCCCAGCCCTACCTGTCAGTGTGGAATGGCAAGCTGTCCCCTTGACAGAAATCCTATGAAAGGACATCTGTGCTGTGTGACAATGTCATATGGAAGGATTACTGGTTTAATAGAGTTGAGTTTTGTTCTTGCTCAAACAGATGCATCTGTCAGTCAGGCTGAAAAAAGAAAGGAACCATGTTTTACAGCAATAATTTTCACTTTGAAATTTCCATGTGAATACACTAATAACAGGAACAAAAATTTATCAACATTTTCTGCCAAAAATATGGTTTATGTAGCTGTTGAAAAACAAACAGCAGTAACTGCACTTGGAGTATCACATGCATGATATTAACCAAGTATGACAAGGAAACATTAGCACAACAGATATATTCTAGGCTGTATCTTGGACAGCTTCTAAGCACAGCTTGGAAAACTGTGTTTAAAAGATCACTTTCCAATATGGCATCTCCCCATTTTTTTCCAAGCTATTTTTTCCTCCTTTACTTTTCTATTTCCCTTTCCTGATTTTCAAACCAATCATCTCTTTGGATCTTTCCTCTCTTTTATATATATATATATATGTGTGTGTGTGTGTACATATTTGTGTGTATGCCGAATTTTTTTTTTTAAGCAATTGAAGGGAAAAAAAATACTTTTACCACTAAGGAATTGCGTGATTTCTGATTTTTTTTTTGTCTATGCTAAATATTTCATTTCAATAGTTACAATATTGCATGTCCACAGGGGAGGATATGATGACTGTCTCATGCATATGAAGACCTTGTGTGTGGTAAAAGGCTGGTTTGTAGCCAGGTCTTTTGCTCGACTGAACTTAATATCAAGACCATAATATCAAGGAGCTGGATCCTTAGAAACATTCATATAAACACAGTGATAGTGGAAAACAGATGGCTCAGCATCTACTGCAGCTGAGAATGTTCTCCTTTTTTTGTGGGGGGATGAAAAAGAGAGTTTCCATGGTTTTAAGATAGGCATTTTCTTGGTGAAGTATATCAAAGTTTGCCTCCAATAATCTGTAGCTGTTATTTATGTCTGCCAAGGAGAGCTATAAATTCAGCCTTGACATGGTTTCAATAGTGTGAACCTCCAGATCTGCTCTAATCCCAAGATTAGATACTGAAGTGCTGCTTCAATTGTGCAGTATTATCACGTACTATCACTTGGCCCTATTTCAAACTGTAGTTTTATTGACAATGCTTTAAAAGCTGTTGCTAAGTTGTGAGCACTCTGCTTTATCTAATGCTGCTTTTACAACTCCAGCTAGGTATACTTTCTTGGAGGAAGCAGTATGCTAATAATTATCACCAGACAAAATTATGATCTGTATTTAACCTTTCTTCATACACGAGACTCTGTTCTATTTGCAGAACTTATTGCATCCTTAACAATTTAGACTGACTTTTCCTTATGCCCTCTTGTTACTGTTAATTCTACCTGGCCAGTTCTAAAGCAATCCTAAAAAGCTCTATATTTATATCATAGAAATCAGTCTAAATTTAACTCTTGTTGTTGGGTGGCTGTTCTTCCTTTCCCAAATGTCACAACTCATTACTACCTTCAGTCACAGGACTTTTCCACAAAGTGTTGATAAATGGGTCTGTTTCAATGCCTAAGAGTTGAGTAAGGATTACATGCAAAATACAGATGAATAAAGTAGCAGATGCATCCATTAAGCAAGGCAGACCAGAGAGCAAACTCATGTTGTATGTGCCTCCTGTGAAGGGGACACGTTAATAATTCCTGTGCCATCTCTAGAGCAGAAAACTGAAATTGGTTGAATCCTTTGGGATGCAAACGGACTAAGATGGATTTTGAGAACCCGCCTGGAAGAGACACTGTAAGAAAGCAACTGCCCATCCTAATGTCCAGTGTGAATCGCTGCCAAAACAGCTGCTGACAAAGCTGTGTTTATTTTGGGAAGGTCTGTTCGCTGTTGTGCTGCCCATGTGCTGAATAGGTTACAGGGAAAAGCAGTGCTGCTCGGTGTGGGGGATATGACACAGATGATCACTTCAAAAGAGAAGTGTGGCCGCAGAACTGCTCCTTTGAAGCCTTGGTGGCAGCTCCATTTCTTTCTCTGTCACACACCTACATGGTTAACCTGGAGGAGGTCAGCAGTCACCTCTGCTGCTGCTCACTCACCTCGTTTTTTCCTTTCTTCTATATCTGGTCAAGACTTCAGGGTAGGGACCACTGCCCGTTTTAAAGTAGAGACTGTAACACAATTGGTTCTGTGTTTCACACACATTCTGTGAATTAACAGCATGAAAATAGAGTTGAATACTGGGAAATCTTGAACCATCACTGCTGTTCTTATAACTCATCAGTAGAATGGAATACGGCCCTTAGACTTCATTCAGATGCTGAAGTCTGCACAGATGTATGCTTTGAGAACAACAAAAGATTTTAACTGAAATGAAAAGTACTGATGCTGCATTTTCCTCTGTCAAATGTAGAAAAGTAAATACCAATTCAGAAAAATTCAGAACCTCTCCCATGTTTGTAAAGACCAGATGTCTAAAACCATACAATGTTCAGTAGCATTGTTATGCCTCTGTTCCACTCAGGGTCAATTTGCATAAGGTGATGTTCTTTTATTACAAGCTTAAGTTACAAGTAAATGCTTAGGAACTCAACCTTTGAAATCATTGTTTCCACTCTAGGTTACCACACATTGACATACACGGTATTGTTTTATGAGACTTTAGGAAAGTAGTTTTTCTCCTTAAACATAATAGCTGGAAGTATTTCTTTTTAATAATAGTTTAAACCTGCAGCAGCAACTGAGAAGTCTGCTGTGTTCCTAAATTTATCCTCTGTACTCTCCTACTTGTTGAAAGTATTGTCAGTAAGAATAACCCCTTATGATGCACACCAGATTGGTTAGCACACTCAAGACAAAACCAGCTTTATTTACCTGATTTCCCTTTTCTTGTGAATAATTGAATTTATCATATATCTTAGTGAATCTTTCTGTATCCTTGAGTTTGCAATCCTACTGCTATGCTACTGCACCACAGAAACAATTTGGTGCACTATCCTGTAAAACCTTTCCAGAGTAATTGATTCTGTTCAAAGAGTCTATTCTGTATTTTCTATAAAGTGTCTTTAAAACAAAGTAACGCAAAAAGCACATGTAAAATTACATCACTTATCAATATTCCTTTGCCTTATCAGTTTATATCATATAAATCCTGTGAACACTTGTTTATACATTTACACCCAAATAAATGTAGAAAAGTCTTATCTTAGAGTCTTGAGCAGCCTGGTTTTATACATATCAAAGCACTCTTTTATGGAAAACATGGATGACAGCCAATAACACAGCTTTCCTTCACTTCATCTCATGGTTACGGCATACAGTTATATTGCCTTACACCCATACTGGGATAAAAATGTTTTGTATGAAGAATGAGGATTTCCCTCTGAACATAAAACCTGAATTTTGTGAGGAGTATAGGTGCCTTTCAGATCTGAGAGTTAGCCATCTGTGGGGTATATATTGAGATTCATATATATATGTATCTGTTTTTTAAGTGAGCTTATGCACGTGTTTTTTCTTTATGCATATGTTTAATTATACCCTTCAAATAGACGGTTTTGTTCCTTCCTTAGATTGCACTGTGCTTTTACCAGGCTTTCTGTGGGCTGTTCGAGATTGCCAGCTATGACATTCATCTGGTTTCAAGTTGATCCAGTTTACAGGTTTGAATTTACAGAACTTGACTCTCTAAGGATGCTATGCCATGTGAAACAAGTCATTGGATTTTGTTAGTTGTTGGAAGGATAACAGAAGATAACTGCATGACGGATACCCGTGGTGAAGGCACCTCAGGTTCAAAAATTTCTGCAGAATGCTGGCTGGCAGACAAAAAATACTCCTGGCAATCCAGACCGTCTGACAGAGGTAGAGGTGTAACCTAATATCATTCTATTGTGGACTTTGAGATTGAAAGGCAATATTTGATGAGAAAAGGTTTTATCTGTGTTCTGCAGAATGCTTCTGCTGTGACCTGATTTGGGGCTGAAAAGGCTTCAAACAAAAAGAGTATTTTCACAGGTAGAGCAGATGAGCTGTGACTGCCCAGGAGATGACCTGTGCATAACCTTAACGTCCTAAATCATCATAATGACAGCTATAGATGGCCGCAGTTACCTCAGAAAAGTTTATAACTCTATCTCTGCTTTCCTGTAGTAGGACAAGCATCTACAGACTAGATCTGTTGTGATTCCATTAAGTTATACTGTGAAGGTGTAGTGGTACTATGGACTTACTGTAAAATTATTTTGGAGTAAGTAGGACTAAAATATGTGTCTAAACCTAACCCCCTTCCTTTTTTCCTGAGTTGCTATGTTATAATTATTGGGTTTTGTGGGGTTTTGTTGCTGCTGCAAGAACTCACAGTGCAGTGTCTGTTCAAATGTGTCAGTTTAAACTGTGGTAGGTGTAAAGGTGTCATGGAGGGAGCAGAACAGCTGGAGAACTAATGAGAAATTTTCTCAAATACTCAAGTCTATGAAGAGTGTGAAAAGGTAACATTGCTAGTTGAGTAAAATAATAAAGCTGAAGAGTCTTACAGAAAAATTACTGTTACTAGATCAAATTAAAAAATAGGAGTTTGCATCCATTTTCCAAGTGGAAAACAGGAGCATGGGCCTCTGTAGTGGCATGATGAAAAGGACTGTCAAGGAGAAGCTTTTTGCTACAGAGGAGGAAGGCAGGAATGAAGTCAGACTTGCAATAGCATGTTTTCCTGAGAGACTTGGGGAAGTGGCCTGAAGTGGGGATTATGAGCCAAAGCTGAGAGAGAGATAAGGAAAGGATAAAAGAGTATGTGTCTGTGTGTGTGTGTGTCTGTGTGTGTGTGTGCATGTGAAAGAGAGGATTGGAAAGAGAACTGAGCACTAATTTCCTGCTCACAGTCCTTGGCTGGAGCTTACAAGCAGGCACAAAGAAACCTCGTTTTGAGAAAACCCGGTACAGAGGTGCTAGCAGGGTGGAACAATGTAAAACTTCTATGTCTAAAGGGAACAAGCAATTGCTGAAGTAAATCTCTCCCCTTTATCAGTTAGAGTCACTAAAAAATAAGAGGTTTTATAGCTGGATGTAGTGCAAAGGACTTAATGTAGGGCCCATATGACTGAATTTCACACAGAAACATGGGCATCAAAAGCATTGTCTGTAGTAAGGACTCATTAAAGAAAGGTCTTTGGCTTAAAAAGCATATTTTGTGAAGGGATGCTGGAAATTTCTAGTTACATCCCGAAACAATAGAAATAACAGCAACATGAGGTTCTGAGAAGGGAAGTAATGAGCTTCACCATAATTCCGCTGAAGCTCTAACAAGCATGTGAGCATTGCAGGCTATGCAGCCAACCTTTGTAGGATTGTTCTTAATTAGGGGAGTAGATCTGCAAGCTCACTTCCAGCCAGATCAGTGTATCCCAAAAGAACACAACATGGTAAAACACAACAGCCCTAGAAGAATGGATCTGCATGGTTGGAAAAGCAATATTAGCTCAACCAGTCATTAGATATATCATATGGCTGAGAATAGCTCCATCATCATCATTCTGTCAGCATGTGAAGGGGTAGGATTTCACAAGGTCACACAAGAACTTCAGTCAGGAAAAAATAAAAGCAGCTTAAACAAGAAACACCAATGCAAGAATCTTCTGGAGCACTTAGCAAGATTTCTACTTTCAGGGGAAAATTTTCTTTTTATTTCGTTGTTATACTCCATCATGAATACAATATACAGTTAGCAATTATTGTGAGCCTCTGCTGTAAGGGTTGTCTACAGGAGGGATGCTTCGTTGGCTTTCTAAAGACAGCCTCAGATGACACCCTTGTGGCGTATAGCTGCTCTGCTGGCCACCCTGCTTCTGCTAGGCCTCCTTTTGACCTCTTTTCAAGGGCACGCCCTGACACAGCGCAGACGCATCATTTTCATTTGCTAGCATTGCACATCCACTTCCTGCACATGCAAGTGACTGTATATGATGATGGCACAGGAATCCTGGATTCCACGAATACAGTCAAATCAGTTTGGGAAAGGACTGAGCATTTCTTGCATGCCAATTTTAGATTGAATACTACTGTTAAATTTTGTGTGAAACTGAAGCAAGAAATGGCTGATATGAAGTTGCAGTGGTTTTTAATTCTTGCTCATTTCACCAGATTGGAGTATCTTTTGCCAAATCATAGCCACATTCCTCCTTCTGCTTACTCTTTCTCAGTAACAAAGATACTGAAGAGAAAAGAGATCAGAGCTGATTTGCTCTGGCTTGTGTCTTCTCTCCATTGAAAGGGAGCGTTCTAACTTTCCTTCCTCTTTTACTTATTCCTGCCCTGAGCAGCCTGGGAACTTAAAATGACATTCATCAATTTCCTCCCATTTAAAAAGTATTATGAAAGTCTGCTTGAGAGGAAAACGTGGTTTGTCCGATTTGGTTTGGGAGGTTTTGTGTTACTCTGAATTTCTCCTGTCGGTAAAAGCAGTAAGTTAAAAGACCTTTGAATGTGGTGAAGTAGAATGTAGTTTTGAGTATTCTGCAGCTGTTTAGGTGTTGGTTACCCATAGTTCCTCTAAAAATATGATTAACCTATGAGCTTCATGCTGCAGTTATAGCTTTGGAATCCAACTATGACTTTTAATGGCATTTCTTCCTCAGAGATATAATTATGTAATGGTACCTCTTCTGTTTTACTTTTTAAAGTCTCCATCAGGCTACATGGGTTTTTAGGTTTTGGTCTATAATTTCAGTTCAGTATTTCAGAAATTAAAAATTGATTTAGAGACTCCAGTATCCATCTGTATATTTTTAAGTGTTTACTAGCTGAAGTCTGAGTGCTGTAACACAATAAGTAACCTACTTACCCTTTAACTTTATTGCTTCAAAAAACGGCTAGTGCTCCAGTTTGTGGGATGTTGCATAACACGAAACTCCCATGTATGATTTATAACATTGACATCACAGTCTGGTTAATGTCAGTCCTGGACTGCTGCTTTATATCAGCAACTATCAAGCTTATTCCTTATCAATAAATAAGAAACGCCAAATAGTTTCATGTAGCTTTTTTGAAAGATGTTGTACTGGTTTTTATTTTGAACTATAGGTATTAATATGATTATCTATTATATTAGTCATGGAATGAAGAAAAACAAAGGAAGTGACTCCATTTTCATAGAGTTTATTCTCATTGGCAAGACCTACCTCTTTCGCCTTTCTGCCCCCACATACCTTCATTTGAGGCTGAATTCATTCCACACAGATGTGAGGACTCATTGATGGTGGCTTGTATTTTTCCAGTTCGTGAAGTTATCCTGTGTCCATCTGACCTTCTGCACAAGTTAAAGCAGTTATTGAAGCCTTGCAGAGTCAGGGTTTGGGGTGAAAGATGGTCCATTTCCCCCCCATCTTAGGTCCATTTTCCTCCAATCTTAGAAAGCTCTTCCTGCAGCCAACTTTGTACCTGCAAACATGCCCTGGGTCCTTAGGAGGCAAGCAGGGGTAAGACTTCCTTGTGGCCAGATGCTGGGTTAGCACATCATCAATTCAGCTTCAGTTTGTGACAAACAGAGGTGCAAGATGAGCTGTGCTTGAAGGAGCCCCTCGTAGCGCAGCCATGGCAGTGACTGTGGGGTGGCATCCTGACATCTGGTATCTGCCCATGTGCTTGCAGGCACTTATTGATGTTATGCGTGTTCCTGCTCCGGTGTCAGCAGGGCTCTTCTCATCATACAGTTTCATGGACGAGGTCTCTGCTTCTCTCTTATCTGTCTGTGTGTTTGTCTAAAGCTTTGCTGGTATTGGGAGAGAAGAAGTCACTTTAGGGATGAAGGAAAGATTCTTGTACAAATTAACAAATGGATTCGGGCCTCTTAAAGTTCTCATAAGGTTTATTTTTATATAAAACAAATTGTACTTATTTAGTTAAACTATGCTGGAACGTTTCAACATTGGCCAAATAGTTAATAATGTCCTCATTTTTAATTACTTTAGTTTACTGCAAGAATTTTATATGTTAGAGCAATGGCATGGTATTCACGTTGTCATTCAATTATGATTTTAATTTGGACTAAGATCCTTACATTGGGCTCTGGTCAAAGGTCCTCTTCTAAGTCCAGTTAAATCTTGAACCTCATTTTGTCTTCTTTTTTTTTTCTTGAAGTTCTCTGACAGAGCTTCTCTCTGATGCTTCTTTCTGAGAAAATTCTGTTTTTCAAACAAAATTTGCTGGTCCAACAAAGATTATCCAGTTGTCAAAGATAAGGACATTAAATGTGTTATTGTAAGTAGGAGCTGTTGGTAGAGCTTTGCAGAACAAGAGTTATCCCCAAACCTTTACGACATCCAGTGAATCTTTTTCTTGAATTCATGCCACCTAGCTTGTAACTGGAGCTTTTTTTTCTGAAATTCAATGTGAAATTACATGGTGAAAGGTAATAGTTTTTCTCAGTCTTTCGGGTTCAATGAGGTATAATATGAAACATAGGACTTGAAAGACTGGCTTTAGTCACATAATGTAGACCACTGAATACAGGCAAACTTCCATCTATTTGAACTATATTGTAAGGTCACTTTTTGTGGTTATATTGTCTTGTAGTATCTTTGTATTTGTGTTATGGTTGACCTTCTAAATGTAAGAACATGAGAACCTTCATTACCAGGGCTTTCTAGTGAGCTTCTGTGGTTCAAATGTGATTTTTGTTCAGCACCAGAACACAGTTCAAAATTTCATAACAAGAGAAGGGAAATCCAAAGAACTCAAAATGCTGATAGGATGGGAAAGAAAAGAAGTGGGGGGAAAAAAAAGAAGATGACTTGATTTGGGGGACGTAGGCCCTGAGCCATCTGTCCTGGCTGAGCCTGCTTTGGGCTGGGGGATTAGAGTACAGACCTCCAGAACTGCTTTTCAGCCTCAGATACTCTGTGATTTGCTGTCCAATTCTTCCCAATGTGAAGGCAAGGTGTCAAAACCTGCTAAGTGTTTCCATTGTGCTTTGTTTTCCATCAGTGTTTCCATCAGTGAATCAGTCACTAACAAACTGTCTCTCAACGGAATTAATCCAACAGTTTGGATGAGGGTATAGGAATGGTTCCTAGAGGCCTATATATACAGTTTCTGCTGATATTGTTCTGCTGTATTATATATAACTGTGCTGCATTATGCCCCGCTACCTTCTGATTATGCATGTTCCTTCAGATTAATATTTAGAGAGCTTTCTGGATACTGTAAAGAATCAGTAGTCATGTGCTTTCAAATAGGTAACATGATCCTTGAGTAAAGGACAGAGTAAATCTGCCCTGTTATTCACTGGTATTCCCTCTTTATTATTTGACCGACTTCAGTGTGAGAGGTTTTTATAAAGTGATGGACTAGATCACTAATTAGGTTATAATATAAAAGACTAGATCATTAGACTACATTGTGCATCTGGATATATTTATGGTAGACCACAGATCTGTTAATGTGAACTCAGACACTTGCAGAAGCCTCTGCAGAACAGCAGCTATGTCAAATTTTCTTCCCAGATTGGAGTCTTGTAATTTATTCGGCTAATAAAAGGCATGGAGATTGTGTGAGTAAAACATGTAAAACTGATGGGCTTGATGCTTTTAGGTTAGTACAGAAAAACAGAAACTAAAATAGAAAATCTCTCCTATGTCTTCTTGCATGGTATTACAGGTTCTCCACACGTAGGGATGTCACTACGTGGTTAGGTAAGCTGTGAATATATGAAATATCAGCTGTGGTATGTTAGCTTCCCCACATGCACACATAATAATGAAATTAGTTCCAGGTCGGAGGGATTATCCTGCTTTCAAAACAGAGTAAAAACTGCTGCAGAGAGTTGCCTACACAGGAAATGTGTATGTATCACTGACAACATGGAAAAGTCACACTGATTCCTTCAGAGTCAGTTCCTCGTGGAAACAAAGGCTTAGAGAACAGGCTCTTTGCAGCAAAAAACCTACTTTTTCCTGTGAATTAGAGAGAGCATCTAGCAAAGATTTGCATGCCATTGACTGCTTACCTTTTTCCTTTTACTCTTCCTAAGTTATGCTTCTATGAGTTCTGTCATGTATATACAACTATTGTATTTCACATACCTATTGGCAGTAAAATAATTTCATTCAGAAGCCTTTCACAGTGCAAGATTACTGGAGTTGGCTGTGAGATTAGAGCATTACCTACAAATGTGTGCTTTACTGTCACTGGTAATAATAAGCAAGCATGGCTTAAAACTGAAAGCAAACATTCAGAAATTATCCAGTAGATACAGACTAAAGCTAGTTACTCAAGTTGATCTTCATTTATTTGTATGAAAAAGATCTCTTAGAGCTTCAGTTTTCAGCAATAAAGAAGGGAAATACATGTGTGTGTAGCTAAATACATATTTAAAACATATATATTTAAAGTTTGTGTATCTATATATGGCATTCTTATCAATGAAAGCCATGTATCTAGGTAACAATATATTTATCACTCAAATATGAGAAAGGTCAAAACAAATGTAAACATAAATCTGAACTGCTTGTCCACCCTTTAGTATGAGAGATTAGTGCAAAATCAGTGTTAAAGCCTGTCTAAATTTCATACTGGCTTTGTAAGGACGTCTGTGACTAGGAGGTGATGCAAAGCAGTGTAGAATCAGACTCCTGGTAGGATTTCATTTGACTGGTTTTCAGTCTTTTCATGATACTCCTTGTCATTACTGTTGTCATTCACAGTTTCCACATTCAAAGCACAGGTCATTTAGACTGGTTGTGTCTTGTCGCCTAAAAGCCACATTCTAACAATAAACCCACATCCCATAGCAGTCTCTTTCTCTGATGAGACTGAAATACTCATTTACAGATCTCAGCAAACCTGTTTGATTCATGGCGGGCTGTGACCTGGCAGTGAAATGTTTGACAAAGGACATAATTCATTCTGGAGCCCATGTAGCTTTTATTTAGAAATGCTTGGTTTTGAAAGGAATTAAAAGGAGCAACCTTCCTAAATCATTTTTAAAGTACCCCATGATGCACTTCTTTTTTAACATACAGAAAAATCTTGATTTTTTGTTTATATGTTAACTTAATTAGTTTGTCCAGAAAAAAGTTAGGCTGTTTCTCTAAATTTGATATATCAGCTACCTCCAGCACGAATAGAATTGACTAATTTTTTTCAGCCCAAACTGAAACTTGATAATTTTCTTGTATTCCTTATTGACTGGATTTTTAATAGTGTATTCCTATTTAAATAATAAATTCTAAGTATTACACAGTTTACTGGCACAAATACACTAAAGCCATTGGCAGAACTTGTTTTTGTGAGATAGTTCACATGACACCAGCAATTTGCCTTATCTGGATACTTTGTGAAGCTAGCCAGACTCTCAGAGCAAAATCACCAAAAATGAGAAGTCTACACAAAGATACTGTTACCACTCCCATATCTGGCATTTTAATAGATATGTAAATTGTGAATTGTAAAAAAAAAAAAACTACACCCAGAAATAAATTCATTCACCTAAAGAAATTAGTTGTAATAAACCCTTAGGAATGAGAGAGAAAGAGAGATTGTGCATTACCTCATTAAAGTAATATTGCTTATTAACTCAAATTTCAATTGCATTATAAGAGAATTTGTTGCCAGTAAGATAAAATAAATTGTCAGGTCTGAATCAGTTGATCTTTTACATTTACAGACATTTCACAACAGACTTAACAAAGTAGTACTTCACAGCAGCTTTTTTTCAAATATGAACAAAAGCCTGTGCAGAGGAAGGATGACCTTTTTATCTATGTAGTGAAAAAGCACATAGATTTATTTTTAGACGTGATGCATATGGTAAAGTAGCCGAAAATTTTCCCAAGTGCCAGGTTGTGCATGGTTCTGAGGCAGAAGGAAGAATTTTGTTAAAGGAAATACTGTGGTGAAGGCATGAAACACTTTACTATAATAAAGACAAGGGGGAGGGTGAAGGGAGGAGAGAGAGAAATGTACAGCTAAATGTCTCTGTCTCCCAAACACTCACAGAAGTGCTGTTTGAAATTGAGCAGGAATGGGCAAGCCCCACATTCCTCCTGTGGTCATAGAGCTTCCCACTCTTCTAATGCACTCCAGTAAACTTGCAGAGTTCAGCTGCCACTGCAGAGCTCACATCTGGTACGGAGAGCATGCTTTAATAATCCTAGAAATAATTTAGAAATACCTACTTGTCTTGGAAGCAGTTCTCCTTTGAGACAGAAGGCCACAGTGACCTACAGTGAGGCCCTGCAGTGCTCCACGATCGATTTTCAGTGCACAAGTGCCACGTCAGACATGTTGCAGCTACTGTGCATCCCCTTTGTGGGGGAGTTCTGAATTCCAGTTCTTAAACCTGTAGGTTGCCAAGCAGGGTTGTTCTCCGGAATCCTGGAGGTGCTGGGTTCTGCGTTTGTACAGAAAGCTGATCTGCAGTGAACCCAGTCTCCACCTACCGTGTTCAACGATTTGCGTGCCCGTGTGTTCATATGCTAATTTGGGGGTGTATCATGGAATTATAGCATGGCTTGGGTTGGAAGGGTCCTTAAAGATCAGATGGATGCAGCATTCCCGGCGGGGTGTCGTGAGAGCTGAGCAGAGGGGGAGCCCTGGCCCTGCTGCCCACGCTGCTCGGGATGCAGCCCAGGACACAGCTGGCTTTCTGGGCCACGAGTGCACGCTGCCAGGGAAAATTGAGCTTCTTGTCAAACAAAACCCTCAGGTCTTCCCCCAAGTGCACGTGTAAGGTCTAATTTATGCTTGAGTATTGCAGACAATAAGATTCTTTTTGGCTTCCTAATTTCTCACTGAAGTCAGTGAAGGTCTGATTCTCCCCATGCTGAGCAAAAACTTCAGCTTAGCTCAAAACTATGCTCGGAGGTTTCATTTCTAGGGAGGGAAGTAGAATCACATTCTCTCTAGGTTTCATGGAGTTCCTCAGTCACCAGCTGAGACCTGGACATGAAGCTGAAGATGAAAAAGATATTCATCCCATGCACAGCTGAGAACCAATTTTTTTTATTTTTGTTATTAATTCCTGCTCGAGTCACAAAATATCTCATTCTAAGATAGATTCAATTTTCTTCTGGCCTAAATCTGGAGAGTTTTTGAGGTATATGTTTTGTATCAGTTTATTGTTTTAGTAGGCATCTAAAGTTAAAGAATAATAAAATTTTAGCAGAAGAAAAGTGTATTGTGCAATCTAAAATTACTGTCCCATATTCTTCCACAGATCTTCCACCAGAATCAGTGGAGCTTCTTAAGTACAATTGAAAAAGGAACTGATTCTTAACTTATAAAATCAGAAATCTTAATATATTTTGTCAGATTTAGCAAGCAGGTTAAAAAAATACACTTTCAGGACGGTCCTTTTCAGGTTTGATAAATAACTTCTGGCTACTGAGCCAGAGCAGTTTTTCAGAAAGCTTCTGACAGGCTTATGGTACTTATGATGAAAAGAAGTAAAAAAGTTTTCCACGGCCTAAAAGGCAGGTTGGCAAGTTTTTACAGGATTAGACCCTAAATTAGAATGATTGCACATTTAAGAAAGAATACATCTGGTAGACAGAAAAAAATCCTGCATGTATATTTACCCAGGAAGACATAAATGGAGCTTAAGATTATTTGTGGGCCAGTGACGGAGAGTTGGAAGTATGAAGGTTTGGCTTTCCTTTATACTTAGAATAAGACAGTTTCAGAATGGACTGCTGAATTGAGCTAATGAAAAGTATGCCTTCAAACCTCCTATGTGCCAAGGGGAGGAAGGAATTTTGTTGGCTGACTTGCTGAACAACAGGGCCAGAGCTGCACCTGTGGGACGCTTTCATGAGGGGTGCGAGAATGGCTGTGGTATGTACATCACAGCTCAGGACACATGGAAGCAGCATGCTGAAAGCATGGCTTGCACTTGTTCAGTGAAATTAGACCTGTCTCAAGCTGTCTGAGGGTAATTTAGGAGAAATTGTGATCCTTCAGAACCTGTGGATTTGGATTTCCACTGGAATCTTGTCTGGTAAAGATTTAAACTTGATAAGGAGCCAGAGCACAGTCCTTAAACCTTCTTCTTTCTCCAAATCAGTGTGGAGATTTGGCTTTGTTACATACCAAGGTCATTCTTCTACTGCTAATGTGCAGTGATGTGAGAACTGCACAGTCAGGTCATCGCCCACTGGATGGCCTTTGCGCAGTGGAATTTTCCTCCAAAATGGTTTTACAGAAAAACAGGTGAAGCCTCTCCAGAAGCTCATTCTGTGTGACTCTTTCTATTATTGTCACCTGTAGCTTTGTATTTGTAGTTGTAACTGGCCTGGAGAGACTGCTGGAGAAAGGATCAGACTGATAGTTAGTGTTGCTCATAGGTAATTACACTGTTACTTGTGCTTACAATTCTTACCTTCCCAGATATTAAAAAAAAACTCCTTCAAATGCCTTAGTCTCCTCCAAATTAAATTGAATAAAAGGCTAATTTCATTGAGTTGTATAAAAAGAGGAAAATATATGGAGTTTTGTATACCTTCTGTCAATCAGTACTGGTTGAGAAATTATTCCCCTATTCCTCTCATCATTTTCTTTATCTATCACCTGTGTGTCAATGACCTATACCTACAGAAATCACTTGTATCCTCTAGCAGATAACAAGACTTTCTTTATTGTGTTGCATCAAATCACAATTATTTAAATTCTTACCATGAGTCTATCATGTCTATGTATAACTTCATTAAAAATTTGTTACCAGAAAAAACCCAAAAATTCTCAAGAAACGTGTTTGCAATAGATAACTTCCGTTGAACTCTATCACTTATTGTAGTTCAAAACTGTGTAAAAAATCATAATTGATGTAAATCAGAACAGAAGGTTTTATTATTCAGCCATTCAGCATTAAAAGGTATTACACTTCTTGTATTTTTCATGCTGAAACATTATAAGGCTGTCTCCATTAATTGTGGCAAACAGTGCTTGACTTCAGTTGTTTGGGGAGAATGGTACCACCTGAAATTCAAGATGATAAATTCGTCTCATCTTAAGGACTCTGTTTAATGATCCATGTATTTAGAGATGCAATATGCAATTTCAGGAGGAAATTCTTAGAGGTTTTTGTTCTAAAAGAGATAATTCTAGAAATAAAGACTGAATTGATCTCAGATGATGAGAGCTTAAGTCCATGAGTAAACATTATACATACACATGTTTTTTTGTAACTTGCGTGCTACTACAGGATACAGAACCATTTAATGTCAATTTGGGGAGAAAGCTGACTATTTTAATAAAAAGACTGCTTTATGTGTTAGATTGACAGATCTGAAATTCTTCTGTTTGTATTCTGAATTATTAATGTGAGTATATAGAAACTAATCCCACATCCTTGCTCATGTAGAAGAGGTCTCTGTGTTATGCTGCTGCGTTTAAATGACTTCTCGTTAACAAAGCGTTATTTTCATTACCTGTTCTGTTAGATGATTTTGTCCCTTATTTTTCTGTGCTTCAGTGCTTTCTATGCTGCTATTTTGTAGCTTTCAGTTATCCTTTCAGGACAACTGCCTTTGCAGCTACCATTCTGCAGTTACAAAATCCATCATAAAAGCTAACATGCATTTAAAATATAAACATACAATGCTAGATGAAAGGATTGTGAGACAGATAAACAGAGGCAGATGGTGTAGATTTAATTAATAAAAAATACAAACAGGAAAATAAATCTGCTGCATTGATTTAATGCTAATTTAATTAAGAAAAAAATCTTGGCGTTTAGTTATTGCCAGGAAATTATATACTGTGTTGTTTCTGTTTGGGGAGAAATTTTTTGTATAGACTTTATATCATTTTATTTTTGAAGAACCCGAAGCATTCTGACTGAATTCCAAGAACTTTTGCCCAGTGGAAGGGACAAAATTCAAGAGCAAGCAAGGAGTGAGGCTCAGGTCGCTAGATTAGATGTACAGAGCTGGGGGTTGAGGCTGAGGTCTCAAGTACCAGGTTAATGCCTTAGCTGTCATGCTGCTGACTCTTTAACTAGTGGCTCTTGTGCCCAGTTTGACCAGAAGTTTAGCATCATACTAAGGAACTCTCCCAATGAAAATGTTTTTGAAGTTAGTGGGTAAACGTATAGAGCACAGGGTTGCTTATTAGCTATATTCACAAATGACTAGAACTTGTTAAAAGATGTTAAAAACAAAAAAATTGGAAAAGCATCAGGCAAAAAAAAAAGTGTGTAGTTCTTGACTCATTGCTTGGGGTTTTGTTATTTATTGCTGCTTTCTTCTTGCAAATAAAAATTTGAGGACTGGATATGCATAAAGCAATGATATAGTGTCAGCAATGATATGGCTGGTACAAGTTCAAAATTAGTTAACCCATATGGAATAGTTTGATTTTGAAATTTAGTCAATTCTCTAAGCTGATAAATAAAATCCTATTCTAAGTGATATATTCCCTGGAGATAGTGTATAGCTGGTTCTATTACAATGTTGGAGTTTATCTGGTGAGATTTTTCTCCATTGCTCATACGTGCACAGTGTCGTAAGAGACCGATATTGGAACTGAGTCAATTTTTGTTTCATGCAGGACTTCACTGACCATAAAACAAAAATAAGAGAGAAAACATTTTGGGATCACACAGTAGATGAGTCTGTGGAATGAAAACCATAATAAATTCAGGTTGCATTTGTTGGGAAGTTCTGAACTATTCATTTGGGGAAAGATTAGTAAGGAGATAAGTGTGTGACTATGCTTGTGGTTTCAGAATTATATCATTGTTTAGGGTGCTTTACCTTTCTGAAAAAGAGCTTAACGTTGACAGCCCCAAACAGAAGAAAACAAATAGTTCTGTTATTGTTAAATGAAAGAAATTTTACTGCTTTTTCCTCAATAAATTAGAAAATTCTTTTAAGTCAAGCTAAGATTAATTTCCTTTTTATTGCCTCTTTTAGTCAGAGTAGAAAAAGAATCAGCTGTTGTCAGACTCTCTTCAGTGTGTCACACAGGCCGTTGGAGAGTGGTAGGAAAGACATCAGCTCACATGCAGCTTTGCTATACTAAAATCTGCTAAAACAGGCCCCCTGCTCACTCTCAAGGGCCTGGGAGTGACATGGGGACACCAGCCCTGTCTGACCCAGGTCGCAGGCAAGCTCCACTTGCAGGATGCCCTGCAGACAGTGTGGGGTCACGGGGCTGGAGGGATGAAGGTGTGGAGGGGTGACGTCTCCAGCCTCCAGTCATCCAGCTGCTCATGGTTTTTCAAGCACTGGTTATGTTGATTGAGAGCAGTCCCAGGGTGACAGCATCATTCTTATCAATCTGCTTTCTGCTTCCATTTGCCACACAGAAAGGGCTGGAGCTGCTTTCCTTGAGTTGCTGATGTCTCGTCACCACCATCAGTCTGTCTTCCTGGATGAGTGAGGGCAGATTCCTGGCTCTGGGAGCATTTTTAGGAGGGCATGTGTTCCTTGCTGCTTCCTCCTTCAACTACATATCCTCTGTTTGTCTCTGTGTGCGTATGTGCAAGAGGAGGGTGAGATCTTCTCCTTGGCTTATGTTCAGGTTCTCTGTGATTTGATAGGTAAATAATTTTGTAAAATCACTATTAAAAAGTTCAATAGTCCTCTCACAACTTTATTTAAATAATTGTATCTCTATCAGAATACCATTCTGGTCCAATCTATAGCCATCAGGGAACTAAATCTTTTTTTTTCTAACAGCTACTATGAATTAGTGTTGTAGAATAGGCCAAGTAATTCAAAATACTTCAAGTATTGTAGAAAGTGTTTTCCACTACTAATGTTCCATATGGGTTATCTGTTGATTTTATATTCCTTTCCAATGTTTTATACATTGTCTGTTACTCATTCAGTATAAAAAGAAAAACAAATATTAAAATTCTCTTTTTTTCTGCCACATTTAAAACTATATTTGAAAAAAACCTCCCTTGTGTTGTTCTACTGGTTTATATTGGAATCATAGGTACTGATTAGGTATAGATACTGATTATTATCAGGTTATGGAACAAAATTTGAAGTAGAAGAATAATTTGGTTTTTCTGCTGAGCTGAAAGAAGTGGCATTAATATCTTTCCACCAGGATTTGTTCTTGTTCAGTGAAGCAAAAGAAATTTCAGAAATGTAACTAAAAATCTAAATTCTGATGACTTAAAGGGAACTAAAAGAGATGCTAAAATAATGCTGACAATATTTTATTCTGATATTTTCTATTTCTTTTTACTGCATTTAAATGAAATAGTACTTTATCATTTGTCATATGGGAGATGAAGAATGCAGTATGGTCATTTCTGCAGATATTTACAGGACAATATACATATGGGAGTGAACCTTACTTGCCACCTTCTACATAAGCTAATGTTCATTTAGCAATCTTCATAGTATAAGCTGCTCACAAGAAGACTGTCACATTCCTCATCTACAGCATTCTTAAAAAGTTGTCTTGCTGTCAGACTGTTTTAGGTTTTTAATAGGTGTAAAAAATCTTACAGACTTGTAAATCTCCTAAAACATTCACATGAATAATGCAGAAGTTAAAATTCACATGGGTGAGAAGTTTCACAGATAAGAGACCATCTACTAAAAAAGCATGTGGTTGCCCTGTGAGTGCAATTGGAGTTGTAAACATTATCTGGTAAAAGTGAGGTTTCCTGGGGCTGCAGTAAGTAAAGCCTGTTACATCTTCTGGTATTAATCATAATAAGTGTTTTATCTTTGGCTGTCATGTTTAGTTTCTGCATGCAATTTACCTCTCAGGCAAGCTGTTCACGGTATCGGCCAAGCTTATCTCTGAACTTATGGTCTTCAAGTACCTAAATGTATTTCCACCAGAGTTCCCACAGTTAATGTGACAAAAGCCAACATAAGTGCTATTTTAAAACCACACTGCAGAAAAATAGTGTTGCTTGTATTCTGATCACTGCTATCAAATAAAGCTTAACTGCCTTTACTAGACCTACACTCTAATGCAATTTTATTATGCCTTATTTTCAGATTGACTTTCTATACATACATATTTTATCTTGACTCCAATGTCCCTCACACATGTTATCTCCTATCCTCCAAAGTGCCTTTACTGCCATAGGACTTCCACATACAAAGCATGTTATTATCTGTCTGTCTCCAGAGGTATGTTTAGCAGGATGCAAAAGCATGAAGGAAACCCATGATCCTTGTCCCAAAAAACCTGCAAAAAACAAAAACAATCAGATTGCTTCAGGAGATCCAGCAACAGATCTCTGAGGAGAAGTAAGATGAAGAAAATGCCTTAAACAGTTTTGTGAGTAGCTCTATTTGCATGATGATTCCAAAATGATATGGAGAAAGTGGTCAAAGATTAGACAGCTCTTAATATTCTACTCTGCATGACCCTATCTCACTGCAATACTCCCATGATCTGGTAATAATCCTTTATAATTAAGCTTCCAGCCTAATATTAAAATGTAATCCACACGAACACTAGTCAGAGCATACAGCAAGAAGTGAAGTGGTTGCCACTTTGAGTTATGCATGGCAGGCACTATGAGGTTTTAATTTAAAAGCTTTAAAACATTTGGCCCTTGATGTAAAGACAAATTAAGTTTCACTTCTGATATACACAAATGCAGTAGAACACATTAGTTCAGACCTGCTGCAGTGACACTTTGCCTGCCCAGTGCTCGCCAAAAGAATATGGGAACATTGCTTCTGTGAAAATGGAGGCTCTGCTTGAGAGCTGCCTTGACATTTACACAGAGCATGAATGCCAAACAGATTTTGTAGCAGCCCATAACATAAATATCCCAGCTTCGTAGTTGGTAAAATTTGAATTTGGCCCTCTGGATTGGGTTTTATACACAGCCTATAGGGGTGTGTCATAGTAATCACCACTGTTTTCTCTTTGCAATGTAAGTGTGAGAACTCAGCTGAAGTTAATGTTACAACAAATGTAACAAGATGCAACAATTTACTCTATTCCATTTCCACTTTTTATGGTAGATTCTATGGTTTCTTATGCCCTTAAAACACTTTGTAACTAGTTTTCACTGGTGTGACTGGGATATTTTGCACATTAATTTTCCTCCTCTTTTTTGCTTACACCCTTACATCAGAAATCTCTCCATAAAAATATTTGTATTACAAACAATTTACTTTTTGCAAAGAGGGGAAAAAACTCACAAAAACCAAAAACCCAGTCCAACATACATGACTAATGTAAGAAAAACAACTTTTTCATAATATTTGCATATGTCAATGCCTTTAGTCTAAAAGATTTTTAAGCTAATTATTGCCATGAGACTGGAGAACACAAAGTGGAAACTCACCTGCAGCATTACGCACCCAGAAGAGTTCAAGGAAAAGTGCAATGGGAATATTAGTTCATACTAAATTTTTCATTGGCTTTTTCAAATAGAAAAGGGCAGTTTTAGCTTTTGTGAGTTAAGCTATTGTAAGCCTATTTCGAAGCATGAAACACACAGTTTTTCCATCTGAATAATACAGGAAAAGACTGTAGCTGAAAATGTTGATAGCATTTCTCATTTCTTTCATGAAGCTTTGCTGATGAGTTACAAATGTTTTCCACTGATTGCATATGGTGGAATTCTAAACATCTAATTAGTGTCCCGAGAGCTGACTAAGAATTGCCAGTGATATTAATATCTAATATATATTGCTTTAATTAGCCAAATCCGTAGGTCAACATTAACACCAATTTTCCAGTCCTGGGATATGTCATTACAGAATTTGACACTCCAGTTTCTACAGCTGCCAGGCAGCCTCCATGAATGGCCAGGGCAAACTGAGGCAAGAGTCTGAAGGGCATGAGAGTGGATATTGCTTTGAGAAGAAAGATGGGTTGCCAAACATTGTCTACGTGTCATTGTAGAGTGGAATTGCTTTCCAATTTTGGAGGGAACAAGTTGTGACAAGAAAAGCTCAATGGTGAGATTGCCAGAAAGGGTGGAAAGGACATTTCAGAATAGAAAGGCACAACACTGACCACTTGCAGGAGCTACTGAGGCCAGGTTTAATGCTTTAAAGTCACTGTTACTTTTCTTAGAATCCAGTTTCCTTTGGCTTCCAGGAATAATGGTATTCATTGCTGTCTTTTAGCACTATCTTTTTTCATTTATTTTTTTAAGGTTTATTATTTTCTTTGCAAGATTAAGAGAAAAAGGGACCATGGAAGGAACAAGCAAGTAGACAAAAGAAAGACCAACTTACTTCCTTAGGCACTTTACTGTCTTGAATGTTACATTAAGATTTAATTTTGTTTCCTGCTTCTTACTTCGTTTTAAAGTCTAGATGAAACTGTAGGAAATAGCAGGAAACAAAGCTGAACCCATATTTTCAGGAAGGGGCTTGAACTAAGCACGGGAAGCAGCACAGGCATGATTTTTCAGTGCACTGCATAATAGCACGGTAAATAGACTGTTCATCCTTTGTGGGTAGAAATACACTAAAGTTTTTCTTTGTTTTAAATATTTGCTACATTTGCAGAGCAATAAAATTTAATATATGCAATATATTTCAATACCAGGTGTCATGGTTGAAGCCCAATCAGCAACTAAGCCCCACGCGGCCACTCACTCACTCCCCCCTTCTTCCTCCATGGCCCAGGAAGGAGAATTGGAAAAAATAGGAAAAACTCATGGGTTGAGATAAGAGTGTAATTATTGGAAAAAAATACAGTATTATAACAATAATTCTGATGAAAAGGCGGAGGGGCAGGGGAAGCCGAAGAAACGCAAGTGATGCTCAGTAGAGTTGCTCACCACCCACTGACCAATACCCAGCCTGTCCCTGAGCAGCGATTGACGCCTCTGAGCCAATATCCCTCCAGTTCATAGACTAAGCACGATGTTCTATGGAGTGGAATATCCCTTTGGTCAGTTCAGGTCAGCTGTCCTGGCCATTCTCCCTCCCAGCTTTTTGTACACCTTCTCATTGGCAGGGTATGGGAAACTAAAAAGTCCTTGACTTAGAGTAAGCAATACTGAGCAACAACTAAAATATCAGTGTCAACGTTAAAATGTCAGTATCAACGTTACTCTCACACCCTAACCCAATACTGCCACCAGCTACTAGGAATAAAATTAACTCTATTCCAGAAAAAAAACAGAACACCAGGAAAGTATTTGTTATTGGTTTCTA
>VYXC01008781.1:50581-122009 GCA_013397175.1 Platysteira castanea
ACAAAAGAACAAACAAAAAAAATGGGTTGGGTATACATAAAATATAAACTAATTTTAATAATAATAATAATAATAATAATAATAATAATAACGCTTATTTGCTTATTGAGTGCCATCTTTTTGGTTCTTATGAAGTATCACTTGATAAGATACTTTCACTGCAGTTGTTGAAAACTTGATCAAAGTTTAAAGACCATGGCTAGTATATGTGTTGGGGGAGTTAATAAAGTATTAGAATTTCCTTAAATTCTAAGTAACCTTTGACTAGGATGCTAACTTGCTCTGAATATATTATTTATGTAAATCATATTAACAGAAAGAGTTGGATTAGTAACTAGATTAGAGAAAAAAACAACAAATGCTTGATGCAGTAAATTTATTTACCTGCCATTAAGCCTGATCTTAAAACATGTGTGATTATACCGTGTAGCACAGTCAAAAAAAAAAGAGGTAGCAATCAAAAAGTTTGTAGTGGAGAAGGTCAGAGGCCTTGGGGTAAGTAACAGTGAGGTCAGCTATTGGTGGTCTGGAAGATGATTTTGTTTTGGAGCAGTTACCCACATTTTTTTATTCATGTATTGGATTACATGCAATGTACCACAGGGAGCAGGCTCTGGTGATTCTTAAACCCTATGCAGGTATGAAGTAATAAAAGAAAAGGGAACAAGGAAAGTGTTTCTGTGTCTTCCCCGCAGTAACTAGTCAATCTACCTTGTCATAGTAACTGAGAATCTCTGATGAGACAGAGGTGAAAGCACTGGTTGCTAGAATCAGGATTGGATAATTAGTATACAGAGACCGAAATATCAGACTTAATTCTGACAAGCCAAAATGACTGCTATTATGTCCCTCAGTTCTAGAGTGATTCCTAGTTACAGGCCATGATTGTCCTGGCTTTGTTCTTATCTTAGGCTGACAGAGCTGCCAGAGAGAAAAAGTGGTTTAAAAGTCTACATTTTCATTAAAAGAGCTAGAGAAGGAGGTGTTTCAGCTAAGCCATGAAAACGATTGCTCCTTGTATTACCCTAGCAGATAGCAGGAGATGGGAAAGGAGGAGAGCCAGACGAAGCAGGAGTGCTGCAGAGCCTGTGTGAGGATGGGTGCAGGCAGACCCTGTCTCTCGGGCTCCAAGTCAGTCATGAGGGCTCCGTGCGGAGGCACAAGGGCTGCGTCAGTGTGGGCCAGTGCCTCCACTGGGCACAGCGCTGCTGTGATGGGGCCGTGCAATATCCAAACCAGCTCAGTGAGTGATTATCCAGCAGGACTCAGCATCCCTGCGGGAGCACTACCACATACGGAGCTTTTGGGAGGCACTTTTCCTCTTGTGCGACTGCCTCAGTTTGAGAGGCTGCATCATGAGCATTATTGGCTGATGTAGATGTTCTACTCCACATAAAGAGGATGCAGGGATATGAGGCAGCTGAATTACAACGGTGTGCTTTCTGTGGTGGCACTGACAGTAGAAATACTTCAGGCTTTAGATTAAACTTTACAAGTCAGTTGTGTTAATTTTCCTTTTTATTGAAACTATGACTTTTCTGCCATACAGATTCTCCACACACAAAAATGCTTAATGCAAATCACTGGTTTTTTCCTCTTACAAAAACATCCGAAATTTCAAGAAAAAAAGACATGTATGAGCACTGGTTCATACTGGGAGGAAGAGCTGAAGTTACTGGGAATGGGGTGTGGCTAAGCAGGAGATGAGAAATGACAAAAAGATTGTAGGGGATCAGATCATTATGAGCTGCCTCCTAGGTAAAGAGCTTGAACTGAAAGCAATGTTATTTGATTCTGCAAACTTAACTTCCTTTTCTTATCAGTTTACTTGCTGATGTATACATATTTATATGTAGAGTCCTACCAGATTTGTTTGAGAAGAACACTTAAATCTGAATTTCAGTCTGACTCTGCACTTGATAAAATATATTAAAAATGTACTGGGGACCATGTCTGAATATATACTGAGGACTGAATTTTTTGTAGGTCTTTTTAAGTATTCTAAAGTGTTACTTAATTCATAGTTTCTGAATACCTGTACTGAGATTTGGTGCAGAATTTCTGTTTTGACTTTCACACTAAAAGACACATTCTGTCTGCTTTTACAGATTTTATTTCCAACTCCTTGTAGAGCTCTCCTTCCAATCTGTCCTTGGAGAAACCGCTCTAAGATAGGGGTGTTGTTTATTTTTAAGCTTTTGAAACTTACCTTTTGCTCAGTACTTGAACCAGTGAAAATTAAATCAGCAGAAGGTCTTCCTCTTACTTCTATATATTTCAGACCAGGCTCTAAGTGCTATTTTAGTCCTATAAAGTTTGTGCCCTTTTCCCCTTCAGATGTCTTGACCAAAATGAAAATCCAAATAACAATGAAATTACTTTTAGTGCTTCTCCTCTCCCTGTCTTACTCCCCCTTTTGCCCAATATCAAAAGGTTAATGAACCAAGTCCACACTGTTTAGATTTTGCAGCAAGTACAAAGAAATATGTTGTGTATAGCTGATAAGTGGCATGATCAATAATAGGGAAACATTTTCCAGCTGGTGTTATATAAGGAAAAATTATCAACAAAGAACCTGGCATTGTCAACGTTGGTTTGTAAGATATTGATAAGTTACAGATTAGTCACTGCGTTTTAAACAGTTGTAATGTTGACCACTGAACCGTGTATATCTGGACCATCAAACACACTAAAACTCCATTTCTGAGTGCAATGGCAGACCTTTAAGTTGTGCCTAATGAACATCTCCATAGCATAAACTTAGTAGCTTTCTAACAGACCTATTTCAAACATTGCTTGCTATTATGAACCTAATTCAAAACAGTAAGTACAAGAGCAAGAGGTGTTTCAGCTTAAAAGCAGGCATTTTCTAGGTGGGTGAGGTATGGTTCTTTTTAAACACATTTGCTCAGTGTCTCTGAAGACTGAATGCTATTTAGCAATCATGAATAAAATTCTTGAATGGCAGCTCTGTAAGTCTTGTGGCACTGTATTTTGACTAACAAACTGACTGCTGTTTTCTAAAAATTCTGATGCTGGGGGCATTTAACAGAGCCTAGGAACGTTTGCAAAATGTCAGTTAATTAAAATTATTTTTAGGAGGAAACAGTATCTTGCAGGAGATCCTATGGATGTAACACTGAAATTTGTTATGGAACTGTGTTGAATTTATTTTGCATCAGTATTTTACTTGTCATTCGTGTAGACAAAATAGTAAGCACAAGCACATACACACTCTGCTGTGTATTGATAAATTGCTCAGAAGGATTCATGTCTTCTAGACAATGAGCAAAATCTTGGTCCTAGAAAAGTTAACGTGAGTTTCATTATGTACTTTTGGAGTCAGGGTTTTATCAAAGCAAAAACAAAAATGATTTTTGTATCTTGGCTGGTTTTCCAAAATCCATTCACAATTTCACTTTTATAACTTTATTTTGATTAGTAATGAATAAATTATATGTTAAAATGCTTTTATGGGGAAGAAAATTAAAAGTTCTGATTTTCAGCCAAATTATCTGGCAGGGAGGTAAGATACAGGTTTTAAACTACTACCTTCTCCCTAACAAAAGTTGTCAACTCCCCAAAGACAAACTGCTGCCTGAGACCTTAATGAACCTTTCTGTCAGCAAAATAACTGTTGTTTTGAGAAGAGCTGGGAGCGGAAAAGCATAGATAGTGAAAAACAATTTGTTTTAGTTATTTTTTCAGAACAATTTATTTTAGAAGTAATTAACTTTATTGCCAAATATTGGTTTCTGTATTGCTTAGATATGGGCTTGTGGGGATCTAAAAATTGTAATGAGGACAAATTTAAAAGTTTATTAAGAATTAACTCTTCTGTCTATAAAAAGTAGGAAAAGCATTAGAACGAGTAACACATCTAGAAAGAGTGGGATTTTAAGACTATTTCCGCATTTAAAAGCAGCAAGAGTATTTTAAATATCTCTGGAATCTGTAGCATTTATAAGATCTATTTATTAGCTGCCACAAGCATAACACTTCTAAGAATGAATAAAACCATTTAAACATTTTCCAGGACTCCTGAGACCGAGATGTGTGCTTTGAATGTATATGTTAAGCATAAATGTGAATGTGTGTAAGTGCGTAGGAGGGAAGAACAATTTTCCCTTCTTCCTCTCAAGAGAATGCCTGAAATTTAATTGAGGTAAAATAAATGTTCTTATCAGAAGGCACAATGGACCTTCCCAGTTGTTTGTGGCAGAGTTCAGGAGCCCTCCCCATGGCTTACTCTACCTTCCCCCACTTCAGATATTAACCTGGACATCATGCCTTCCAAACATTAAATGAGCTGTGCGATGTTTTATTACATTTCTCATGTGGCTGAGCTTAGTGTGGCTTTTAAGTGTTCCTCGGTATGCCGTGCTTACGCAAGTTATTTTCTGCTGTGGATTGTTGATGCTGCAGCAGCAGATAGAGTGATGTGCCTTGAATTCCAATGAGGAGAAGGCGTTGGTTTATTTGGGTTTTTGAGTACAGAGTGAGTATCTTGAAAAGATTTGTAACTCAGATTTTTCTCTATTTCAGGCTTAAAGCATTAGAAATGATTTTTTTTTTTTTAAGTGCTGCTGGGAAATAATTCTATGTCTTTAGAAAGTAAAGTAATTTAAAATGTCATTATTTGTAAAGTATGCTATTTATGAAAATCTCTTTTAGCTAGTCACTTATATTACATTCAGTGTCGATCTCCACAAAGTAAAGCTAGCTTTTATGAAGCTGATATTTATGAAAAGGGACAAAAGCAATGGGTATAAACTTTATATTCATGAAGTTCAATTGTTACTAAATTAGACTTGCTTTCATTTCACTAAATTATTTCTGATCTTGTTCTGACAATTAGGTAAAATTTATAAGCAATGAGGTGGGCAATTGAAGAGATGTGTATATTTTCTCAAACTCCTTTAGGGGATTAAAACCTTTCAGTGTGTTCTATCCATCTGCTTATTTAGTGCTTGTATTATTGGAAGCAATCCTTTCCTCTTCCAGCAGTGATGCTTAGATCCCTAGTTCTTAAGGGTTGTGTATGAAACAGATTTTAAGGGATCCAGCCCTGATTAGAACAGTTAGCCTGTTAACGTCCTATGTATTTACAGTGGATTATTTGAAGGGAAGCAGGGGTTAAGTCAGCAGGTCTCTCGGCTTCCCCAGGGGTTAACCTGGCAGCCTGTTTGGCACACACAGGAGGGCTGACAGGTAGCAGGATTTGTCTAAGCAGTGTGCATGAGAGCCAACAAGGAAAACTGAATGCTCTGGATTAGTTTTGGATTATGTTGTCAGAGTGAAGCCTGACGGACAAACTGCAGAGGAATAAAATGCAATCTGTTTGGGGAAAGAGACAGCGTGCATAGCTTTCATTTTTCAAGAAATGACAAGAAAAATCATTAATAATTTGTAAATCCATGTCCATTAACTTTTCTCTTTGTTATCCCAAGACAGTCTTTTTAACATGATTTTGCCACTGTTCTATATCTGTTCTTTCTTGTGACAGATGGCACAATAAATATAAAATTGCAATAGTATAGTACAAAGCAAAGAGAAAATTATCTAGAAATCTTAGCACTTGGAATTGCTTAATGTGGAATATTGGGGGTGGGGAGAGGTCATGTTTTTTCTGTCTTTTTGTGCTGAAGGATAAGTTTGAATATAATTTACATATTTTTCCTATGCTATGGTTTCCTTACTGTGACCATAATTTGTTTCAAAATATTGGAAGCAGCATTCTATTTTTTTTCCCCATAAAAAACAATTGGATTGCCAATATTACTAACATAGTAGATTCACTGTTTTCCTTCATCTGGTTATTCCGTTCTTTTACTGCTCAAGTACTTTAAGTACCTAATATCTTAGAAGAGAGGAAAAAACAGCTTAAAAACAAACCAAACTACACAACAACAAAGCCCTACTTTTTTTTCTACTGGGTAGAATTCCATCATTTTTCATTATAGTAGTGTTTGTACTTGTAAAGGTCACAGCTTGTTAAAAATTACTCTTTGGCAGTAGAATAATTCTTGTCAATGAACTTCAGTCAGATTTGATTTTCAGAAGGTTACTTGAAGGGGGGATTGAGGTGGGGTCTTCAGCAATTCCACTTTCATAATAAAACAAAGACTCCAAATGAAAGCTAACAAATAAGCACTTAAGGACCAAATAGAATCAGGGAACGACTGTAAAAACTATTGCAGACTTAGTCTTTGTTAGTCAAGTTTGCAGATTTGTTCCAGTTTTTTGCACAGTGTCTTTAGTTTTACTAAAATGCCAAAAGCCTTTTATGTTATCCTTAATACAAGAAAAAGTTTTCATCAGTTACAACTGTTTGGATTATGCTCTTGCTGTGGTGTTAGCAGAGTAAAACAATTTCATAAATGTATTAATACTACAATAGTAATAGTACAGCAAAATACTTTTTACTCATATGATTTTTTTTTTCCTGCTGATGGATTATCCAAATGTGGTATTGATTTATTTGGTTTAGGAAGAGTGGTCTGTGAATTTACCTTGGTCTATTTATACCTGCATGCAGATTTTGTGGCTATTCAGTATAATAAGTTTGAAATCAGGTTCATTTTCAATGAGCATATGAAATGCACATTAAGTTTCTGTCTCCTAATTAGTGATATAAGAAAGCTTTTGATGCTAAAATTTCCAGATCCATTATATTTCCCTCAAATGTGTTTTATATATGAGAGCAGTCTTATTAGCTGTTTCATTTACTGAATTCTTGAAAAGTAGGTAGAAAAAAATGTATAAGGAACTGCTGTAGCTGACTTTCACTTATCACTGTAGAATTTGTTTTTTGTTATTAACTCAGCTTTGGCTAAAAGTAATGTATTTTCCCTTGCTGCAATGAGGTCATCGGCATACATGACATCACAGCATCTCTATTAAATTATAAAGTGTAATTTTCATAGGAATTTGTTCTGATTAAAATGAATACAATTGTTGTTTTGTGCAATTTAAATTATAATTTCCAGTTGGCTAGTAGTGGCCTCGTTTAATAAGGGCAAAATAGAGGAATATTTTTGGGTTCATAATAAACCCTTTGTAGAAAATTTCTTGGCTGAAGGAATGAGAAACAAGGAACTTCTGCCCATTGGCTCCCAGGCCGCAGTCTTATCCCCTCGGTTTAAAATAGCGCAGTGGATGACGTAACACAATATCACTGCTTTAATATTAGATGTTACACAAGTGTGTGTGTGCATATATGCATCAGCCTATCCGTAAAATAATCTCAGGGTATTTATCTTCTGTATAATGCTTTCCAAGTATCTGTTGGCTAGCTGGGAGTCTGAGTCAGCAAGTGGTAAAAATACCTCCTATAGAATAAAATGTTTATGCAAACTCATCCTGAGTCACTCCACCTCCTATATGCTGCTGGCTGACTCTCTAGGTCTTTAGAACTGCTTCCTTAATAGGAAACAACAGCACAGAGTAGAATTCAGGCTGGATTAATTTGGGCCATATTGCATGTCAAATTTCAACCCATTAAATATTCTTTTAATATTGAGCATGCGCTTCATTGCTTGTCTGGCTCAGTGTGGCTGGATTTGGTCCTGGAAGCACTGTTGTTGCTGCACTTTATTCTGAATGGATAAAAGTCTTGTAGAATCCATATAATCTCTCTGGGCTTCTATTTGCCCTGGAAAATAGTATTTTATAGAAGTCTTAGATATTGAAAAATATGCTTTGATTTTTTTTTTTCTGGATAAGAGTTAAATTACTTAATTTTGGTAATTGTCAGTGCTTATAACTAATCAAACTTTTCAGAGTAGTCATATTGTATTTCCATCTCTAAACTTTTAATCCAGATGAAAGTTTTAGTGGCATTATAAACCTTTGCTCTAGTTATGGCTGTTCATCAAGACGGTTTCTACAAATGCTTATTATTTTGAAATGACCAAACGTCAAGATTGGGATGGCAGTGTAGTTTTGTTTGTTTTACCTTAAAGATAAAAGTGTCTGGAGGAGAGTGCTAGAGTGGCAAAGAATGTGTTTAAAAGGAAAAAAAAATTGTAAATGGTTTGCTTTTTAACCAGTTGTCCACAACTGCGCACTTGAATTTCTTGCCTCCTTTTCCACCAAGATAAGTACTGCAAGTTCAAATTTTTCAATAATGCATATTGTCAACTTTGTTTATATACAAAAGAGCCAAGATAATTCACTTGTTTATTATTATGTTTCTGTGGACACTCACAATATCCATATTCACGTTCTGAAGTCTTTGAACCAGTGAATTTGCCTGTGACATTTGTCATGCTGCATGTTTCAAAAATAGCTTACAAAACATCTCCATAATCTGTAGTTGTCAAGAGGTTATTTCATTTACTGCTGAAGTAGAGGGAAAACTCGTCAAATGTGCACATTAATTGGGACTTAAGATCAAAGGAAACTGCAGAAATATAGAAGAGTACGTGCAGTATAACTTCTGTAAGAATTTCATTATCAGCTGCTCACAGTTATGTAAAGCAACATCTAATGGTGAATGAAGTCAAGACTTCAGTAGAAGTTTAGTGAGAAAAGACATCATTTCCATTAGCACAGCATTTTGCAGTATATTTTAAATCAATCAGTAAAGAATACTACCTAAGTGATAGCCAGCAGGAGCTGCATGTTACTACAGTTTGTCCTTCCCGAAGACAGGGTATTCCAGGTTTACATAAAACTCAGAACTGACGGGAATCACATTAGATTTTGCTATGGCTTTAAATCATCATTCTATGGGAACACAAACAAGAGAAATACTGTTAATTCTGTTACTCAGCTCTTAAGCCGGTCCGCTTTGGTCCAAATTGTCTGACCAAACTTGGATTAGTCATTTCTTCCTTTGTCATGAATTTATGAGAAGTGACAGAGTACAATAAAAAACTTCAGAATGCTCCTCTTCATAACATTAAGAATAGCAGCTTTAGGAAAGCTTTAATATCCTGTTTCCTTTTCATACAGGAAAAGTTAGACAATAATGCACAGAAATAACTGAAATAATAAATTATCAAGGAGCATACCATTTTAATGGAAATAAATCCATCAAACTATTGCATATATCTTCCTGTTCTAGAAATAAAAGTCTGCATGACTTATTTTTTAGGTGTACACAAAAAACCCCCCTACCAAGGTACTGAAAAATAGGACCTCAATATTGTTAGCTCTGCTTTAACAAGTAGCAATGCAAGGACTAAGCAAAACACCTATTTTCCTTTCATAGATTAGCTGTAGGCATTTTAGGCTGCAATGTTCATCCTTGATTCTGTGAGGTTTAAATTCATTGTTGGTTCCAAGCCTCTCCTCAAAAGAAAGACATCTCCCAGCACTCAGTTCACATTGTCTGTAACTCAGTCTCCTGCTGACCACGGAGATGTCCCTTTAGGCAATTCTTAGGCATAAGAACTGCAGCTGTAGTCCTATTCTGCTGTGGTGCAGGTTGCATGAAAAGGCTCTTTTTATCTCTAGTTGAATATTATAAATAGGGTGATCGGATATTCTGGTTTGTCTAGCAATGCGGGCCCTGGGCTGATATTTCAAGGACTGCTCTCTGGGTGCAGTTTTTATCTGGGTTATTATTATTAGGGATGGTGACTTTTACCAGCCAGTTGCACTTGCAGTACTGCAGCACAAGCTGATACATTGCCAGGGCTTGGTAAGGAGAGGAGCCTACTTGAGCAGACAGGAGCTGTGCACTCACACATGAAGCAGTGCTCTGTCCCCTCTTGCGCTCTCCTTATTGCGGGCCATGGCCTACTGAGAGATGAGTTTTCGGCATAAAATGCTCCAGCCTTGTGCTCCATTTCTTATAAATTTATTTTTAATCTGACTTCCCAAGCAAAAGCTAGAGACACTCTCAACAGCCACCTCAGGGCTGCATAGTCAGAATTAGTGCTGAGAGCCACAGGGGAAGTGGAAGAGTATTTTGTGTGTATTTGATGCCAGCACAGGTTCTGAGTCCTGGTTCTGGGAAGAGCCACAACCCTAAGGATGATGAAAGTGGAAAAGAGCTCATCTTTGAGACTCCAGTGCTTTCCAAGGTGGTAAGTGAGAGATAGCACAGTTCTATCTATGAAAAGAGCAGATATGAAATTGTGGAGACAAAAATAGCATGAGCTAAAACAATGACTTATTATGAGAGCATCTTGTCTCTCTCCTTCTTCTCTCTCTCCTTTCACTGTATTCTTTGAAAAGGAAAAAGTGGTCACCAAAACACTTTTCACAAGGTCACAATATTTTCCTGACTCAGCACAGAAAAAAATCCTTTAGAATACAGTCTTGAAATATCACATTGAAAGATTTACAGGAAAGAGCTCTCCATTGTTCATACACAGATTGATTCTGCAAGGCTCCTCTGGGCTACAACTGGAAGTTCTATTCTGGTTTTGAATTTTCCTTTGAATTTTAAGTGTTAAATCTCACGTATTTCCCAAACATTTTCATCTTTATTATCTTCTTCCAGATATTGAACTCATAATGTGCTTTCTTTCAATCTTCCAATTTCTGCATCTAAACATAAACACACAGTATATATTTAGTTTATAGAAGTTTGCAGGTTGTAAGAGTGCGTGGATGATGCATCTCTACTTCCTCCCTTGCAAAATTTCCCAGTACATGCAGTCTTGCAAGATATTGAGAGTTCAGTGCTTCAGTATTAGCTTTTTTATACATATAGCAGTCTTGCTACATTTACAGGTCATCCAAACTCTACTTAAGCAGTGACATCCAGTGCACAGGTTTGAGACAGCTTGCAGGGTTAATTCTGTCACTACTCTGTTGACATGAGGCATGTTACAGCTTTCAGCTGAAAATGTTACTTGTAATCTTTTAATCCCAAATTAGGTCAACATTTTATCAAGTTAATCTAACATGAAGATTAATTAGGCTAGTTAACACACGCACAGAGGTTATTTGTTTTGAGTCTACATTTAATCAAGGAGTTAGTCCTTAATACAATAGACAGCCTCTCCCCTGCCCCCTAACCTGAGCTACAGCTCATTCCATCATTTTGATATCATGCACGGTTTAGGACATAAAATTAGGAAAAGGAAAAATTGGATTTCTTATTCAGTCCACCTACAATCCCTTTTAGTATGAGAGAGAAGGATTTTCAAAAATTGTATAGTTTTGCAAAGCTAAATCCATCATGGATTTGTTGGGTGTTTTTCAAGAAAAAATGCCATTAATATCATTCTTCATCTAAGAATTATCAGCATTTGAAATACAGAAGATGCATGATGTTTTCTAAGGCAAGATTGATGCTACCATTAAATCCTTAAGGCTACAAAATGCAGAATGGTGGAAAAAAAGAAAGTTAAGATAAATGTGCCAGGCAAAATGGAAATTTTATCAAGAAAGTTTCTTGGGTCTGCATTGGAGTTTCTCTCAAAATCAGACTGTCTCAACAGCTAAAACTATGTCTGCTAGAGCACTCACCTGAGACATAAAAACCCTGGTTTGGAGTACAGCTGCTGTTTTGCTGTTTCGCAGCAGAATTTTGTTTCCTTCTTTGAGTCTCGGGTAAATTTTAGTAAAGAGCAGACAACTAAAAACTACAAGGAAAAGGAACTTTGTCCACTTTGTAGAGTATTTACCATTCTGAAATTGCTTCCCAGCACCTTTCGCTTTTGTGGGTACATCTCTACAGTTAAGAAAACTGTCCTTGACAGTAGTAAAAGAAACTAGTATTTTCCCTAGGGCAGGATGTCTTTTAATAATAAATTTTATTTCTACTAGGACTCTTGAAATTACCTGCTGCATTCATGCAGTGTTTTATTTTTGTTACCCATAAAACTTGTTGCCCTTGTGGTCTTTTAAAAAGTAAGAACAATGGCATAAGAAGAATGGAATAAAGAACTTGGCTGCTTTCTTTCTTTAGCATTTTCATGCTATATCCCTTCTAATATCCTTTATTACATCCTTTATAACTTTATCTTTCAGTATAGTTACTCTCAAATTAAATATCAAAAAGGAGGAAAGAGAAGGCAGTTTGTATAGAGGGAGGTGGCATAAATCTGCTAACAGGGGTCATTAGACAGGACAAATGCCTTTCTCCCCTGAGTTTCCTAGATAAGGAGAACCTATCTAGTAGTTAAAAATTCCAAGAGTCATTCTGGATAGCATTACCGACCCCCCTGGGTGTTGCTGCAGAGTTCATGCCCTGTTTCATCAAATACTCAGTGACATTCACCAGGGGCCATGCTAATTATAGGGATTTAGCAGACAATGTCTAAGAACATTTCATCACAAAATATCATGTCTTTGTCTACAAGTATTGGTCTGCTGATGTGCTAAGTTAGCAAAAAAATGGAGGTAAAATGATTCTGCAGTTTGTTAGTGTATCATTATAGCAACATTAATCAACATATTGAAATGTTAAGGTACAATCTCCCCTGCGTTTAGTTCCAGCAGTACCGTGCTGTTTTGCAATTACATGGAGGAGAAAGGATCAAGGTAGCTTAAAAATTCATGGATTATACATTAGTTCAATGTCTTCTAACCCAATTGTTTTAATGAGCTACATGGTTGATTCACTATAAAACATTTGTCTTTTACTTATGCCAGACCACTTCAGGAGTCTCTCGACTGAAACCAGGGGGGAGGGGAGAGTGTAAAATAAGGGATGCAAATCAAATTTCCATTTTGCTTCACTGCAAGTTGAGTTGCTGTTTGATCCTCAGAGAGCAAAGCTTGTGATTACTGAGCGAAGTCCCTTTTCCAGGGCTAAGTGGAGAAACAGACACAAGCAAAGGCACAAGTCAGTTTTACCTGAGTGCAAGGCATAGGCTTTCTTTGCACAATGCACAGGGGCAGGGTGTCTCAGAAAGCTGTAAAATAACCAACTTCTGAACAGCGAGTAGCCTGCTCTACTCACCTCAAAAGGCTGTGAAGAAAAATACATTTTATAACCCTCCAGGCAGAGAGGGGCTTAGTCCCAGAGGGCACATTCCCATTGTCACTGAAAGCCTTTCTGGGATGTAGGTACATGACTCACTTGCAAAACATCAGTGTTAGTGTGATATCTTCAGTGCTTGGGTCCCACTCTGGCCCAGTCATTGCAGCACAGTCCATACCCATATTTTAACTCTGTTTTTGAAAGGGACTAATTCCAGCAGAAAATATGCATTGCCCCAGTCACAATGGCTTATGGCATGATGCTTTCTGTACTATCCAGGTAACTGATGGACAGGAGGGTCACACCAGTACCAGTCTGACTCTAAGAATACGCCAAGTGGACTGTCCTGTACAAAATGTGTATTGCAAATTTATTTCTCCATCAGATCCATAAGGGGATTTATAGAAGAGAGTTTATTAACATAATTCAAACATTGTAGGGATTGTACAAAACCTAATCTAATTTTCTATTTCCTGCGTATCATACAGATTGTACATACTGCACTTATTTTCTCTGTTGTGGAATAACTTGAAATTAGCAGTCAATATCTCTCTCTCTCTGACACACATTTCTATTTATACATTAAAATGCATTAAAACTTATTCATCAATTTACAGGAGTTATTATTGCTTTATTAAGCATTTATGTATGGAGGTGACAACTGTCAGACAGGATGGACTCAGTTGCAGAGGCACAGTACAGTACAGACATTATAAAATGACCATTCCTGCTTGTTAATTGGAGCAATCACAAGTAATTACTTGGTTAATAAAAATTTTGGAATGGATTTCAGTGGACTTTAAGAGAACATAAAATTAGCTTCTATGAAAACATAAGGATATTCAGGACTTCCGGGAATTAACTCAACTACTTCAGCACCTTGGGAGAATAACTTCAGGCTGGCAAAAATCCATCAGAGGTATTACTGATGTTGGAAATACTAGTGCGATAAATAGGCACAAATGATGAGGCAGAATTTGAATTGACAAACAATTCAATTCAAATTGAATTGACATACAATTCAAATTGAATTGACAAACAATTCAATTCTCAGCTATTGAGACAGCCACCAAAACCTGGTTTACAGCATAGAAATCACCTATCATTGAATTTCAGAAATGTTTGACTTTGCTAGTAGATATGTCTTGATCATCAGGAAGATCTTGCTGTTTCCTCCTACTCTCCCCATCCCCCTTCTCTTTCTTCACCTTTATTTTTCCTGTTATTAACATCTTTTCTGAAATGAGGTTCATCTCATTTGCCTATTTATTCTTTTCTGAGAGTGGTTTGTAAGAAGAGGCATTTATCTCGTGCTCTCTGTTGTAGTGCTTGTTTCCAGAGCTGCAAGGGCACAGGCAACACTGATCTCCAAGATATGACTCTGCACTGAGGTGCACAAAGTGTTTCAAGCCATCGTGACACTTCCTGTATCTTCACTGCATCTTCCCTGAAGGGTTCTAGTGAGAACAATCTTTATATCCTCTTATTCTCCAAAGTAAAGAACCTGTAGTTCTCACATGATAGGACGTATAAGTGATAGAGGGTTTGGTAGTGGACAGGAAGGAGAGCTTCTGGAGCCAGCTCTCACCCTTCTGCATTCACAGAGGATATAACCCAAAACCAGCTTTTATTTACTTAGTCTATTTTATGGTGCCAGACACATGGAAGGTTGAGTTACGTAACCATATAATTTTTGTAAGTATCTTCTACATTTTTATCCTTTTGATTAGATGCTTGGAAATACGAGATATTTAGTTCCATGACAACTGAACTCCCCACTATATTTATTTCTCTAGACTCCTTTTTAAAAAAATCTTCTTGCAATATCCTATTACTGCAATTTTTTCTCTGTTTAGCTGTGGGGGAAAGGCAGAACACTTCTAGCAAGCTCCCTGAAAGCTGTCAAATAAATGCATTGGCAGACATGTTCATGTTTAATGGCTCCATGAAGTGTTACTGATAATTCTAATCATATAAGTTTTTGCAGATACACTCAAACACAGACTGTGCAAGGTCAGATCACATAATCACACCAGGTTTCAGTTTCCAAAGTTGTTTGTTGTTTGAGTTTTGGTTGAGTTTTTTGTTTCCTTTTTTTTTTTTTTTTAAATTAAAAAACCGTCCTAATGAGCATATTTGGAGATGTAAGAGCTTATTACAGGTTAATTTGATTTTTAGTTTTTTAATGCAAAAGACCATGCAGTGAAAATGCAAAGAGTCCCTAGGGTGTGGAAGTGATTCCTAAATTATGGTGCTGAGAAGTCATTGCTTTAGTTAATAAATCAGAGAGTGGTTTGTAGACGTACAGATTTATATTATTTGTATTTCCTCCTAAAATATTTCAGTATTGTTGTCTACAGAGAGCAGAGACTTTGATCAGTTTGTAAGCCATTATCTTCCTCTGGCAAGAAATGAACATGTTATATAAAGTTTTCCTCCTGGAGATAGTCCTAAGGAGAACACCCATCTTGTGGTTACGAGAGTCCCGGGGAGGCTGCATCAGTTGTACTCTAATACAAATAACCTGGCACACAGAACCCTGTGTAAAGGGAATGTATACAGTTTTATGAATGGAATTTTTCTAAAACCTTCTGAAGTTAAAAGGAGTGCAAATCCTGTATTTAAAAAAACAAGGAGAGGAAAAATTATAAGAAAAAAAAAAGGGAATAATTTCCAAAGCCTTTTTGCTGTGGGTATTTGTAAAGGATAGGAGCATTTCAAATGCTCACTCACCTATAGGATGTAGATTTCTTTTTTCCAAACTAACTTATTGCTTCACTATATATTTGCTTAATGGGCTTCTGTGACATGGAAGTGCTACAGGGACTCATTGTCTTCATCTCTTCCTGCTGTCCTTTAAGTCAATATTAGTTTATAGAGAAGTGCCACAGTGCAATTAATTTGTCCTTCAAAGAATTCAGATTAATAAATCAGTCTCCTTCTCCCTCTCCTCCTCTCTTTTTCTGCACGCTTCATGGTGAGGTAAACATTTGCGACAGCCAAAACTCAAAAGGCTGAAAGATCTAATTCGGAAAGGGCTCCCCAAACAGGATGCTTATCTTAAACATACAAATTTATCCAAACCTCTGCAAGTTTACCTTTTTCTATGTGCCATTATTTTCTTTCCACCTCATTCAGACTACAATCCTTACCCTCATACTTTTTTTTTTTAATAGTTCTTTTTCTTTAATATGGATGAAATAATTCTTTTCAAAACTACTCCAGTCTTCATTGTGCTGAGCAAAATGCATACAATTTCTGGATTCATTAAATCTCAGATAAATACTTCCCTGCCTCTCTGTAACTTCCAGTAGTCCTCTTTAACTCTCTGTTTTGCTGAAATGTTTCCCCCCATATCAGAGAGGCTAACAATCTCCTCTGCACAGGCTACTGTCTTCAGATCTTGTTAGCTCTTGGGAACCCCAGGGAGACACCAAGTGTCAGGTTGTGAATGAAGTAGGCTACCAGAGAAGGCGACAGGTCGGAGACGTGCACCTCATTCGTCACATCGCACTTTAAGATCGGGGCATATATCAGGTCAGGTAACTCACTAGGTCAGGTTGGGGCCCTACGGATTCTCTTGAGGTTTACAAGGTAGAAAGGAGAAGAATGGAATGGAAGTATTGAAGAAAAAGAAAAAGCTGGAGAAAAAAGAACAGATGCATCTCAAAGGATAGAGGCAAAAGATCTGAAAACAGGAAGAAACCAAGTTTTTCAGAACTTTTGCAGAAATCCATGACTCTTTCACTGATCTCTACCTTCATCTGTAAGCCCTTATTTTTCATACTCCCTCAGCTCTTTCCTATTACTCCAGAGAAACTTGCATCCTCTTTTAAATCTGATTCCCATTCTGCAATGTGAGAAGCTAACAGTAGGAAGGAGGTGTTGCCATCATTTCTTCTCTCCTTCTTTATTTAGAAATGAAGTCAGTTTTTTCATACCTTTTGTTCTTCTTGTCCCTTCTACCAGGAGTAAAAACAGAATTTTCTTCAGACCATAACAAATAAGACATAGGGAACAGATTACTGTGTTAAATTTCTAAGTTTCCAGGTTTGCTTTGCTTTGATTTGGGGGGGGGAAGGGAGGGTGTTGTTTTGAGGACTAGATTACCAGCATTTCTGAATGCAAAGATGGAATTTATTCCAGTTTGAATCCACTTCTTGGGCTGTTACTGTGGAAGCAGTAGTAAGTGATAATAGCAATAAGTTTTACAAATGCTCTGCAGTTGGTGCTGCATCCTGATGAAATATACCTGGTGAAACTTCCCACTCCACCAAATGAATTTTTGACATGTGTGATTATTACCAGACTGGAGTGATTTTCAGCCGTTCATACAGACTCACAGAATATTCTGGATTGGAAGGGACCCACAAGGATCATTGAGTCCAACTCTAAAGTGAATGCCCTGTAAGGGGTTCAAACCCACAACCATGGTGTTATTAGTACCATGCTCTAACCAACCAAGCTCATCTCAGGTGCTTCTATCTGTACTGGAAGGAGAATAAAACATCTCTCTAAATGAAATATTGCATGCTCATTACAGCAGTGTGTTGACAATAGAGATTCAGACCTCCTTAGGATGAGAGAAAACCAAGTTCAAGTTACCACATCCTAAATGTTTTACCAAAAACCCTAGAGAAAACCCAGAAGCACAAAAATTCTGCTATGTAAATACAAATAGAACTCATCCCCTTGGAAAGAAACAGTTACTACATGATCAGACCTACAACTTTTGGAAGTGTTTGATTTTTGTAGAGATTTTGCACTCAAAATGGAAGGATTATATTTCAGTGACTACTTACAAAACAGACGTGAACAATCCATAAGCCCCAAAACATGTTAATCAGTTTCCTGTATCAGTTTCCTGTATCAGTTTCCTGTACTCAGGAAACTTAAACTTAGGTCTTCAAAGAATTCTTGGAGATTCCAACTTCAAGGAGTGGTGTTCAAGCACAATAGCACCCTATTCACTGCCTGAAGAAAACAACATTCATTATTCACAGAATCACAGAATCCCTTTGCTTGGAAAAAATCTAGACCAACGAGCAACACAGTAATATAATCTCTATAAAGTCCAACTGTTAACACAGCACTGCCAAGCCCACTACTAAACCATGACCCCAAGTGCCACATCTACATGTCTTTTAAATACCTCCAGGGTTGAATGACTCCCCTGGGCAGCCTGTTCCAGTGCTTAACACTTTTGGTGAAGAAATAATTCCTGATATGAAATTCATTCATCCTAAACTCAGAGGTTACATCCTTGAACATAGGCCTCTTTGAAAGTGCTGTGCTTGTAGCCTTGTGCTTTTTGGGCTTTTTGTGCTTTTCGTGCTTTTCTTGATATAACAGAAATGGGGAAATTACTAAAAAAATGGAGAACGTTATGAATCCAGAGGTTAACACGGGAACTCGCACTCTTGCAGAATCACAGAATGGGTCAGGTTGGAGGGGACCGCAGTGGGTCATCTGGTCCAACCTCCCTACTCAAGCAAAGTTATCCTAGCGCACATGGCACATTGTGTCTGGGTTCTTTTGCTATAAAGCAAAAAATACATAACATGGAAAACATAAAAGGGAAAAAATGTAAGAAGTTTCTCTGTCCAATAGCTCTGCAAAAATGTAATTATTAAAAAGAGATTATATATTTACTAACAATTTTTTCTCTCATAAATGCAAAACCGGTTAATGGCCCAAGCCTAGTTTTGTCAAAGGGCCAAAGTCCTTATTTTTTCTATAATCTTTGCTCAAAGTGAATAGAAAAAGTCAGGACATAGAACTTCATAAAACAACATCCATATCCCTTTACATATGTGTAAGCCCTTAAAACAAAAATGCAGTTGTAGTTATCAGACTATTTCCTACAGGTATTAACATTCATATATATCAAGTGAGTAAAGCATATATAAATCATGAGTGAACATCTCAGCCCCACCGTCATGCTTTAATCCAGGTCTTAAGCTTCTGAGGGAAGAGGAATATTCTCTCAAAGGTTATTTCCATATCTGTCAGTCTCCTACATAGATGACATTACAGGTGGTAAAATACGCTCTTCTGAGCAGGCAAAATAAAGGGGGGTCCTGTTAGAAAGTTAGCTGGTAAAGCTGAAAAAATTCCTTGATATTTGCTGCAGAACAAACTTGTGTGCAAATGATGTTAAGCAAAACATAAATTCTCTGCAACTTCAAACTCATTTTATGGTAACTTGTTTATTAATACATAATGTGAAATACCAGCTACTCAAAGAGCCTTTTTTTTTTCTTTAAATTATCCTTAAAAATGGAATGAGGGATCTAGAAACACTTCCCTATAGTTAGATCTATGATGGAGGCAAAAAAGGAATTGAAGTGAAAGAGAAAGTCGGGAAGAAAATGCAGTGCAAGTTCAAAGTGAACTTGTGGCAAGCCATCAGTTGGGGATTGAGGAAAAAGAAACGTGGTAACTAAGCTTGCTACTAGGACTGGATGAAAGGGGAATCTTCATTCATTTGATAATATTGCTATTATGTTGTTGGGCTTTTTCCTGGGGTAGGATAAAAAAGCAAAATAGCAAACATCCTTTTCACAAGACAAAGTTCAAAAAACAGTTAAAAATATTCTTGCCTTTAGTCAATCTGTCATTATCATTTATCACAAGAAATTATTACAGTGTCTCCTTCTCTTTCTACATAAAGTGTTTGTTTTATAATGGTCAGAAACATCTTGACAGAAAGTTCTACAACCAGCATTCAGAACTGAATCTCCTTCTTCTGGTATTGTCTTTCTCTTCAATATTTAAGACATTTTAGATGGGAAGTATTGATAGGAAAACTTACTGATCCCTTGTATGTAACTATGAAAGAAAAATACATAGCTCTGGTAGTCACATACTATTTGCTACTAATTATACCAAGTAAATTAATTCTAAAGTATAGACATCTGATCTTGAACTAGAGAATTTACTTACCCGTGTTTAAAAGCTAGGTATCCCCCCAGTTAATACAACATTGTTTAAAAACTCAGTTAAAGGGGATTTTCTAACTGGAAGTTGTTAGCCTTATTGGTGAGACATAGTACTACAATTCCTGCAGCAAATAAGGTAATTTTTTTCCTAGCTGCATATCCCAGTCAAGCTGAGATGAAACATCCTGATTATTTTTGGCAAAAGAATCTCTGAAGTTTATTGAATTATTCTGCAATATTACTTACTGTTTGGCTTCTTGGGACTTTGCACTCTTTCTACTTCATACTCAGCTGGAACCACTTTCCAGGAATTTCACTAGAAGATTTCATTGCCAGTTTAATCTCTATTTTTTCTTTTTTCTTGTTTTCCTGTGATCCTATTTTCAACAATAAATTATTTGGTTTTTTGTTGGTTTTTTTTTTTTAATTTGTGTAGCAGAGACTCAGTGACCAATCAGAAGCACCTTGATTGTTCTTTGTATAGGGATCTACCTGTCTCTTAGGGATGGATATTAATGCCATGTCTGGGAATAAATTTATGTTTAGATTTGCTGCTTTATGAATTTGGCTGTATTATACAAAAGGAGAAATTATCGGGTCCCCTTATGCACAGCCTTAATTAATTCTTAATGTTTAAAGCAAATGTCTCCTTTTTTGCTTCCTTTTGCCATTCCTTTTCTTGTTTCAAATCCACAGTATCTGTTAGATAGATTTTTATGGCAGAAGTTAACTAATTTGTCCTCTGATGATAGAAAGTAAAAACCTGAGCTTAATTCCTCATTTGAGCTGTTTACAGTTTATTTGTAGCACCAAACTGAAAAACCTGTATTTATAACCCGAAGGAACTGCAGATAGAATTAAGCTGGGTGAGTTACCATACCATTTCAATAGTGGACAGTATTTGGTGAAATGGTGGGACAGACTGCTATTTTGCAAGCTACCACACCAAAGCATAGGGACTTTCCTCTCCACTGTTAAAAGGAACTGATGGGAATTGGAGAATGATAGACAGTATTCTTAATTCAGGCCTTTGAAAGCTGCATAGTCTCAACCTATTAATAAAAGAATATTGTGACCATATGTCTCATCTGTCCAATGTTTGGCTTCAAAATCATGTGATGCTACATACACACACAGGCTGCATTCATGTATCTGGGAATTGCCAGTGGTCATAAAGTAATAACATTTTTCTTACTCTAAAATGCCACATCAGTAGAGGCTGACTACAGCTTAACAATAACTAATTTACTTTTTTTATTCTTACAAAAATTGTTGGTGATTGTGGGAGAGATACTCTACTTTTAGTTCTTTTTAAATGGATTTTTCTATCATCTATATTTACTTTGCTACAATGCTGATCCATAGCACTACTGAAACATTCAATTACAATAGTGAATAATAATTTGTCATAGTCTCATTCCAAAATAAATGAATAGTCAGATAAAATCCCAAAGGTCAGGGAACAAAGTGAAACAGACCACCTGGTCCTGGGGCTACACAGGGGGAATGGTGTCTCAATTAGAGACACTTAAGGTGGGGAAAAGATGTTCCTAAATTGATCACTAGGGCATCATGGTGTTGTGAGGCTTATGATGTAGATACTGCTAAGATAGGAGATGAAAATGAGTCCTGCCAATGTGAGCTGGTGAATCTGGATAGATTTGTAAGGATACCAAAGAATCTGAATGCATTCCAGGTTTTAGATTGTTTCTGTGCAAATTTGCAGCATCTGCTAGGGTTGGTACAAATCCAAAGACTGAACTGGATCCTAGTCTGGTGCCCATTTCATGAACGAAATGAGATGGGATTGACAACAAAAATCTGACTTGGAGGGGAAAAGGATATTCTGCCATTAATTTGTACATGCTGTACCAAAGCTGAGCACATAAGCAGGACTGCATTCCACCTTTACAGCCTCTCTTTCCTGATTCCAAAACAATGAGGAAATTCTTCCAGTCTCTGGCATAAACTAATGCAGATTAATTACAGTTCTACCTTTCGGTTTTGTTTCTTACTAGGAAGGTTGTTTTGTGGACAAGCATTAGCTAAACTGGTTCTTTAAACACACAGTTTCTCTGGCCCTGCTCTGACCTGGGGCAAATGCCTAATATCTTTATTCTCCTTCCTAATTTATTAGAGAGTAGATGGCAAGAGAATTAGAGCCTCTGTTTTGGGAACAGAGGGCCTTTGATTTGAAAAATTTCAGAGGGAAGCCAACTTAAAGTTATATAATTTCAAGAATGGTTTGTTCCTGGGAGATGCATGTGCTGTTCATTGACCAGAGCACGGTTCAAATATCAAGTCAGTGTGTGGTTTGAAATGTTCTCCTCTCTCACAGGGCTGGGCATGCTGGGGTACATGCTGCTAGTTATTATCTGTAATCTAAGTCAGACTTCAGTTGTGCAACTACTGACAGAGGAGTGACCTTTCCTTCCAGCCCTATAGAGCTCTACAGTTACTGCCTTAACCTTGCAAAACAAAGGTGATTAGCTTGTCTGACCTTACAATCCACATGTGAAATCCTCATACGGCTGAGCTCTTTTCCACTGAATGTGCAGTCTGGAAGCGTGGCAAATGGTGACGGGTGCCCCAGAGCCCATTTCACATTCACCACACCAACTGCGAGTTTGGCCAAGCCCCAGCCCGACCCAGTGATAGCAGCGTCTGCTGGCTCATTTCCTCCTAGCAGTGACAAATTGTCTGTTCTCCTGCTGCTCTTTGCTGAGCACACGTTCTTGTCTCAGCACAAATGTTACAACTGAATGGCTTGCACGCCAGATGTGGCCTGTGCACTACAGCCTCGCCATCCTGCTTCTGTGGAAGAGAAAAAAGTCATCTGTGAGAAAAGGAAGTGCTTTTCATGGGTTGGAAAAGCAATTTCACTTCTGCTAAGAGTGTAAATGTAAAAACGTGTCCAAATTTCGGGGAAAATAGAACTGTCAAAATTTTCATTGAATAGAAACAAATAGTTGTGTGTCAATATTGTCCCAATATTACTTGTGAAACATATTTACATGGCATAATTTTATAGAAAGATGTAAAAAATAATGTAGATTCATATAACATTTTATACTTTGTAGTATGTATAGGCTATAATGAATATATCAATTTATGACAAATTTAAACCTTGTAGTAAAACCACATATATTATCTGGAAAAGCACTACTAAAGAGTTAGCTGTACCTGTCTAGAAATTGCAATATACTCCCAATCTATAGCTATGCACAATTTTGTTTATTTTGCACTATCTGTCACCTGTATCCTAATTAAAAAAAAAAAAAAGTGATAAATGCTTTGCATCTGAACTTGTAACACAAATACATTCTTCTTCCAACAATTGAAGAGAAAATCTTGCACAATATTTTTTTCCCATCATGCACTTTCTTTTTCTTTCATTTTCCTCAACTTTCTATACTTCATCATTTTTTTATCTTCCAATCCCCAAAGAGATTTTGTCATGTAGTTAATACCAACTTGTCTGTCAGTAGCAGGTGTTGACTTCCATCAGCTTTCAGTTGCTCAAGCAAATGGATTATAATGATGTTTCACAATTTAAGGGTGGAAAGGAGGAGAATGGAGAATTCAAAAGTTATATTTATATTTTTTAAAGTGTTAAACATGCACTGTACTATTGAAAATCTATCAGAGTTATAAGTCCACTGAGCTTCTGAATATCAAGTCCCTATATCCATAAAGCTCTGAGACAATATATTCCATACTGATAAGATTCTCTCTCTGGCAGACTTGTATTTGGGGGCAGGGGTGTGGAGAGGGCCCTTTTTTCTTGGAGAAAATTATTTTTTTTCCAAGTAATGTTGACTTTTTAGAATGACTGAGGATGGTTTTCATAAAGTTAATTTTTTTTCCCCAACCTTGTTTTTGGCATGTTTCTAAATTCCATTTAATAATACTAGGAATAGTACATACTGGGAAGGTCAAAGGCAAAGGGTAGCAGTGAGGCTTCACAGAGGGTACTAGTAAACCATTCTAAAGTGATTAGGAAGATGAAGGAATTTAACACATTATAGATAAACTCTATGAAGAGAAATAGTAGCTATAAGAAAAGTTCAAAATGGCAACAGATACAGTCAGCAAACACAGACTGGCAGATAAGATAGTGTCTGTGATACAGAGATAATAGAATACATATTGTGTAATGCTCAGAGCTAAGTTTTAGCCAGATCATCCTTCACCTTCATATACCTGTCCAGCTTTAGAGGAGCATACTTGCGGATTGATTGATAGATATGTGTATATGCACACACACTAAAAAGCTTTTTTTTAATATGTGTAAAATAAAAGCATACCATTAATTGTATGTTGAGTTCCAAGAAGAAAAATTAATACACGCAGGCACACACACAAAAGGAAGCTGTTATAAATGCCATGGTGTAGTAGCCACTGTCATTAAAGTTTAGTCGTGGAATACACTTGCTGAAAGCATACATGTTAACTAACTCTACTCTGCAATTTGCTACATATTCATAAACTATTGCTATATACAGTTTTACTTGCATTGAGGAATAGTACTGCCAAGGAGAAAAATGAAATAAGCTTTCTTATATACAGGAATAAAAAAGTGGGTGAAGCCTGCTTTAATTAGTGCTTACAGAAATTTCAAAAAGGAACTCAAAACTGAAATAGACTTGATTTTATGTACATTGGATCTTAGAGTTATTAAAGTCTGTAAAACTAAAATTCAGAGGCTGAAGTTTTGAAATATAAAGAAACTGCATTTGATTTGATGTGACTTAGATGTCTAAAGCCAACTGTAGCCGCATCTATCGTGGGAATTGAATGTGAAATATTTTCATTACTAATCTGGTGTTGATGGAAGTCTTTTATGATTTTGGCATCCCTACTGTCAGATAAAAAAGCATGAATATAGTAAGAAGAATGGATTTATTATTTGTTTCTATTTCCCTGGCTGTCTATAAGTGTCTCTGTGCAACTATTCTGTTAATATCATCACAGTATAATTGGGTAACCAAAGATGTCTGCCTGATTTTTAAAAGCTCTCTAATAATCAGGATGAGGCCAAATTGCAAACTGTTATGCCCACAGATACTTTAAGGCAAGCAAATCTCAAAGTGTAGAATGTGATATCCATATGTTGTTTTAGATTAAATAATCAGCATTGATTGACATCTAGTATACACATCATTGGATCTTTGGCAGTAGGTCTTTTTAAAAAGCATGAAATTTATCTGACTGAAGATCCTTTCTCATCAGAACAGCAGCTAGTATTTAGGTAGGACTATGGATGTTTAATGTTGGTCATTTCTATATTTACCAGCCACCTCACCCTGTCTGCTGGTGCTCCCACAATGACCATTTCCCAGAAGCAGAGTTTTTCCTGACTGTCAAGTGTTTAATCATTTAGCATACACAAAGCAGAGGTTCTCTTTCTAGAAGTTTATGGTAATAAAGGGAAAATGTGGAAATATTCTTACTTCACTGGATATAGTGGAAGTATCTAAAATGTTCTAAACCAATCTTATCTCTGCTCTACAAGCAGCAGAGAGCTCCTTGACAGCATTTCATTTAACAGTCATTGCAAGATTTAGCAAGTGATCATTGTGTTTTTCATGGAAACTTGGCAGAATGTGTCAAATTCCTCTCATTCTCTTACTCTCACTTCCTTTTTTCCATACTTTCGTACTGTATATGCCATATCCCATTTCAGAACAGCAGTGAGTGACTTCAGATATTTCTCAGGGATTATCACACTACATGAGCAGCTGTATAACCCAAGGCATTGAAAAATGCCCCAGGAATGCTTTGTTTGGAGTATCTTGCAGCTGAAATGGGGCTAGAGGTACTCCATCTCTCCTCCTACCTGCTGAAACAGGAGGATATGGAAAAGAGGCAAAACAACAGATTTATTCTTGTTCACTGTAGAAAATCAAAGCAGCACACACTACCTCAAAAAATGAACCTGATTTATGGGGTTGTTCAGTCTCTCTGAGTTCCTGTTAACTCTGGGGAGTGGGGTGGGGGCAGCAGGGAGGGGAGATGTAACTACACTTCACAGTGTCTATTCAGCTTCTTTCAGTAAGCAGCTGTCACAGATAGTTTCCTGTTTTGCTCTAAAGTGCAACTGATTGCAAGAGAAATATAAATCTCCATTTTTACCTGCTACTGAGAAACCATGAAGAGGTCACTTAAAGACACCAATTTATGCAATTTAAGTTTGTGTCACATCCATTTATCAGAAGTCCAGTGTAGTGGAAAAACTTCCCCTCCTGAATTGTTTTCTTGAGATTTATTGAAAGAGGCCTGAAGTACCAGAATGTACTTCAGAGGTTAGTTCTATCTTAGTGACAGAGGCGGACTCCAGATGGAGATGGGATGTGGCATTCTGCCTTGCTTTTACAGCTTTGCCTCCCAGTGCTGGTCTGAGTTAACTCCTCTCCTGGTTCCCTTCGTTAAATTTGGCCTTTTCCATTACGAGGCCATGATGTGAGAAAATCACAAAAAATATGCCACTCGGGCACGCCCTTTTGCTGCCATGCTTATATGGATGATTTTAGTGATGCCATATACAATGTTGCTTAATGTGCTTGTTAATTATTATCTCAACCTGCAAACACAAGATGACCAGTTCTATTGTATCCTCTGTCTGCAAAGCGGAGGGCTTGTGCGGGCATGGAATTCGGCCCTACACCCAAATAGTTTTTTTTACTTCTAAAACTCTCCAGAAAATGTATGTGTATTTTCTCCATTTGTGCAATGTCCAGCACAGTGAAACCCCCTTTTCCTTAAGGCAATGTCTTGATAGAAATATTAAATAGCAATAGAAGTACAAGATTTTCAGCAATTGTATGACCAGTACAAGCACTCTCTCTGCCTGAAAACATTCAGTCACTCACAGCTAACTGCCCTGACTTTTGAAAATATAATGGAAAAATAGCCTTGTTTTCTGGTTGCTCCATGAGCTGTTGTACTCCAGTGGCCCTTTCTCACCTTAATTTCATCCCTCTCCTAGTATAAATCAGATTTTCTTGCTCAGGCACCACCTCATCTTTGGCTTAAAATTTCAATTCATACAAAAGACTTTGTATAGGTTATATCATAAAGGCCTCTCACAGACTCCACAGCTACATACTGAAGACATAGTAAGATTGGAAAAGTAGAAAAACATTCCTGCTTGACATGGATGTGCGAATAAGAACTCATATTTTCATCCACCACCATGTTTTTATGAAGTGACAAAGTCTTTTATTATGTTTTCCTCTTCTGCATTGCAAAACTATTCAGAATTTCTCAAGACATGGACACAATAGTTTCCCCTTTTTTGCCTAGGAAGAATGATCAAAGAATGCAGCAATAGCTTTTATGTTCCATAATAATGCTCTTGCTAGAATGAGTTTTAATAATTTCCATGCCTGTAGAGGTCAGGTTTAGAATACTCATCAGGAAAGCAATTACCCATCACCTTGAGTAAAAGGCAAGGGTGACTTTTTCCTCTTGTGAATGGTCATTTGCTTGTCGATGTCTCAGTGCACCCAAAAGTCTACAGTTCCCTGGTGGAACAAGTAGAAGGAAAACATGAATACAGGGAAAGGGATAAATAAAAGAAAATAAAGACCAGCACAGGAGCAGGGAGTGCTCAGACAGCTTCTCTGTTGACATTATTTAGTATCTCATGGAGGTGACTCCACTGCTTCCAGATACCTGTGCTGGAAAATAGCCCATTGTCACCAGCTCTATGTAGAAAAGATCATTTATCTTTTTTAAAGCTCAATTTTTCCACACTGCTGGACTTTAGGAGACCACTATTTTGCAGGTATAAAGTATGTCAGCATAAGCTTTTCTGATCTTCTCCATCAAATCATACTCCTAGTAATTCCCTAGGGGAATATGGACTTGGACAGCTTGCTATGTGATCACCAGACGGGGATGGCCTAAGAACCTGTAAAATTCATTTATATTTTGATGAAAACCCTGAAACTTAAAATAGTAACTCAGCTGAATGAACCATGACTCACAGAAGGATGTTTCAGTTTCCCATTGATTTCTGTACATTTTTACTACTGGGGTAGGTGGTTCTCAATTGCTTGGAGCCAGTGTGGATCTTGGGGAGGGGTTGTTTGTCAGGGAGACCCCTAGAACCACATCAAGGCAGAGCTCAGCTTGCCAAAAGTGACCTCCTGAACCACTTGCTTGTGTTAGACAGCAAGGAGCACATCAACCCTCGTGTTGCCCAGAAAGCCCAAGGGATTGCTGTCTCCTTGTCTTAATTTTTATGGGTAAAGGAATTGGAGTTGTCTTCCCTTATGGAGAATCAACCCTCTCTTTACACATCATCTGTAAACAACCTTTGTATAACAATTTTGGAGATGGGGATAGTATAATCTTTTATGGTTTTATTGGTTCTACTGTCTGCTCTGCAAAACTATACCACAGCATTCCTGGCAGCTCTCTCAGAAGCAGGTTGATCCGCCTGGGCCCATACTGAAATACTCTGTGATGGAGATGAGAGCCTACTGACAAGGCCAATGCCATTCCAGAACTGTGCAGCTGCTGCTTTTGGGAATGCTGGTAAAACACCTACTGTCTTGGGAGCACATGAGCAGCCAGGCCATTGTCTTGACAGCCTTGTGCCTTAGCTCCAGGAAGAGCTGAAGTATTTCTGGCACAGGCTATTAATGGATAAAAAGCATGTGAGCTTCATAGATCAGACTGCTATGTAATGTCCCAGGGCAAAGATGAGCAAGAAGCACTTCAGAAAAGAGGGGGAGGGGGGCGGGAAACAATGAATCGAGCCAAGTGGGGTCTGTACCTTATATTTTTACTGGCAGAAACACCGCTATAGTCTTTTGCAAAGCTTCAGAGTTCTCAACTTACTGTGAATAACTCTTGGATCAAGCTATCAAAATGCAGTTTTAAAAACTCAAGAGATTCAGGATATGGAAATTATTATGGCATATACCAGACAATCCCAAGATTTGTTTTAAAACTTCAGAGTCCTATAAACAGACTCTTCTGCCTTGTTGGTATTTTTACTCTCTAAGTGTCCGTGAAAGATACGGGACATGAATTGAGTGTTTATCTGTCTAAATTCTTATTCCACTTCTGTAATTTCTGTATCACTTGATCAATACAATTATTAGAAACTCTTGTTTTTATGTAATCATATGTTCCATTTTTTCCCACACTACATTCCCTGTGTTTGAAAGCATTTTTTCAAAGAGGAAGAAGGGGATCTGCTGAAAAGCAGTAACTTTTCTTTTTATATAGCAATCAAGAAGTAATTGATGTATTCATTTTTATTTTATTTTAAGCGAAAAGTAGGGAGAGGAGAAGAAGAAAACCTCTTTAGCCTTAAGGAACATGTGTGTTGCTAAAAGTACTTATATAGAAATATACAGAAGAAGCCAGAAGTATTTGTTAGTGGTAAAGAAAAGTATCAAATGGGAAACAACCCAGCTCTGTGTTGGCAATCTGTTAAGGCCAAGGATTTTTTTTTTCCATACTATTCTTTAAACAAAATGAAAAAATACATGCATTTAATATATAAATTAAATATTATACAATTAAATAGTCTGAGAGCCAAATAGCCATAAAATATATTTATTCTCACCATCTCCTTTTTGGCCAGTGGGAATACAGTGGTGTGGGATCAGTTCTTGATTTGTCAAGGTCAGTCGTCTAAACAGTATGTAAAAATCATACATTTGCAAGGAAAGACAATCCCTTAATTGCTAGCAGAGGCTGGTGACATCTGAAAGTGGATAGGCAAAACTGTCATAGGTCCAAGACCAGAGCCAGTTCAGAGCATCTGGTAAAGATCACAGAGTGTTAAACTTGCATCTGCCTGTGACACAGAGCCTTGTCTGTTCACTGGAATCCTGTGTATCAAGTTGCACAAACAAATGCGGATTTTAAGATCACTTATAAGGTGGCTACTTCACAAGCTCCGTTCTCTGTCTTCAACTCTAGTGCAGTATCAAACATTCCAGAGGACAGGTGGCTGTTTTATTTGAACTGTGCAAGAGCAAATATATTACTTGGAGTTTCTCCTTCATGCCTTTCTCTATATGTATGTGCATATATAATTCAGCTACATACAAAGATCATCTGTTTTGCATATCTGTAAATGATAAGGATAGTATTGAACAGCAATTATATATTTATCTTAAAAAGTTCTCACTGTGTTGCAATAAATTGGAGTAATCAGAGCTCTTGGAAGAAATGACAGGCAAAACTATGAAACAATGCAAAACACCATTTTCAGGTTCAAAATTGTAATTTAGTAAAGCAAGATATGGACTGATTCTGTGATTGTAATGACTTTGAAATAGAGCTCTTTTTTATGTACAGCAGGTCAGGAGATACACATCTTAGTAAGACAACCATTGTTTATGTGAATCAGTTTGGCTAATATTCTTCCTGTTTTCCAAATTTGTGCTTATATTGGTTATTTTCTACTCAACAGAACCACACAATTTACAGACATTAAAATCTAGTACCTTGTTCAGACTTACTCACGTGCAGGTATAACATATATTCCATTTGATACTATACTAAACTGATGCCAGATTGGAAACTGGGCCCCAACATTGTGTACCAACACTTCCATCCAGTAACAGGTGGTAGCTGCTCAAAAATGCCACATTGCAACATTTTCCTTAGTAAGCCAGCAAGGGATAAGCAAACTGTGTGTGCAGTGATATAACCTCACTAATATGTGAGGTTATATCAGAGTTCCTGCTGAAGGTCTTTTCTGACATGCACCAGGGTAGGGTTTCAGCAATTAAACGTCTGAAGAGAGGACTCCAGATATTATGGGGGTTTGTGCATGTACATGGGTGGCTGGCTGTGCCCTCAGAAGGGCGCAGAGCCTGTGCAGCTTCTGTCCTCCCATCAACTTTTGGGGTTCCTTTTTGGTGACATAAACTTAGGAGACGAATGTGAGATAATCTAGTACTACTCTCAGCTCAGACTGAGGAGATTTACCAGGCAAAGGTAAAGCCAAAACCTGTAAATAGCTGGCAGAGTGGCAAGTTAAAGAGAACTTCCTCTCTAAACAGATTGTATCAAAGAGAAGCTATTTGTGGCCTTAATTTTTTAGAAGTTAAAAGCTGCTTGGAGTGGAACTTACATTGAACCTGCTTACTGAAAGCACTGTCTAATACTTTTGTTGCTTTATCAGTTTGTTCTGGGAAAACAATTGTTTAACATGTTATATGGAGATCAGCTTTGACAGTATTCTGTTAATGTGGGTCTCAGGGCAGATAGCAGCTGAGGCAAGAATGTTGCATAGGAAAAATTACCTCATAACAGAGTCCTACATAGTAAGTTTTGTAGTTAGATTTATATGCTGAGAAATCAAGTAATCACTGATGTTTCATGCAAGTGCCTCCAAAGCTTGGATTTAACTGGATCATTTCAACTGAGGGACAAGAAACAGAAACAGCTTTCTAAAGCTGGAAAAAACAGGACAGGGTAGGAGCACAGTACAGGAAGAAATTATGTGTGATGCACATGGCATCTGATTTCAATATGATGACTTTTTCTGCCCTCTGAATGTGTATCTGGAGTATGCCATTCGTTTTAATGTCCATGAATTGCCTGGTTATTAAATTAAACATGACCTCTGGATTTCCATCAACCTTAGAAAGAACTTCTGCTTTTGTAACTTTATAGGTGGTTTTGTCAAGTATATTTATAGCTTATTTATTCAAATAGTTCTTATTATCTTCAAAAGATGTTCCAGCAAGTCTGGCACCTTGCAGTACCTTTGTACCTTTGCTGTAATTTAAATGAAGAGTTTAAAGACGATCATTTCTTTTTTGCTCTCTGAGATACAATCTTTCTGTCCTTACCCCTATCTATTTCTTCCCTGGTATTCTGGCTGCCAGTTTTAGTTCCTTGGACAGCACTGTGGCCTTTGAAGTCAGAAGAAGAATGTATCTTTCCACATGATCAATAGGCATTTGGCCACCACGTCTCCACAACACTATTTTTAAAAATAATTACAGAAGTTTCTCCTGAGAGAGAGGAAAATAAATTCTTGAATGGCTAGGCATTCATCAGATGAGGCTTAGATAAGCAGATGAAATAAGGGGGCTGGATCAAACTGCTACAGCATTAAATTTTTATGCTTTTACTTTAACATTTTTTGCTAGATGAGTTAACACTTGGCCCATTTGTACTGTACATTTAGGCTTGGGGTTTTTTTATTGTAACATATTTTTCCTTTTCTCAGTTGCTAATAAAAAGTAGTGAAATCCCAGTATCTCCCCTTACATTGCAGCCTTTTAAGATATATATTCAAGTGGAGACTGAAACACAGGATTTAAGCAGACACATCTTGTCCAGGGAAGTTCTACGGCTCTGACAGCCAAGGGTCCACAGGCTCAGCTTGCCAGTCGAGGTCAAACACTAACAGTCAGGAAGTTTTAGGGGGCTAAGAGACAAATACAAACCGGGGGAAGGAGGGGAGGCAGCATGAGAAAAATGAGGATGGGGCTCATTCAAAGAAAAAATCTAGATTGTGTGAGATTCAGACAGAGCTGGCAGTGAAAGCCTGACTGATGGACAAGTTAGAAAAAATGGGCACGTTGTTCAAATGACTGCACATGGTAATAGGTGGTAAATAGGGAAGGAGTTATATATGTCTACTGAAAAATTACCACAACTGATAGCACACTTTTCCTACTGTGAGTACATTTAGTGATGCACTAAAGAAGCAGATTAATTATGACTGCAGTGTATCTTTTTAGAGAGGAGTACAGATGGACAAATTTACTGCAGAGATGTATAATGCAGCTGTGACTTGCTTGAAAGGCAACAAGAATGTATGTTGCATACCCCTAATAAAATACATGTACTTTTATTTTTATTAAAAGCATTTAGTTGAAAAAAAATGCACTACTCATAGATTAGTTTTTTCCTATTTTATGTAATTTTCATTTATTTCATTTAATGGAGGCTGGCTATATCACATCTTCATATTCTTACAGATAAAGAATTCTGTATAATTTTTATGTATAATTAACAGTTTTCAGTATAACTGTTTTGTAAAAATAGGGAGTCTGGTAATGAATTACTATAAGGATGAATAAGACTACAGTAAGGACTGTGAAAATATATAGCTGTTTGTAATAAGGAACAAGCACCAGGAATATGTGGGATAGCGGAGTACAGGGAGAAGAAATATGGCAATCAAGAATGGAATGGAATGGAACATTTTTAGTTGGAAGGGACCTACAAGTCCAACTGCCTTGTCACCTCAGGGCTGACTATTAGGGGCATTGTCCACATTTCTTTTAAACACTGACAGGCTTGGGGCTTTGACCACCTCTCTAGGAAACCTCTTTCACTGTTTGACCAACTTCTCAGCAAGGAAACGGTTCCTAAAGTCCAGCCTCTGATGCTGCTTTGAGCCATTCCCATGTGTTCTGCCAGTGGATCCCAGGAAGAAGAATTCAGCAACTTCCTGTCCCCTCCTCTGCCTCAGGAAGCTGCAGAGAGCAATGAGGTCACACCTCAGCCTATTTTTCTCCAAACTGGACAACCCAAAATCCTTAGTTGCCCCTCCACAGGACATACCTTCTAGCCCTTTCTCCAGCTTTGTTCCTCTCCTCTGGATGTATTCGAGTACCTTAACATCCTTCTTGAACTGCGGGGCCCAGGCTGATTATGCAGTAATTACTGCACCCTGACAATGTAGATTGTGTCTCTTAACTGAATCTCCTTGCCTACTTCAGTTATCAATGTAAAAAGTTATGAACATTCACCAAAAAAAACCCAAACAAACAAACAAAACAAAACCTAAAAAAACCCAAAACAGTGAGAAGTGTGAAAATTGAACCAAAACTCATGGCTAAGAATTTCTGATTCCTGGCACTATTTTTCTTGAGCCCATATTGTTACTCCTGTATGAGACAAGCTTCTCTGGAGGGAAGTCCTTAAGGCAAATGCTGCCATCTAGAGAGAAGCAGAAAGGAACTGCACGATCGAGGTGATAGGATTTTCATTTACGGAGAGCCCCAGGAGAGGCTAGACACAGAATGTCCACAGAATGCACTGCAGTGGCAGAGATAGGAGCCATTGGGATGTCTTCTCAACAGCTGTTGACTGAAAATATTCGGGTAATTCCAACAGACAGTGAGCAAAAAAACCACTGAGAAAATCCTGACAAAGGATTTTGAGTATGTATCAAAGATACTGAACAGGCACTCTTAGCCAGTTAAAATAATTTCATGTTGCACATTTTTTTTTCTCAGTGTTTCCTCTTTTTCTGTGAAAAGCTGTCACTCTAAATTTATTTAGGTTTAGAGGAGGAAATGCAAATGAAGTTTGCATTATATGCAATTTCTTGGGGGTTTTTTTGGTTTTGTTTTTGTTGGTTTGTGGGGGGTTTTTTTGTTTTTTGGGGTTTGTTTTTTTTGTTTTTGTTTTTGTTTTTGTTTTTTTTTTTGACATCACAAAGCCTCTGGTTACTCTTCAGCTGGTTTTGAGAATTAGGATTGCAAAATTCAAATAGAAGGACAAACACAAAGAAACCACTGAAAATACCTGAAAGACAAGAAAGAAAAGTGGGGATTTACCTTGTCTCAGTATATTATGTGTGCAGCTATATAAACATCCCAGTGTGTTCAAAGACTGAGCTATACATGTTAAGCCTGAATGGCAAAAATGAATTCTTGTAGGTGCTTTCAAAACTCTGCTAGCAATAGCGTTTCTCTGGGTATAATGAAGATGACTCATTATGCACTAGTGACTTAGAAGAGCCTGCAAATAATGTTGCACATGTTCAACCTTGTTGTGCCCATTCATTTCACTGAAATTTTTTCTACAGTTCACCATAAATTACTCAGAGTTCCAGTTTGAAACGTTCAAAGGAATAAAAATAAGGTACTTAATTTTTTTCTAGCAGATAAGTTTCAACGTCAGCGTGTAAAACCATGTAATGAGTTGACAAGGTCTCTGTGCAGATTATTTTTAATTTCCACTTTTCTTTAATGTGTTGTGCTATTAATGGCTATCTGTAAGTTGTCTTGCTAATGATGTGGGTAAGCAGCACGTGAGAAAGAAAATAAGGCAAACTGTCTGCACCCAAACAACATTTGAAATCTGAGACTTTAGAATAGCTTAGCTGGTTTTCCATGAGTGGTGACCTGCAAGTGGAAAAGAGCTATGGCAGAGCCCTTTTTCCAATATATGTGTATTTGCTGTGATGTGTGTTTACAGGACAGGTAGTTGGTATTTTCACCTGAAAATTGTAAAGGAGCTGGAGGCACTTTGAAGAAATACCACTAATAATTCCTTTATTTTAGGTATATTTGTAACATGCATAATGCTAATAGATACTGTGTGCCTTGGGATTTGCTGTGATTTCTGGAAAGATGTTTGATTTTTGTGCAAACTAAAAATGTAGAGATCTTCAGATCTCTGTAATGAACTCAAACAAAATAAGTTTATAAAGCAATACTGGTTTTAAATATTATTTGATAAGTGGGACATTTTCCTAGTGTTTGTAGTGCATATTGGCATGAGTAATACCTTCCACCTGGAAACTTTTTCACCCTTCATATTTCATATCCAAATCCTTTTCTGTAGTATGATTGTATTGTAAATTGCTCAAGCATAACTTATACACAACATGGTGAAGCCAGAGAAAGGCTAGTTCTGCTCTATACCATAAAATATTCTGAAATCACAGAACAGATTCTTTTTTTTTGTCACCACACTTCTTCCTGAACTTTTAATACTGACGTTTCAACCCAAAAGCCTTGACACATTAACCTTACTCTTCATTTGTTTTTTCAGTGGTGAGGTTAGCTGCATTTTAAGCACCAGACATGGGAACTGTTGCAGCCCAAAAGCAATGGTTACCAGCCATTTTTATTTTATTGGTGAGGAGGGTACAAGTTTGAGGCACTACAGGGTGGTCAGGCTGTCTCTTTAAATACACAACAATCACAGTAAGTTTTAAAATATATTTTCTCTCTGGCTACCACAGAGGATTAGAGAAATGAAATATGCATTTCATAGTAATGCAGGGGCATGTTTTCGAGTTACAGTTCCATATGTTACAACAACAACAACAAAGACAGGGGGAGGAAATCACAGATGCCTGAAAATGATGGGGTAGCTTGTGAGTTTCCTCAAACACATGAAAACTTTCCAAAGGTAAATTCCTGCCTTTCTTTAAAATGCCCATGAGTGTCTTCTGTTCTCTAGCATGCGGTAGTCCCTTTGAAAAACTTCAGCCTTCCAGAATGCCAGTGATGTAAATAGAATTCTGCACTCCTGCAGTGGAATATTTTTTCTCTTATTTAGGGTTATTTATTTTCTTTGCCAGATCCTCTTCTTGCAGTCCTTCACTGGGGTAGGGTCACTTGCTTATTATGACCAGGGAGGTGCATCTTAGAAAAAACAGAGAAGAGCAATAGTTACAATAGATTAGGAATGAGTTTGAAGTAAGTAAAATTTAACTGATAAATTTGGCAAGGAAAGGCCGGTTCTTCCAGGATTAGAAACCTGTCTTAAGGCATGTACTTTCTTAGTTTGGTTTGGGTTTGGGTTTTTTGGTAGTTTGGTGTTCTTTCTTTGTGGGGTTTTTTATTTTGTGTCTCTTAGTGTGTTATTACAATGGTTAGAATTAGGTTTATTACCTCAGAATGAAAAGTACCTATGTCTTCCACTAGTAGAATTTTTATTAGTGGCCATGAGGAGAATGCTGAAACAGCAAGGAAGGAGCTGGACAGGGAATTAGATTTGAGTCTCTGAGCCAATCCTGTCTGCATGGGTAAAATTATTCAGGGGAGGGCTTGAGAGGCAAGAAGGAAACAGTGTCTGTTAATCTGTGTGGGCATCTGTATTTTGCTCAAAAGTCTCTTTACCTGAAAACTCCACAATATATGTTACTTTTTCTTTTCCAAAGCAAATACAAGGGGACGAAAGTTGCATGGGTTTTGAATGCCTAAGATTCATTCCATTACAGGATGCAAACTTGGTATCACAAGACACCAGTGGAAAATACCCCACAGATTTAGTAATCTGCAGCTTCATTATCTGTATTTTCAAATGTGTTTTAAAACAGCATTCCAGAAAAGCCAGTGTCACCGGGAATACAGTTTATGTTAAAACTTGCACTGAAATGTCTTACTTCTGACATCTCTGGGTTTTTGATAGACTGGAGGTGGCACAAATCTAGACACACTAGATTCCAAACAAATTCAGGACAAAATTTGATTTAATTGAAATTTTCTAAAAATTAGGAGCTTGAAATTAAATTTATAGCACATTCTAGTTTAAATAAACATACAACAATATAAAAATCCCCACAATTTATTTTCTGCCACACTCACTGGGCATTTCTTCAACTTTTAAAGCAACTTTTTGCTCAAAACAACTGAACATACCCAAGGCAAATAAATAGATAAAGGCATGCACAAGTGCTCGTGTAAACTGGACATTGTGCAACTGCCAAATGCGTCTGGTATAGCTGGTGGTAACATCAGTAAGATTTCTCTCTATCACCTGTTCCAGAGCAGTTTGCTGTATACAGATAAGCCTTTCCTTTCTCTTGCTTTCTTTTCAAGTTAAAAGACAATACATTCAGTTCATTCCTGCAAGTGTCTTTTTAGACTTCAGTAAATATGGCCTCCTTTTACATTAGCAGTTCTAGGTTATGGTCTTGTTGGGGTTTTATTTTCATTCACTAGTATATTACAATGGTAATATTCTTCCTTTTTTTCCTTTAAATAAACTGTTTCTAGCCCATGCCAGGTAAACTTGATCTGTTCATAAGTATGAAATATTTAAAAACAGACGAATAAAATCAAAAGATCCTTTTAACAGTGATTTGTAAATGGATGTTTACAGGAACATACTGTTGGTAGCCATAGTGTGTACTACGTGCCTTTCTTTGTGTATTTATCACGAAATACCAATCCATGCAAATTCAGTGATACTAAGCAGCAGTGCAGTGCTGCAAGAACAGTTGTGATGTGTAAACACTTTTTCATACACAATGTGACTAGACCATAATGTAGATTTGAAGTTCCAAGTGAAACTGCAGGGAGAAATGAGTTATTGCAGGATCTGGAATCTGGTGAAGACCGGAGATAAAGAAATTTTATTTTGGAACAAGCAGTAAAAAATCCTGACTAGCCGGGACATTGATTTTATTTTGTCTAAAAGATGGCATCCCAGGGATATAAATTCCTAGCACTAGTCCAAAGTGCTTGGTTGAATACTGACACATAGGGAAATCTTCCAACAAATCAATGCCAAGAATATCTATCTTATCAGACATAAGCATGCCTTGGTTTATAACCGTTTTCTGTGACATGGTTTGGGCCCAGTTTTTCTGCTGATTTGTTCTACTTTGAATATTGACCCATTTTGTCTGTAGTAGATTCTTGACAGGGGGGATTATAACCTACACCATTGTGCAACAGGATTATTCTACCCCGTCAGATAATGGTGATCACAGAGTGACCTACCCCAAAGATTGTGATAGGACTTCTTCCCCTCCCTCTAGAAAATGTGACAAGGAATGAATTGTTCACACGTTTCAAAAGACTCAACTCCTTCTTCTGAAAAAAAAAAAAGATTATTCAGTAAAATCCGAAAGAATATTCTGTTTTCTGCAAACCAGTGGGTTTGTCCTGTGTATTGAACTATGCCCCCAATCACTCCTAAACCATTGTTGTTGCCTGATTTGATTGTCCAGTGACCTATGCTTGGCTTCTGTTTGTGCTGTCTGGGCTTAATGTTTGGTTTCCATCTATCATGATACTACCTTTCTCCTGAATGATAAACTCTGCATTCAGCTAATAGAAAGAGCTATAAAAATTAACCTAGTTAACTTTTATTGGCTTGTTTTGGTCAACTACAAACAGGGTGCGACAAGACGCACCCCTGACCTGAGCACCTTCATCATCAACTTGTGGCATGTGACATGCCTGCTATGTGCCAGATAGTTATAGCTGACCTCTGAATGCTATTTTCAAAAACCCACACATTGGGCAGTCTTTCACTTGTAGCAAAAGTTGAATTGAAAGTGGATGAGCTTTAAATTCCACAACCTACAAAACAGACCAGGTAGTGTAGCTGTGGAGCTTGACATAACTTCCTATACGGCGTGGAAGGATACTGTTACAAACCTCAACAAAAAAGCTATTTCTCTTTGGACTTACTGTCCGTTCTCATCTGGAAGACAAGCACTGCGTTCCCAGAGTAGGGCTTGTCTGACCATTCCCAGGTGTCTGCATCTCACCTGCTTGCTGCTGCCAGTCTGTGTGCGTAGAGGAAAGTGCAGTGCAGGCCTCCTCAGTCTGAAACAGCTGTTGAAATAGATCAGATAAATAATTGTCTATAACTCTTTACAGACTGTACAGAGAAAGGAGGTGGTCTGCTGTGACTCCCATCTCCGGTGTAGTCACCTGAAGTTCAGTGAGCTGGATCCCATTGATTAAACCTTTGTTAGGCCTATTCACACAGCCCTCAAGGTATATGGCTGCAGTGAAAATGCCTTTAGAGTCTGCTGCATTTTTTCCCTTAATTAAGCAAAACTGCCTCTCTTTCAGAACATGCACCATCATTTTTGGTTTATTCTTTTCCAAACACGGTCACCACACATTTTAATACATAAATTAACAGTGCTTTCAGGTTCCTTCACGTTTGCAGAGCAAGACTGGTATGCAAAGAACAACCTGTGTTCTGTGGATCATTCAACTACCTACACATGCCTTAACTTAATGCCTGGCCAGTAAACATAATCTCAGGGTCCAGCCTGTAATAGCCACTGTTTCTCATGCTTCAGAATAGATTTCCTTTCAATTTATATTTTAAATCTTGCTACAGATACTCTCTCCTGATATCTGAATTAAGGAAATAACTAGAGGCAGGAATCCAAGTTTGCCAAAATGCAGACAAATTCCAAATCTTTTCCTACTCTCTTTTTGGGGCAAGGATCCCATTGCTGAAAAAAAAAATATGTTGCCTAAATAGTGTATTTCAGGATTTAGTCCTGAATTGTTCTAATACTTGCAAGTATTAATTTAGAGATGGATACAACTGGATCTAAAGATTGAGAAACAAAAGCACAGTTGAAGTTTGTTAGGTAGAAGAAAATGATGGGTGTCATTAAACATATTTCTAAAAAAGTAGCTAAAAGCAGCTAAAATGATGAATATAAGCAATCTCTGTGTAAAACATGGTTAATGCATCAGTGCAAATAGATTCAGAGCATGTACGGAGAGATTTCTAATATGCTGAATTTAAGTGAGAGGGTTTTGCAGCTTTCAGAAATTCTAGGAGATCAATTTAAAAATTATTTCAAAATAGATTTGAAAAATGCTGTAATTATTATTCTCATCCAGGTAAATGGACATTAGATAACTAACTTAGAAATTACTTTTATCTACCATAGTTGTCACAGACATTTTTCTAGTCTGTGGTGAACCGATACGTAACTCTGCAATCACACGTTGTTCGGCAGACTCGTGGAGTTAGCATGTTACACAACATAGGCTGTTTTAACCTGTCTCAGAAATTAAAAGTAATCTTTTTAATTCCTCTATTACAAAGGCAAATATATGTAATTCTTAGGAGTTTATAAAATGAAGGCTTCAACTGCAAAATGAACATGCAGAAGCACAAAATTAATTTGCAGATTTCCATGACTTTGCCTCAGTGTCCTGACATTAATGCATAGAGGAACTCAGTTTTCCCACTAAATAACCCTATTCTCCCATTCCCTCCTTCCCCCTCAGCACTGCCACATGTATCTGTACTTTGATGGCATCATTCCAGAGAGCGATGAACAGGTCAGATCAGCAACCAACTTTTTATCCATTGACATACAGACTGACTGATGGAAACTTCTAACAACCTTAAGACTTTAAGCCTCAGTACAAGAGTTTACATCAGACCCTTCAGAGAAGGGGAAAGCCATTTAATCCCAGAAACTGTTAAAACTTCCCACAAGATAAAATAAACTACCATGGTATAGTGTTTGTGTATTCTGTTTATTATTTCTAAACAATTCACTATGAAAGATAATAAACTTGGATCTCTGTGTGTTTTTTTCTATTTAATCTGGCATTGGTACTTGAGTGATCTGCTTCAGATGGCAAGGCCTTTATTCTCTGCCACTGACAGATTTTGTTCTGAATGCCTTCACTTGTCAGGTAGCGCTGGGAATCTTGCTCCCTCATTTCACTGCAAAAGGGAGATTTTTAAAACTTGAGTAATTCTTTGTTACAAGTTCAAATTCCAGCTGTCACTTAATTCTAAAATAATTTCAGAGCATATTTCCTGTATTATTACCTTACTACAAATTCCAGTGTGAGGTTGCAAATTGCGGTGTACTCGATGAAATAGCGGTACAGTATAGCCTGTGAAATCTAAGAAGCCTAAATGCAAACATACTATGGGTAACATACAGTGGCTGTTACCCATCTCTAGTAACAGATGCAAGCATTATCTTGCATTCTGATTGCCAGGCAGCAGCTACAGCCACACTGCTGCCAGCCTACACATGGTCCCTGCCTACAAGGGACAGGATTTTCTTCCGGATGCAGGAAAGGTTTTCAGTACTGTTTCTATAGTGTGCAGGACTTAGATGAAAGCATTCGGTTTCCTGAATGCCATTAACATAGCAGTGTAACTTTCGCTAAAAATGTCATCAGAAGATGATTACATACTGTTGGGGGGTTCATCAATAAATTCAAATTGTTCAGACTTTTTCAAAGCCAACAAATATGTCTGAACTGGAGAACTTTTCAATTTCTTTATTAAACCTATAATTTTGTATGATTAGTCATAGCCCACATATTCAAAAATTGCAATGCACCAAGTCCTCTGCACATTATTTGCATCAGTTTGTTGTTTAATGTGTACTCATATGTCATCATTGGAAATCTAAGCAGGCATACATCATCATTTGAAGATCAATTTAACAGAACTGTCCTACTCCTGACATCTTAATTCTCACTCTAAAGAAATAAAAATATGCCTTAGATAAAGAATTTGCTGTCCATTTTCAAAGCTTTTTGTTTGTTCATTTTCACTCAGCCTAGGCCTCATTTACCACAGGATTTGTGCGGGATCCTTCTGGAGTGCCTCAGAGTTGTTAAGTGACAATCTAAAAGCCGATTTAGGATTAGCTAGCTTAACCAGGTGAACTGAGGGTTTCACTTTGATTGGGTAGAAAAGCCGTAGCTGTGCTTGGAAGTCCATATTGTGATACTGAAGGGCTTTATCAACATCCTGAGAGGAGTGCATTCAGAATAGGTGATGATGCGAATCTCACTAATCAGTGAAGGATTATCTGAGGCTCAGAGCTATACTGCTTCTAATTCCTTCTTCATGACGCTGTTCATGCACTGCAAAATGATCTAGTGCAACACCAGAAGTATAAATATTAGATGAGACTCTTCAGTATCTTAATTAGTGCTTTCCAAGGGAGCAGTTCTTGAATAGTCAGGGGTAATCAGATGTTTTCTTTAAAAACCACAAAATCAGAAGTGTAGCAGAAATCTGTCATGATTTCTAATGTATGGTGATTGACATTGCGTCATACACAACATATATTACTAATTTTAAAACCGATGTCGGCATCAATGCTGATGCCAAATTATTGACAGGATTTAGTATTTCTAGTCACACTATTACTGTGTTGAAGACAGTGATTCTGCATAATTCTTTCCTCTTACTGAAATATGTGAAATTCTCTGTTGACAGATTTCTTGTATATGGATTAGGAGTGTGCAAATACCCTGCACAATCATTTTAAATAGATTTCTTTATACCCTATACATGTTTCTCCCACAGAAAAAAACATAACAAAAAAGGGGAAAAAAAGGGGGGAGAGGGGGAGGAAATTAATGAAACACTGAATAAAGTGGAGGGGTTGTTAATTTGGATTGTTGCTTTTTCTTCCCCTAATAAATTTAACAGAGGATAACAGCCTAGGAAACATGAGATTGATAACAAAATTGAGCAGCCTGGTCTAGTGGGAGGTGTCAATGTCCATGGCAGTGGGATTTGGAATGAAATAATCTCTAACCTTTCGATGATTCTATGAATCTATGAAAATTAGTATTTCCTACCACAACTCTGTTGAAAACTTATGCTTGCACTTCCAGTAAATGACAGGTATTCTAAATTGGAAAGAAAACTAATACATGTCTCTTAATGGTAAAACAAGTGTTGCCCTAGTCTGCTTCACTACACACATTGTCAAAATGACAGAACAAGATACCTTTAATTCTTAACATCCAATTAGGTCCAATATCTACAAGACCACCAACAGAGTGAGGAATTGCTTCCCAGCATTTCTTGTGGTGTTTTATATTCTTCAGTCTCTGTTGCTTCTTACCATCCTCATTTTAGTCTTCTGGTCTCCAAGAAAGGTATTTAAGTCATTCACAGCTCTTGCAACATGTTTTTATTAGACTCTTTCTCCTCACCACAACTTTCAATAAGATACAGAGGAAAGGTGGGCTATGAATAAGACCCTGGATCAGAGGAATCCAGAAACAGGTTCTGATTTTGCAGTATAGGACCATTCATAGAATAACTCCATATAGTCAAAATCGTCATATGAGTAGTTCAGGATTTTCATATTACAAATTTTTAGTTGAATTCACTCTTTATGTAAATGAAGCTTAACAAAAAAATCAATTTCATAATTTTACCAGACAAGTGTCATAACTTATTATCAGAAACATCTATTTAAAGTTCATAGAAAGTCAAATTTTACCCTGTTTCTTTTTGAAGTAGGAGGGATGTTAATTTAAATTTTACTGCTATTCTTAAAATTGTGTTCATACAGGTATATTTCTGCTCATATGGAAAGTACATACTTTCAATTTGGCTTTCAAGTATTTCCATGAAGAGAAATAAACGTCTTAGAAACCAGACATTATAAACACAAGTAATGTATTTCATTTTAATACTGTTTTCAAAACCAGATAGCAATATTTTATCTTCTGCTTTCCATGATACCGAGCAAACATACATCCAGGTAGACTTCAGATACTGTGTCAGAGGACTTCCATTTCTATCACTCCTTAATGATGAATGAGGTGGTTCTTCTAAACAAATAAGCACTTCAGAGACTTACCCTTGACAAGGCTGTTAATCCTGGGAGTCTGCCTTATCATTGTAGAATTCAAGGGCTGAAGTTGTACAGTATCCCTGTACTGCCTGTCTCCTACGCTGCTGCTCTGGCTGAGAGCTGGGGCAGAACTATTTCACTGCTTGCCTGTAAAGCCATGCTCAGGCCTTCTGTTCTGGTGTACTGGCAGATAGAGAGGCTTATCTTCTTAGTAGCCACTGGCCTTCTTTAATATCTGGCTGGATTTCTCATTCAGATGGCTGTGTTACCAGCCTGCTTTCACTGGGGTATGGTTTCCTTTGCAGTCTTTCTTCAGTGAGTGCAGTGAATCGGGGACTACAGTACAAAGCTTACCTTGAATGCTGCAGAAACTTAGGGCAAGTCAGATCACACTCTTTTGTCACAAATTAATTAAAGGTATGGCCCTTTAGCACAACTGAATGTCACAAAATGGCGATTTTGAAGAAATGCAGAAAAGCTCTTGTCTTATGGTTTTGCATACCTGATAGCAGCTATTCTGCTTAATGTCACCATCTAAACTATAACGCCTCTAAAAAGCAACAGGTACTTGTGTAATCCTAGCGATTAGGCAGAGAATTTGGACCAATTTTCACAGAAGTGAAGTATTCTTCCAAATGTCTTTCATCCTTTCTTTCCACTACCTTTCAAATCCCTTCCACACCACCTGCCATAGAAATCTGGAACACTACCAGGATCATATAAGAATTACAAGGGAATATTTTTTTTATCTCCATGAGTTTCTTTATCCCTTAAAAGGCTTAGAACAGGCATGCAACTTCAGCTGCTGTTTGAAAATCAAAGCATAATGTGTTTCCAGTTTATAAATTATAAGATATTCAAAAGCACAGACTAACATTAAGGAATTGGTTACACTGCTTGATATCTAGAGCTGTTTGTTCCTTTTATCTCTCTTACTTTCCCCTCCTACTGCCTCTTTCCTTTCCTTCTTGAGAACAGAACACAAAGAAAATGTAAATTTTGATGCCTTGGGCCTTGGAAAGATAGGAAGGAAAAAGATAATGCCAAAAAATAAATGAGGGAGATAGGGTGAATAGAGGGTCTCTTTTGATCTGACACCAGTAGTTCTATTCACTAGTTTCATTCCTTGTCCATCAGAAAGATCCTTAATGAAAAGTATTAGCTTTGTACAGGCTTTTCTGAACAGTGGGAACAAAACCAGGCATGTATACTGTGCTAACCTTCATTCTAGTCTCTCAAAGATCAGCATAAATATTAATTGTCATCAAAGCCATGTGAGAGAGATATTTTAACACCACTTCACAGAGAGGATACTGTGAGGTGTAAATAGTTAAGCGTGAGGAAGCAGAAGAGCATTCCAGGAATACTGAACAGAAAACGAATGTTTGGGTCTGATCTTCAGAAGCTGTTTTCTTAAGGGGCAGGAAAAGCCCTGCACTCATAGCTGGTAGAAAATATGCATACCATCCCCCCTCAGCTGACTGCACTGAAAAAGACAAATTCTGTTAGATGTAAAAGGTGAAATCCTCACTGGAGTGATGAGTAACTCCCTGACTTAAGCAGAGCTGAACTTTTCTTTACATGCTTACTTCTGCTTAGTACCTAGTTTGTCAAAGTGAAAAAGAGACTTAGGCTGTAGTTTATTTTCGTGGATTTGATAGTGGCAATCCACAATGAAAAGTTCTCTGTTGTCCTTTACTCCAGCTTCATAATCCCACGTTACAGTTTGTGCCCTCCTCTGCTGTCCTGAACTGTCTGGAAAGCCAGGATTACAAATCAAGGCACTGCAATTATTTTTATTATATTTTAAATCCTCTGGACTGTTTTAGGTGACATTAGGGGAGAGAAAATTTAGTTGGGAGTGTTTTGTATTTTCTAAACCTAGATAATTTTACTGTTCTGGATTATAACAAATTCATCAGACAGTTGCAGCAAGTGTTAGAGGTAGGGGTAAACTGGACTGCACTGGTATTCCTGCAACGGGAAATATGTTTTAAAAGGCCCTGCGAATCAGAAGCATTTGGCTATTTCCATCCAACCAGTTTACAGTGAGCCTATGTATTTTTTATAGGTCCTAGCACAGTGAAAGCCTGATGCTGGTTCGGGTGTTAAAACTTCCCTAATAAGCCTTTAGTAATACAACCGTCTTTAAATTGAGTATTCATACACTTTTTGTTTTTTAATGGAGTAATGGCGTAAAGCTGTGATTTTTTTAGGACTTGCCCTATCTGCTCTTAATGACAAAAAACATGCGAGCAACTATTCTTTTTAACAGACCCTTTCTCAATAAACCCTTGTGCAATGGGGACATGTTGCTTCTTTCTGATCTTGAAGAAAGGTGACCTACAGTTTTGGGCACACTATCCTAAACCTTGTTTTCTGTGTTGTATCTCAGCTGCCTTTATAGCCCTTTATCTTTTAGCTAAGCAAATCCTTGAATATTTGCCATATCCCTGACACGATGTTTCTAAAAGCTATAAATCAGAACTGCAAATTAGACTCAAAGTAGTTTTTGCTGATGAGAATTCTATTTGCTCTCAATAGATATGTACCAATAGAGAGGCAAATACACCCCTCTTGATTGCTCTTATTTTGTCTTCATGTATCTATTGATTAGGACATTTATCTAAAGAATAAACAACAGCATCTTGGACAGTGTTATCAAATGTGAGGTAATCATGGCATACAGAGATTTAGTCCTGTTTTCCTAGCTCTGTTATCTAGCAAACACATCATTCTCTGTTTAATTCTAGTCTTACCTCTGCAGTAATTAACATTCTGCATTTTGTAATAGCTTAGATGTAACTTTTTTGATCTATTTATCTGTTATATGTAATTGACTAGGGTAAATGATGATACTTAACTGTCATTTAGTGATTTGGAACATGTGGGAAAGCATTATATTGACCACATTTTATTATAGGATGAGTATATAAAATTGATTTTGCGTGATATGAGTTTCATGCTCTACATTTAGCACTTTTTATTATAAGTGCCTGTTAGTGCTGGTTTACTTTTTTTTCATCAACCAGGCATAAAATACATTCTTTTTCTCCTTATTTTACAAAGCAAAAGGCTTGACCTGTAGCAAAAGGAGGCAGAACACTAAAGCATTGCATGTCTGGTCTTTGAAAGCCTCAGGGTCTGCTACAGCTCCTATTGAAGTCACTGGGAGTTTTGCCATAGATTTCAATAGGACTGGGAGGAGAGCCTATGTTTATTGTTAACTGAGATATACTGGAGTTCTGTTCACAGTGAAATAGAATGATGGGTCTGAATTGTTTCAGAGGTTTATTATGTGCAGGCTGCAATTCCAGAGAACGTCTGTTTACAGGAGGAAAAAAATTCTGCATTCCTCGTGCAGTCAGAATTTCCACTGAAGTCAATGAAATCTTTGCCTGAGTAAGGATAAATACTCACAACAAAGTAGATGATTTAGTGAAAAACAAGCACGTTACTGAAGTGCCTGTTGGCTGTGTTCCTGTATTTTCTGTCATTTAGATTTGAAAAGTTATCCAATACTAATAGGTTTCTGTTACTTACATCCAGTTACTGTTGGTCACTTTACAGCAACTACACACTACCACCTTTCTTACAAGGAGTGTTTGTGTGAAAAGAAGGAGCTGAAGCCCTTTAACCAGTTTCTCATACAAATTCTGGTTGATTCAAAACATGTTGACGTACCCTTACTTCATTTCTTGTTGCTTTCTGTTGATAGCCTGACAGTTGTACAAAATCCACAACGTAGTTGTAAATTTGTGTATGCCAGGGATCCAAGCTTCTGAACAGTGAGGATGTCAGGGAGCTTTTTTCCTTCAGACACCTAGGCTACATCAGCTTTAGCCTGATCTCAAGCACTTTTCATGTATAAGCATGCTGAACCCTGATGTCTCAATAGTTTTATCCCTTCAAGTTAACTTCTTAGTGCTCTTCCAGGGTTATTACTCTGTGATACATGTGCCAAGTACTGCAAAACTGGGCTGCCACAAATTGCCAATCAAAACTGGAGGGTTTATGAGTAATTTTGTACTAAAACAGAAAATAAAAGTAGGTGCCTTAAATGAAGCAGAGTAGAATTGGAGATTAATCTATCTTCCCTACTAATTCTAAACCGTCAGAGATAGTATAATACCTTAATTTGCCCTGTATATGTATTTAATAGTGTTTTGAGTACCTTCTTGGTCAGGGGCTTAGTAGCACTGATCCCTCTTTGCCTTCAGCATGCATTGGGACCAGTCAAATTCTGCAGCAATAGTAGTACAGTAGGGACCTCCACAGGAGGCGAGGAGTGGGGTGGAATTCCTGCCATGTGTTTCGGAGTGTTTCTCAAGCTTACTGGTCTGATGTAAGAGAAATGATCTTCCTAAGATACATGTTAACCCTGGGTTTGAAGGCAAAAGAAAGTGACTAGAATTTGCAAAGAAGAGATGTTTAAAAAAAATAACAAAACCAAAATTGTAATTTGAAATTGGAGATGATATACTGCATGCTGAGAATAAGAGATGCTAAGAAAACAAAAGACTTAATTTGGCATACATTAATTTCTCCACAGTCTGTATTATTCTCTGTCAAATATACTGGGAACACAAATCTGCATCTGCATTGATTGGATGAATTTCAAAGACCTTTTACCTGCTCTCTGTTTGTGTTGCCTCATATCTTTATGACATGGAATGAACTGCTTGGCGCCACGTTGCTGTTATCCATTAACCATTCCTGTTTTCCTAATCATCTTAGACTCCATCTTTCTCTGTCCTATCTGTTATTGTCTTCTGCGAAGAGATGTGATGTTCCTGTAGCCTGTTCTGGTTTGCATGACATGATTTGTGTCTCTGCCTACAAGGGTTTCTCTACTGAACCCTGTACATTATCTTCCCCCAGCCCCCCTCCTCTGTAACCAGGAGAAGAGGGTCATACATCTGTAAAATGACAGCACTTATGAAAAATGGGAGTTTGGTACACATGGCTCTCATCAGACACAGACTCATCTTCCATGCCACAGACACTACTTGTTTCCTTGCAATGCAGACTGTAGCTGGAAACACAGGAAACACCTAATAAATTGCCTGACCTATCAAATTAACAAGTCATCAAGAAACTATTTTGGTAATCAATGAGCAAAGCAGAATTGTTTGCTTTCAGGCCGAGTTAGAAGAATGCATGTGGATGGAGCAATTAATTTTCTTCATCTCTCTTCTATAAACAGCATTAAACTGGATTGTAAATTTGTTGCAATACATGGAAAAATGTGAGGAATCTATTTTTAGAATTAGGAGAGCTCAGACCTAGAGGCATGCATTGGCCTAAGTTTATGGCTGAGTACAAAACTCAAAGAAACCCAGATATGCTGAGATATATGACAATATAATTGTCATCTCTGTTTCTGGAGAAGGTGGTTTTAGTTCTGATTATAAAAAACACATAACAGAAATTAGATTTTGTGGGTTTAAGCAAGGTATGAGTTGAAGTAAGCCTCAGTGTAGTCCCTATGCTTGCAGCCTTGTGGAAACACTACAAAGTATAAAATTTTCTGCCTTTATCTAAAGCACGTAATAAAATTAAAATGAGTAATAGACAATGAATGAAAAAGCAGACATTTTCTTTTTCTACCCAATGTGCCCTGAGAAATAGAATGAGGTTGCCTCTTACTTCTGGTTAGAAAAGGTAGATGTTGGAGCTGCTGAAAATTAAGTCCTAGTGCTGGTTGTGCAGGCAACTGCCAAGGATAACTGGAGCATTTACTGCCCAGTTGGGGTAGTGCAGCAAAGACTGTTCCTGTGAAATAAGAACAGCACATAAACACTGGAGACAGGCTGGAAACTTGTGATTTTTGCCTGTAACTGCTGAGGATGACGCACCTAGTGAAGCTTGTACAGGAGAGAGGAAGATGTTAAAGCAGGTGTCATTTACGCTGTGAGCTTAATCGTAGATGTCGACTTGAGTACTCTGTCAAACTGTGGTCTCAAAAGCAGTTGAATTATTTGGAAATTTGTAGAACACCGGTAATGTTGCTACCACTGTGACATCCTCTTGCCCTTCTTGGGCATTTTTGTGGTGCTTAACTTCCTGTTTTAATGACAGACCTTTACCAAATCTCCATCACATTTGTGGAGGCTCCTGGAAGATTGTGTATCATTTCAGCTGATTATTTGCTTCATTTACTTTATTACTTTTTTATTAAATTGAAAATCACAAAGTCGAAATCCTGATAGGATCGAATAGAGCTCTCTAGATTATCAGGGTATTATCTATGGCCCTCATTTTCCATTACTTTCTGAAAATGAGAGGACAGAACAATTGCTGTAGAGGAGTAAATGGGAGAACAGAGGAATCCTTCTGACAAAAATTATAAATACGTTTTGTTGTGGAAATTTGTGACATGCCTCTTGCAAGTTCTTCTTACTTATTTAAAAAAAAAAAAATTGCTTTGAAGTTATGCATACTTTTTTCTGTCTAAACTCAGTTCCTTGTCTGTAATCCCAGTTCAGTGAGATGTTTAAACATATGGACTTTGGTAACGAGTTTTATGTTTTAAATCTGTTTTAAATAATTGTGGGGAAATTTTGTTGCTGTATTGTAGTGAAGGGATGAGGGTTGGAGTGTGTGCAAACTTCCCACCTCGATCAGTGTTACTTTGACTTTGGTGTGCAGAATTCTTTTTCTTGATGTAAGTGACGTTTGTGAAGATTGTGTGATGAATGTATATTTTAATGATAATTCTTATGCATACATGTAAGTGCTTCCTTCATGCCAAAAGTATATGACAGAGTTCCTCCCCGCCCCCCTACCCCAATTTTTATGTAAACTGTGGTCAAACAGAAGAAATTACACCTCATGTGGTTATCATAATAATTAAAATTGGCTGAAATTAGGACGGTGAAACTTGGCACAAAGTTTCAGATGGGATAAGAATATGGGTTGCACTGATGGCTGTTTACAACTGCCTAAACCCAGAAGTACATCAGAGTCAATGACTCATGGCCTCATTCCTTGTCGGCTGAGCAATGTCTCCAATATGTCTACAGAAAACTTTAATATTGTGCTGTTGCAGGATATGTAAAGAGACAAATGAAATTTTCTGGGTACTAATTAATTATTTAATTTTTAAGAGGGAGAAACAGTGAATGAAATGTAACTCATTGGTTAACTATGGCATTTAATTAGCTTTCAAACAAAAAAAAAAAATTGTGTATAAGCACTGAGTTATGGTAATTAAGGTTTCTTTTCCAAAACATCCCAAACAGAAATTGTATCTGTTATACATCAAGGTACAATAAAGGACACTGATCACTGGAATATTTGTTGAAGGCAGCATACCTTCATGTTAGATTTATTACTAAATTTTAAAAATACTTGTATCGTGTAAATGCTAGAAACTGTTTCTTCCATCCTCAAACCCTGATTCAAAGATGCCACAAATCTTGTAGTATCAGAACACATGCTGTTAGGCAATCAAGACTTGATTTTCATCTTTTAATTGTTACTGTTTAATAGAATAAAATCATCTTTTTCATTTTTTAAATCTTCAGGAAGTTTGAGATATACTTAATTTTTTTTCTTCTTAAAAAATGGTAGAAACCTAAATACTTCTTATATTTGCTCCATATCCTTCTTTACTTTAGAATTTTTCCTAGCAGGTTCTGTCTGTAACACTAGCAGTAGGTTGTTTATTCATAATTTTAGATTTCAGAAAGACAAATGGCTGTAGATGCGCACCTTCCAGTTTTTAAGGAAAAACTTCCGTCGTATGTCAAGGCATTCAGTTTGCAACTTTGAAAGTCAAGGTTATCCGTGTAAACATATGACAGGAGAGCAATGAAAATGTTATTTTGAGCTTAGCTTTATTTAATAGTAACTGTAATAGTTGTTTCGCTTTTTTTGCATTATGTTAGCACTTGGCTAAATTTAATGGTCCTTGGTGTGGGACTGTTCAGCTCGTGGGAGTTATGCATTTCTCAAGTCAACTTCTGGTTTAACAGATGTTTGTTTTAAGAGTTCCTTAGCAGTATAAATTATAGTGGACGAAATTGCTCATTTAAGGGCATGACAAAGTAACTCTCAGAGCATGCTCTGGTATGTGGAGCGAGCTGGGTAAGTGCAAAAAGCAGCACATGGGTCTCCATGAAAAAAGTCCTCCTTGCTATGTTTTAGAAAAGGACTCTGTCATACAAAAGTTATGCCTCCTGCTAAAGTAGTTGAACCAGCTGCATCCCATGTGCTGAAAACACTCTTGTCTCTTATTTCTCTTGTTCAATTATTGTGTCTATAAATTGCAGTGGGCCACCTGTGCAATGCACTCATCCAGAATAGCCCCAGAGGAAGCATTAACATATCAAGGCTCATAAAGCACAAATCCTTAAATGTAAAAACTGACACTTTCATCCTACTCCAGCCTACATCTATATAGACGTTAAAACAGAAAGGAATAAAGAATATTTTGCTATGCAATTCGAAGGCCCTGCTCTCTTCTCACAAAGGTCAGCAGCAAAACTCCTCTTGATTTTTGCTTGGGAGCAGGATCAAGGTATAAAAAGCAGGAATTCTAGTTACATATTTTAGAAACTTATTCTGACATTCACCATCTATCAAGTTTGATGCACCTACTAAAAAAATGAAAGGAAGGCTTCTGTTCTTGACATTAACCATATTTTTATTATTCCCAGTCTAAAAGAATTATATCAGATCTCTCTGGAAATGGAACTGTGGGTTTGGACTGACCAGAGGAAGATCTCCAAATTACCAAAACTGCTTCTTCCAGCTCCAATACTCCCTCTTTAGAAAGAGTTTAAGAATGATTATTCTTTTCTTGACATGTCAAGGATAAACCAGCAAATGCTGAGACTTCTTTTTTAACCTCTGGGCATAGCCATTGGCCAGAATGGATGTAAAGATGGCAGTTTTCCAGTTACGGCAATCTGCAGCACAGGTAACTTCCAACAGGGACAGAGGAAGGTGAGAACAGACATTTTCAATCAACTTGAGCATTTCTTGACAAACAGCCTTAAGAAAAGAAGCTCTCTGGAGAAGCAACCATCTCTACGGACTTATCTCCAGTGCATGCAAAGTATCACTGGCCAGTAGATAACAGCAATAATTGTAGTATAGACAACATTTCTCTATTTTTGGCACAGATTGGTAAGGCACTCTCTGCTTCACTCCATTCCATCTCTAAATTTATGTATGCTTTCAGTTAAGATTTTCTCCAGGCCAGTGTATGTATATTCTTAAGGACCTCTTATGAGCAGTGTGCTACCACATGCAACAGGGTTGTGCTCTGAAGGAAATGGGTTTGGGTACAGAGGCTGCAGATCATGGCTTTATGTATAGAGGGAAACAAATCAAGGCAAGTGTCTTGTAAGGTCAGCAAACAACCGGGTGATGCACATTTCCCAAAACAAAAGACTCAAGGCAGATTCCCCATGCTAAAAGCAAATAGGGCTGTTTTGGAGCTGGTTGCATACCTAAGAATACAGACCCACCTAATCTCAGTTTAGGAATCTGTCCAAACAGCATATTCATATTTCTGTACCTTGGACATTTGATGTTTATTGAAGTGGCTGCCTGTTTGACTCAGCCCTTCATAAACAACGCTGTCCTTCATTACCTTGGTGTTGAACTGTTTGGTTCTCTTTCTCTTTTTACTAATTCCCTAGCTCCAAATTTTAAGACAGTCTCTAACACATCCCCACATTGCAAACCTTTTCCTCTCTGCAGCACAATTAGACCCTTGACCTTCTATTCCCCAAAGCTAAAGAAATGCCAAATTGCCACCAGCACTTCATTATGTTTATGTATTGGTCCCATGAGACTTGAGTTTTCTCTGGCTGTCCTCATTCCTCTTTTTATTTTCTGTTTACTGGCATCATACAACTTTCTGTTATATCCAGTGCTCTTGAAATAGGATATATATTTTTTTAATCAGGTAAGGTTATTTGCAGTTAGTGATTTTCTCTTTTTTCCAAAACTGTATCTTCAATATGAACCACTGTGACTGTTTGACTATTACAAAATCTAAAGAAAGAAGAAAGAAAATAAGAATTTGATAGTCTTAAGCACAGAGGCTTGTACTTCGTAGTAGAAGAAGATTTTTGGGTTTGGATCAAGATCCAGCATAGGTGTGTTTATTGTTACTCACATGAGTAGCCTCTCCAGGACATCATTGAACCCTTACTTTTCAAGTGCACCCTTGCAAAAGGTTTCACATTAAACCTTCCTAACTGCAGATAGACAACTACCCATAAATGAATACATTTTCCCTGAAGAAGACAGGTCAGTGAAATTCATTCAGTAAAGGATTCAAAGTATGTTTTATCAACTTTAATACATATTACTGTTTAATACATCTTCTGTTTAATTAACCCTACATGAGCATTTACTGTGGCCGTGAAGCACATGACATTACCTGTGTGTGGTGATTGCAATCTTTATCCTGAACTCTGCCCTGAGAAAAAAAAAAAAAGAAAAAAAAAATATCTTATTATCCTCCTTATATATTATTCCTTATGCTTACTCCATGGTGTAAAAATGGTGGCCTCAACTATTGATGTTAGCAGGAATTCTGTCATTCCTTTAGTGAATCAGACACTATTTCCAAATAGCATTACCCTGGCCTTTGAGAGGAACTGCTTCTGCAGGCTTCTAAGAGCCTGCTCAGATCTATTTTCTGTTGTCATTGCAGCCTTTGCTTTTAGTACTCATCCTTCTATATATTCCCAATAGACTTTGGTAGCAGGGTCTGGTAGATTTTTTTCACTGATTAGTTCCTATTTCAATTTTTCACCTAGTTAAGAACAGCATAAACAATTAAGGAAAATTGTCCATCTTTATGCAAAATTCAATGCAGTTCTAATGCCATATTTTTGGCTCAAAACTCTGTAATATCCTGTGACCCCTACAAGAACGCAAGGTCAGGCTAAAATGATAATAATGGTCACTTCTGGGCTTAAAATCTATTAATCTGTTTTCATTATTTGTAAATGCATGAGGTTAGAGGTTTGTGAGCAGACATGGCAATAAGAATAACATCCTGTTAGCTCATGCCTGTACGCTTCTTGGAAGAGTGGATAGTTCAGCCTTGACCTGACTTAGAGGTAAGAGGAGCCAATACACAGGAGTGTTCTTGATGGAGAGCTCTTCAGCAAAGGGGTTTTCCCGTGGGTACACACTGATTCTTTACTATTTTCTTTTTAAAATTCAGCCTATTTTTCATAGCTTTTGAGCCCTACAGGTAGAGTTTGAAATTACCAATTCAGAGTGATCAGTGAAAATATGCACCTCTCTCTCTGGGGCTTTCCTACTGTGAAGTCAGTAGTTGTTTATTTTTAAAATAGTAAGAACCCAGTTTGAAGTTGTCCAAAATTAGGTTTGGAAGTCAACTCCTGACTTCCTTTGGCTCTAAAAAGTTCACATTTTGCCTATGAATATCTTGATTGTGTTTGAAAAACCTGTTGCTTAGTTGAACAGAGCTGCCTTTCTCCTTGAGCACATAACCACACACCATTTGCAAAATATTTGTACTTATCACTATCATACTTGGAAATGTCTGATTGTTCTAAACTTAGCATCAGTTTTTTAAGGAGATTTAGAAATCAAAACAGGCTGAAAATTATCAACACACTCTATGTATTGCATGGAAATTGCTGTGGAATTACTAACAGAAAGTTTACTGCCCAGGTCAGTGAGATCCTTCTTAGGCAGCTGCAGAAAGAAAGGAAAGTTCTGACACATGGCAGAAAGATGTGTGGCATGAATAGATTAATTTTTTAGGGAAAAGGTGTAAAAAATATTTGTCTCTGGTTTCTAACAAAAATGTCCTAGAGAAAATGTGAGACATATTCTTATTTCTGGCATTAATTCTTTTCATGAAATCTGCTCTTTGGTTTTTGCTGGGAATAAATAATGCCAGAGGATGGGTAGAGAATATCAAAGTGACCTTCTTGATGACTGCATCGAAACTTGATGATTGCAGTCCTTTTAAGCAAGCAGTTTCCCTGTTTCTCCTAATTTCTTCACTTCCCAAAGTTTGACAATAGTATAATGAGAAACATCAAACTTTTCAAACGTGAATTTGTATTTTTTTGTTCGTGACTAGTAAAGAAATATTTATGCGAAGGAAAGCAGCTCCTCTTCTATTTCCCTAGCTTACAGAAATGGAGAAAACAAGTAATGTGCTGTCAAAAATGGGGTCAGTTTGGTGGCACCACCTGCCAGACTGTTTTACACCTTAGTGTCTCAAAGTCAGTCACTTCTTTCCCACCGTTGCCCATCATGACAGGACTCCATGTTTTAAGTCAGCTGCATGTTTCCCTCATCTCAGGAAAGGGGAGTGCTTTGAGGAGTCATACTTCAGCACAGTTATCCCCTGACAGAGCAGTGAAGCCAGGTGGCAAACCTCAGCCATTTGGGCAGCTGGCAATGGCTCACCACTCTGGAGTGGTACCGTGCAGTCCCACTGCAAGCAAAGGCAACCATGTCATGTGAAAAGTAATAATAAATTGAGGACAGAGTTTCAGGAAGGAAATGAAGACCAGTTACAGAAGGCAAAGCCAAACAGAAGTAATGCTGAGGGTGTACAGCACAGCAAATTGCCCTGTTTCTGCAGCCTGTGAGTACTTGTTTAAGCCACACACATGCTGCTCACATCATTTTCCCTGCACCAGTGGTGTTTGGAAGGCCAATGAGGAGACAAACAAAAGAGGGCAATACAAGTGGCCTTCTCCTTCCAGTAACAGAACTCTACTTGGGTATCGAAAACATACACAAGTCACCTGTATCTTGTATATTAAACCACAGAGGGTAGTGTAATGACACACTGAAAATCTAGAGGTGTCCTTCTGAATTAATTTGTCGAAAAAAAGCTTCAATGAAAATAGTAAAATAAAACTGCTATAAGATAGTGTAAGATTGGACCTCAGCTTTACACTGGGAATTTACCTCCGGGTTTACCCTTTTGTGCAAGAGGTGCTAGCTGAGGTATGACAGGACTGCATGGCTTTATTATAATAACCTGGAATTGCTGGATCCTCAGCAAGATTGCTGACACTGTGCACTGGGGAATTTGTAAGCAAATGTCATTATCATTTTCTGTCAGAATGTTCTTATATTAACCTTTCCAAAAAAATTTATCATTGGTCATTGCAGTCTGGTCCCAGTGAATCACTGTGCTACAAAAGTGCCCTCAAGAATTCATAGAAATTATATTCACCAGTCTTTGGATAATTCTCTGGCAGATTAAAATAGAAATAAGGCCAGTTGACTCACTCAACCTTTCCTGTGGACAATATTTGAAATACAGTTTACCTGTATTTCAAATGGTGGGCATTTGATATGTGCCCACCAGATGTAGTTCTAAAATCTGTATGTAAGACTGTGGTCTCTCTTCAAAAGACCTAGAGTGGGGAATTTTGAGTTAGGTGTTTGTTTTGACATAAAAGTAAAATAGAGCAATCTCAACCTAATTCACTCCAAATACAGTCTTTCTACTTCAGTGAAATTACAAACAGGATGTAAAGTCAAGCTGGGATGAAGGCAAGGTATTTTTCAGACAGCTCAAGCTGAATTTCAGCTGCAAAAGAGTCATAGCCGAGTCAAATATTTCAGAACAAGTAGGGCTGAACTCTGTCTAGTTTGTGGTATACATACTGACAGACAGTAATTATCTACATAGTAATGAAGACATGCCTTCAATTAATATCATCACTTAAATCCAAGTTCAGATTTATAGCACTTGCAAGCCTTTAGGGTTATCTAGAGCTTGGGCTATGACTTGGCCCCACTTAATACATTTCAGAGTTTTTTCATTGTTTCCAGTGAAATTTTCTGTATACAATTTTAGTAGGCTTTTAAACCACATCTTCCTTCAAACTGAGATATTTTATCTTTGGTGAATAGTACACAGCACATACTGTTTATTTGTCCAATAATTACTACTTCTTAATGTATTTCAGCTGGCATTGAATTGGTTAGTCTCCCTACCCTGGGATACAGCTGTGAGATAGCAAGGAGATTGTCCTTGGGAAGATAGCAGCACTTCTTCATAAGTCACTCTAAACACTGAACTGTCCCCTGTGACCTCTAGCTTCTCTTAGTCACACATGTGCATGGAGATGAATTTTGAGACAGAAATGCTCTTTTGTAGCAGAGTGCACCTGCCATTTTCATCATGGACAGCAGCAACTCTGCAGCAGGCAGTAAATCTGTCAGTGGGATCAAATAGTGGATGGCACCAGTGGTTTCACATCCAGCTATTTTGAGTCAAGCAGCTGAGTGGGGTTTTTTTCCCTCTGAGTTGACATAATGCTATGCTAAGAAAATAAATTCCATTAATATTTCTCTTGTTCTGTCTAGCCCCCAGTAGGCTTCACATTGTAATTCTTTCTGCATTTCCAGATTCTATAAATCCAGTTTTTAAAAACAGGTTTCCTCTTTCTCAGCACAATGCCCAAGAATGCCCATTCAACTTCTTTTTTCTAACACCACTTGGTTATTGAAGATTGACATAGAAATCAGTGAATTTAAATGTAGTTCACCTAGCAGACATTTAAAATACCCATATTTCAGAAAATCCAAAGAACTCCAGGCCAGAGACCAGACAGGTGCAGAACCAATAAGGGATCTCACAAACATAAGCCTTATGTGACTTCCATCAAACTCCAGTGGCCTCTTTCACTCATTTAAAACCTGCCCATCTGTGGCACCAGTCTTAGAAGTTGCAACACGTGATCTTAAGGAACAAAAGCAAAACACAGGAAAAACTGAGGAAATCATGTCTAAGCGATAGTAAGTGATAATCTCATCCAGATACAAAATTAACCATAGTATCAAGCCAGAAATTTTAACTCTAAGCTGCATATGGACACAAACATGCGTTCATGCAGATAGTGTGGTAAAAAGGCTGATCTGAATAGAGTCACTTTACAGATGCTTTTCAAAATACTTTAACTATTTGGGAGGGAAAAAAAAGCTGTCTATTTCATGGAGTTGCATTGACTCCTACACAGAAACAGAGCATCTTTGGATTTGGGCTGCTTAAATTTGTACTCTTGCTTTTTAGACAAAAGCAGAAAGTATGTTAATATCACTTGTTGAAAACACTGATCACTGTAAATACGAGAAACTTTTCCAGTCATGTCTTTCATGATATCAGAGTAAAGGAGCTTCTCTAGAAGCAGAAGGCAGCAAATTTAGAGCCAGTAAAGTTTTCTGGGTTTTTTTTGTTGTTGTTATTAGAGAGAAAATATTTTACATATCATTTTGCGAGGGGATTGTTTTGCGGTTTCTTAATGCAAGACTAAAATGAATCTATGAAACACCTTTCCATAAGACAGAAACACTGGGGGGAAAAGTAAATAATTACTTGCATTTGAAAATACTTCTGTTTGCAATAGTAAACACTTTTAAAAGACAAAGAAAAAAAGAGAGAGAAAATATTTTAGACATAGTTAACTTGCAGAGGTTATGAAGCAGTTTTCCATGGCACAGACTTCTCTGTGACCCCCAGCTGGTTCTCCTGTAGAAAGAGTTTGTGGTCTTGACCACTGCTGAGGGAATGGCTCTGGGCAGAACTGACTGCTGGTCTGGTTCATATTGAGAGTTTCTATGTTGTGTCTCACACTTCCCATAGTTTTCTTCAAAGGCTTTGGGGGCACACACTCAAAAAATGTGTAGAAACTGGATTGTCTCTGCTTTCGGCCTCAAGTTTGAATTCACAAAACCCTTTCCACTGAATTCCTTGGAAATTTGTTTTCACCAGGATCAGGGTATAACAACATATCATTTTTTAAAAATTATGTTCTTGCAACACAGTTTGCAAGCTGCACATTTGCACTGTGGCAAAATGCAGCACTGTGTTCAAGCTTTGAATTCCTAAAGTTCCTTTTTGTGATCCGATTGGAAATATATCTGTTAGCTGAGTGAAAAGCACTGAAAAGTCCCTGGCAAACTTCGAAGGCAGGCTATTCATGACCTCCACAGAAAGTCATGTAGAATCTGCCTGGTTTATATAGACAGTAAAACTTCCTCCTGGTCCAGTGTGAGGAAGTCCTATATTTGAATGTTTGTTGAATCTTCATAGCATCATAAAATGATTTGTGTTGGAAGGGACCTTTAAAGGTCATCTAGTCCAGCTCCCCTGTTATGAGCAGGGACATCCTCAACTTGATCAGGCTGCTCAGAGCCCCATCCAGCCTGACCTTGAAAGTTTCCAGGAATGAAACACCCATCCCTTCTCTGGGTAACCTGTTCCAGTGTGTCACCACCTTTATAAGATTTTGATCCTAAGAGGGCAGAAAGAAAGAAATCCATCAGTAAGAGATGCAAAGGAGGTACTGTGTAAGTATCGTTTGAGTACAACTTCTCTACGCACCCTAAATCTGGGGGTAGACCTCCCATGAGATGCTGATTTCTATTCAAAACTGAAAGGATACAACTAGTTTTGGACATCCCATCCATATATGCAAATTTTGAAAAAGAATGGGAGTTCATATGTAGGATAGGAGGCTGAACCCTAATTGCTAATAAGAACCAATTGCTAATAAGAACCAATAACAGAGACAATAAACTTTCCTTATGAAACCTACTATCATCATGCTAATAATTGCATGCACATTTTATCCAGGAAGCTGAATCTTAATCAAATAATAATGTGTATCCTCTTTGAAATGCCTCTTCATCTTGCTTTGAAGTGCCAGACTGCAACCAGAATACTTCTGCATTTCTTACTTGACATGTTCCCATCTGCTACCATCAAAACTGACTTTCTCTCCCTCACTGTTTTCTCCTCTTCCCTTCCTTCCTACTCTCCCCAAATATATTTTTAAGATGAAGACCAAAGGTTTCTGCACCCGACAGGGCAAAGATTTGTCAACTGCATCGGGGTTTGTGTAAACAATGCTGCCTCATGGATAAGAAATTTGAAAAGTAGCAAGAAAGATAATCTCCCTTTTATTGGCTTCATTCATATTGAAATATATGCTCAGAGTAAAAGTCTTAGTCTTCACCTCACTTTCACAGCTGCTCAGCTAACTTTAGTGTGTATCCCAGCCCTCTGTGAGAAAGCCCCTGTGATTGGATTAAAGGGCAAAGAAAGGGAATGTCGTGTTACCCCTTTAGGCAGCCCAGGCTCTCAGAAAGAAGCTCAAATAACAAAAGGTGAGAAATCTGACCCAGCAAAAGTATGGCAGGGTCCATCAGACTTCAGCTGGCTGCACCAGCTACAATGAGGTCACTTTTGACGCTCTGTATGAGATGACTTCTCAATTTGTTCTAAATCCTCTCTTTTCTCAACAGAAGGCGGGAAGAGATCGCTCTGTGCCTTCCTGCTGAGACAAGCCAATCAGTAGCCCAGGAGGATAAGCCAGATCATTGAAGTTTCCCTTGTAAGGCCTCCTGTTAACAATTATCAGGTCCTAAAATGTTAAAGAAAAATACTGATTGCAGTTCACAATATGTATTTATCCAACAAATTGCACAAAGAAATCTCTTCTCTTTTTCTAATGCCTGAACGGTGAACCTAAGCCCAAGTTTTGGCAGCTTCCCCATCACATTTGTTTAGCTCCTTACATCAGAAGTTACTAATAATTCGCTTGTTTGGATTTAAGAGTATTCACAGTCAAAAAATGAAAAGCTGGAAATTTGCCATTGTTCTTGATGAAGATGTGCAAAGGGGAAAAGACTCTGTGGTAACAAGATCCCATCAAAAGTTACTTCTTTTAAGTAATTGCTATACTTTCCCAAGTGTAAACTGCCCTCACTTAGCGGTAAAGCTCTGGAGGAGGAGTCCTCAAATAACCCACAGTGTCTCAGAGGCCGCCCGCCTCTGGCCGGGTCAGGGCTGGGGGCGGGCAGTCAGAGTGAGGCAAGTTATGGAGAACCAGCTCTAAGGACATATTAGAGAAGAAAGGGCTGTTGTAGCCCCCCACATCTGAATACCCAACTGCAGTATTGCTTCGTATGTTTTTTGAGAGGAGACTTTTAGTCAAACTTGTGAAAACGTAATAGGAACAACTATAACCAAAAAACCCTAACAAAATCGAAAGTGGACTGAGCTTCAGGTGCTTGCAGCAGAAGAGAAACTTCTTTGAAAATACCATGTTCTAAATTAAAATATAATTAAGCAAAAAGAAGACTGTCTGAAACATCACAAAACATTTTTTAGAGAGAAGCCTCACCGCAGCACATGACACAACTCTGCACTGAGAGGTCAGTGAACTTCTGCATCCATTAAAGTTAGGCTTGGATCTCTCCTGTCATTCAGCTTCCCTACAATATGGGAGAAAGAACTTAGGTAATTAACAAATGTTAAGTCTTGTCCCTAGAATTAATCCTTGACTCAGGCACCTACAAACACTTGATGCCACAAGTCTATCATTGCAAACACAGATTTGGCAGACGGAGATGCTGCTCTGAATTAATTGCATTAAGGCCAGGCCTTTGGACAGTCTCCAGTGACTTACTCCCTTTTTACCAACCCTTTATAAACCTATCCTTTGTTAGAGCAATCCTCAGGGGCTGAAGACTCACTTCTATTCCAGGTCACCTTTATTTCTGTTGTAAATCAGGTCTAGGTAGTACCATGGTTGTGGTGTCCTGGGAATCCCTGTGTGTTCAGCACCCAAAGCAGGATCAGGGTTGTGTTGCTATAGATTAGAGCTATGCCCCAGGTGCTTTATTTTGCTGGCAGTTATTGCTTTAATACTCCAGGGTTTGCAAAAGTGGTTTAAAAACACCTTTTCTCTCCATTTCCTGATCTCAAATCAAATGTTGGTCAGCTAGACTGAGGGATTAAGTATCAAAGTCTGCTTTTTACATTCATCAGACTTTATAAGGAACTTTTTTTTCAGTCCTACTGGAAAGAAGTGCAGTCTCCCCTCCTCCAGATCTGCACCTCAGGACTGTACACAGACAAAATGCCTAAATTCAGCAACAGCGTTTCCAGGAGGCTGCTGCTGCTGCAGCAGAAATGGAGACGTACTTAGTGACATGTCGATCAGCTCCCTGCTGCTCTTTTGAAAAAAGAGACCAAGAGCCAGTGTTTATTTTCAAATAGCATTTTTTGCTGAGGTTCTAGAAAGATGGATGAACTGAAACTGACTTTGATTTGGAGCTAATGGCCCAAATCAATCACTATAACTGGCCACTGCCTTACCTCAGGTGGAGGCAATAGCTGATGGTGTTTGGGCAACATACAAGCTGACAGCCTTATATTTGCTGATGTGTTTACCTCAGCCACAAACAAACCTTTAGGAGATTGGCCTATCGATAGGTAGATTCTCAGTTTACATTTATTACAATAATATATGTGTGAATAACTGTGGAAAATATTTCAAGCCTAAAAAGTTATTATAGAATGTAGAGAAATAGGGATCTTATATTCTGTACAGTGGAAGAAAAAAAGGCTTGTAGTTGAGCACATATAAATTTGTACCCTTTGCCTTGTGCTAAGCTATAATATTGGCTTTCATGCAGACATGAATAATAGCTTTATTCACCCTCTCTAGATTGCCCTAACATGCTGCAACTTGATTAAGGGCATGAATTCAGGGCATGAATCTTCCTGATATAGTCAGATTATTGAAATTATCCCAAAAGAGCATGTTTGCTGCTCTGCATGCAAAGATCTTCCATTGTCTCCTTAAGAATACACAAGACAGGTCAAGAGAAGCTTAATTAATATGGAATTAGCACAAGTCAATTTTGGTTTTTTATATTGTCTTGCCCTTTGTGGCCATAGGGCAGCTGGCAGTTTGAGGAGCTCATGCTCATATAAGTGTATTGATCAAACGTTATTAGTTAAAGCTTATTTGTGTGCTATCTTTAGGGTAGTAGAACAGGAATTCTATACAGCACAAAGTGCTAGGCAGAAAAGGCCAACAGGTTTCTGCATTTTGGCAAGTCTGATTTAAGGCCAATAAGTAGCTGAGCTTTTCAGCAGAGAAAAGGCAAGAAAGCAAGATTTTGGATTAGCTCTGTAGCTACATGAGGCATTTCTTACCTTGTTTAACACTGCATTGCAATCAAACAGCTTCCCTGACCAACCTACCATGCCTGTGTAAGATCATTTAATATCACTCGGTCATCTGCCAGGTTCCAGTACCTAGTTTGCAGAAATAATTGGGTTTCTTTAATGTCACTTGTTCTCAAATTTATTGGACAAGGACAAGCAAAAACAGGCTATTCGTCTAATTGACTGAGCACTACACTCTTTGAATATCATATTACCATTATGTCTAAGCTCTCAGGAGCCAAACTTAGCATTTGCCAAGAACTTATTTCTCATTATTTATCCATATTGCATGACAGCACAGGGATTCAGAAAAGATCATTCTGTCATCTTCACTATTCATTTCTCTTGATAGTTGTACGAAGTTCATAGTGAGGCAACTGTATTAATCCTCGTATTTAATGATGCTGTGCCATGCAAAATTCTCATTGACTTAGTGGATTCCCTGTGGAAGGTACTACACAGCAGAAGGAATCTTTTCCAGAATATGCTTTCTCAGCAGTCCTTCTCCATAGCAGTAAAAACAGAGCACAGCCAAGGACCTTAGAGACAATGAATCCATGCTAATCAAGTCCCTGAACAACTGTTGCAGTTACTTTGTGCATGTGGAACATTTCCACAAAATCTGTGATGGATTCAAACAGCATATTCTTATATGGCCCTGCATGCAACGTGATGTTCCTCGGGACTTGTACAGTTCCACACTAGCTCAGTTCTTAGATTTGGAAATATGTGAATTGTACTTCTTTTATTTATTTTTATGAAAAATATCTTCTCCGTGTCATCAACTCTTTGCAATGGGCTTATTCCCATCACCAGAATCACAATGATTTATGGTTTTAAAGCAGAGTTAATTTTTTTTTCCCCACAACTCTTAATTCAGAAGGAAATATTCACCCACAAAACCTCTGAAGTATTTTAGGCTTCCTGCCATGTGCCTGTTCAGTTGTGCCTGTGTCAATCCAGGTCTTTTCTCTCACCCAGATCTGGATTTTGGAGTTTTTAGAGAATTTGTGGGAAGAACAAGAGAAGAGAATATATCAGTTGAGCCATTTATAATCTTTTTGGGGGGGGATAGTATGAGTGTGACAGCTATCACACATCTTTCATAATCTGCAAAAACAAACCTGGACAATTTAAAAAGTCCCCTTGATGCACAAGAACGGATACAAATACACACATGCAAGCACATGCACATGCTTCATCTTTTTGCTCTTTCTCTCAATTCTGCTCTTTACATCACTGCAATTAACATTATGAGCAATAACTGAATTAATTTGACAGTAATCCCAAGCTTAACAATGAACTTCACATCTAAATCAGTTCCATGTCTCCGTTAGTACGTGAAATGCACACGGGGTAACAGAGAACTGCCATGAGCAAAACCCCACCATCTTAAAATTAAAATCCCTCCACACTCTCATAGAATCATATAGGTTATTTCTTTGCATTCTTTTGGGCAGCTCTGGTTTTGTAAACTGGAAATTTGATCACTGCACATTAAAACACCCAGCTTTATCTGTTATGCAAAGGTAGCAAGAAACAGTATTTAGAACAAAACCAGTAATTAAACCTCAGTGAAGAAGTGGGGTTAGGCAAAAATACTGTCCAAGAAAAATCTCCCTTTGATGTAAATTATGTAAATTAAGTCAGCTTTAACTTCTAGACATTTGAGGCTGGGCTCTGCAAAGTTCTGTAATGCTTTACTAACACCCACTTTGAAAAGCATTTGTTAAAAACCTCTTGCGCTCCCTGCAAGCTCATTTCAATCATTTTCAAATGACAGCAAATATTCATTTTTATTGTTACAAAATATTTTGTTGCTGTTTATGATGCTGTGGGAGATGGTTTGATTATTTTCATATCACAGCTGTTCAGAAACATTTCTTTAGATTTTTTTTCCTACTTTTCAAAGCAATTGACTTCATAATCAGGGCAAAAACTACTTATGCCAAAATTCTTTTAACAAAAGACCTGAAATATCCAGAGTGAAATGGAGTAGAGTAAGTCTGAGCCTGAACACACTAAACTAATTGCTTTGGGTGATCATTGGGATACTGGTTTATATCATAAAGTGTTCTGATTCATTTTCAGGAAACGTGGCTTATTTTTATGTTAATGTTTTTCTTTTCTCCAAAGAGGTTCTATGAATTATCCCAAATAGATTAATGTGCTGACCTTTGATCCCTAGAAACCAGAGGCTGGATTACAGCTGTGCCTTGAGAAGCTTAACTTTTACCATTCAGTTAAGATGCGAGCAGCAACGTTGAGAGCTGCCTGAACCTGACATTCTAAGGAAACAGCAAAATTAGCACAAGATTTTTCCAAGACTATTTACACATCTTCTGAAATACAGAATAGGGCTGATCCTTGCCTTTGAAGAGTATTCATAGAAGAGGCAGATCATTGCTGTAGGAGAATAAAATCCTGCAGTCATTCTTTAGACTTAGTAAAAGTAATTTTCTGATACTCAGTCAGCCCAGCAGTATCTTTGCAGATGCTATTAGCAACTGCAAGTTGTCTTTGCTCAATGGCCACAGTAAGTTGGTGCTTTTTCAACAAAATAGATTGTGCTGTCTCTGTAAGACACCTTGTCCTCATTGCTGCTCAGCCATATATATACACTGGTTAGTAAGGATTTTGTCTGGTCAGTATTTGGAAAAGGAGTTGAAAACCTAAATAGGAGGATTGCAGCTTATTGTAACTCAGCTGAGGTAGACATGGCAATTCCCCTCACATTCACACAAGCTGCTCTGGATCTTGAGCACAAATGCAAAGGGAAAAGTAGTTCCTTTTTTGTCTGGAGCAGAAAATAACATGTGAGTGAGTAGCCTATAGAAATTAAGGAAGAAATAAGGTAAAATTTAGCCATTGTAGTTTGCAAATGACAAACTACAGTACTTCTTAGGAAACAGGATAAGGAAGGTGGGAGGGAAGTGATAGGTCTGATACTTATATCTTCCAGGATCACAGTCAAGCACAGAAGGTTTTACACAAAAATTAAGATAAAACTTGACTGCTTATAAGCAAAAAATATGAAAAAATATGTACCATTTTTGCCACAAATCTACACGTGATTGGCAACATCTCTTGGCAATTTTTTTTTTTAGTTTCCACAATACAGTACAGGATTGTGAGCTTCATGGATACCAAAAAATTTTAAACTGCACAGGACTTTAATCCTACAAGCCAAATGAAATCTCAGCAGTCAAAGCCTGTTCAAATTCTTTGCATCCTTGAACAACATGAGATGAAAATTGTTAAATCCAGTTTGTTGGTAAATGAGTAATTTCCAATAAAATAAAAATTCAAACATGCTGGTCCTAAGACTCTTCTCATGGCATTTTCAATTTGCCTGAAACCAGGAAGTGTCAAAAGTGTTACAAGAAAACCTGCTCATAACATATTTGATTTATAGACTCCAAGAGGTTGGGCTGTACTGGGATAATAATTTCATTTTCTGGAAGGTGATCAAAACAAAACTTTCAAACGTTCTGAGGTTCACCCAGTGCTGGAGGGTTGAGTGGTTGCCATGTCTGCCATATGCACTATATCAGACTTATTCATCAGCTGTCTTCTTGATATATAGAGTTCATATGATACAGGGAGTTTTAGTCCACATTCATTCGTTTCATTTTACAGTACTAAATGTTCTTCAGGCATTAGAACTAATTTCAAAGAAAAAATTACTTAAGAGTATCACTTAAAAGAAGTTGTACTTATCAATTTCACAAAAAACCCAAACTCCATTACTCACATCTGGTTGCTATTGTATAATCACACAATAACAGCAAATACTGGATTGCTAAATTAAATAGTTCTATCAAATAAAACTTCAGTAGTTTCTTATATTGTCTCTTGCTCACTAGTAGTGAGCAGGGGTTGTGCATTATATGCCACAGTATATGCTAACACTGGAGAGTGAGAGCAACCCTACCTGCAGAAAAATCATCTTAAACCTGCCTTTCTATGCGGTGTCTTTTCACAGATGATCCTGTATGATTGCAGTTAGAATTAATCTATTTTTCTTCCAAACCACAAAGTATAACATTTGGAAGGAAGCTCAAAAGAGAGTTCTAGTTCTGGGTGTTTTCATAAGCTAGGAATCCATTTTTATGTGAGTCTCATGTCTAAGGAGCAAACTCATTATCTTATTCTTTGCATTGTGCTTTTTTTGGTGGCATTTTCTCTCCCAAAATAAGTATTTTACTTCAATTTCATTTGAAAAAAATTCAAATTGATATCAGGCTTGATGCAGAACTATAGGTGAGCAGCAAGTACAGTATGATTATCAGGTAGACCATGCTGCCTGAAGAATTGTAATGGTTTGCACAGGGAAATAAACCAAGATTTTGACTTGGATTTCAGTGGCTCACACCCAGGTCCACAGTCAACTTGTGACTAATGTGGGCTTTTTAACTAGGGATTTCATTTTTTCCGCAGCTTACCTGAAACTGTAATGAAATCTTCATGTGAAATCTTTCTTCCAGGCTTGTGTGTATTATCAAGCAGATCTGATGGTCTGCTCTATCAGAAATTAGAAAAACTATGCAGCGTAGGTAACCAGGGTTCAATGCCGTGCCTGTTGGTGGGAAGCTCAGTGGATCTGTTATCACACTGCCACACTGTTTGCTGGCCAGAGACCTCAGTGTAAGCAAACAACTGATCGCATTGCAAAGCTTACCGTCACGTCAGGTAGATGTGATGACAGTATCAAGGAAAGCAGAAAGTCTAAAAGACTAACTGGAAGTAGGAGGGAGTTAGAGTTTTTCTAAGCAAGCTGTGTGGCTCATTGGCTGTGTGTACAGTGGGCTTCACAGAATAAACAGAGGCCCAGGAGCCCAGGACTTGGCTATCTTTTCAGTGCAGCAGATTCACAGTGTAACTGATCAAAGTGATGCTTCAACTAATCGAAGTTAAGACAAAAATTGAGCTCTAAGCATCCCTAGATGTGATTTTGAACAGTAGCGTAGCTTTGGGATTTGTTTAGAATGTAATTTATTTGCTTGCTTGTTTGCTTTTAGAGGGGTGAGTCTTAAAAGGATTTGTTGGCTTTGTACTGTTCAGGCACCTCGAAGACTGAAAAATTGAAACATTGTCTGTTGACTTCCTGTTCGGGAAAAACTTGTATTTGTCACAAATCACTAGAGCATGTTCATACAGCCACCAACTCTTATCCTGCTCAGAACCACAAAGGGAACAGAAAAGCACTGTGTTTGCCAGCCTCTTTCCTCTCAAACCTGTATAAAGGGTGTCCAAAACAGTAAAGGGGAGCAGGGAGCAAGAGAGGTAGGAAGGGAGATCTTCAGGTCTGAAGACATGGTGCTTGCCTTTATGTGTGTTAGAATTCAAACAAAAGTATTTCATATTTGTACAGTCCTTCATTTGTTTTTTTGGATCAGTAAAATATTTAAAACACACAAACCCTTCCTTAAGCTTCTTTATTTTATGAATCATTTGTAAATAACCTTTGAAATGCATTCGGGTGATGGAAACCATTTGTTTGTTTGGAAAAGGTAATTTTCTCAAGCTCTGAGAGGAATAGGCAGTCCTTTCTAGCAAATCCTTTAAAACGCTATGAGAAATTATGGTCTAGATAGCTGGAGTGACCTCTCGTGGTCTTCACGGGAACTAAGGCAATTCACCTCCCCACTTCTTTACCCTCTTTTTAGCAGATACAGATGAACGACGCTGGTTCTAACTGAAATAAAGATTAGAGGCACAGCTCCATCAGGAGAGTGCAGGACAGATAAATGTTAAAATGTAGCTCAAAGTGTGTTCTGAACCTAATTATATCCGGAAAATACTATTTTAGCCCTTGAGTGTCACTCATCTGTTTTCAGCTGCTCCAAGAAAGAAATGTTTTCCAGATATGGTAAGGTAGCTCCCTCCTACCATGTCTCATCTGTATTTTTTAATGCTGGCTAACAAAAGAACAGGTCTTTTTAAAAGAGGTTAACATCTTCCTAAGCCACTGGAAATGGGAGCAATCAACCCTTCACAAGGAATCAACTAATAGTGGTGTAAGTAGCTGAAATATCTCTAACAGATGCTTCCAGTACCTTCCACTGCCATATTGCTTCTATTTCCCCTTTCCTATGAGTCAGCTGGTTCTAGAGAACAGTGAGAAATTTCCATCAATTGTTTACAGACTGGGAAAACAAGTGCATATTTTCATTGCTGTAGCTTCATCTCAGCACCCAAGGGATTATTTTTCTTTCTTTAAAGGTTTTGGTTTTTTTCTGGGGGGGAAGACAAGGAGAAGGAGGCAGGTTGTGGCTGTTGCTTAACATGACATAAAGATATATTTATAAGTAATATTTTTTTCAACAAGTATTAATTCCTCATGTTAAAACCCAAACATTGCAGACCAGATGTCCCCTGTCACCTCAGGTTGTCCTGTGCCATGTACTGACCAGTGCATTAGATGCCTAAGAAAGTATTTATGATTTACATGTTCCATTTCTTGAGAGGGACAGCTATTGCACTAGAATCCCTCTGTCTTCATGTAGCACCTACTTTTCTCTAATTTTAAAAAATCATCACGATATATAATTTATGAACTGTTTTATATTGTTAGATGTTGTATCTCCGCATATATCTGTGTTGAGTAGAGCAGTTGGAACCAAACTACAAATGTGTACCCCCTATTCACTCCCCAAACACTGCCATCAGAGTCCAAACCCAGATTTAAGTTTCACATTTCGCCCATGTTCCTAAACTCCCTACACCACCGAATAGAAAAATCTCCCTGCCAACCATGGTTCAAGCGTTGAATACTTGAAAACCAGATCATGTTCTTAATCAGTTTAGGCCTATCTCTAATACTGATAGCTCTGCTAAATAGGGAAGACAACTACCAGTATCCCTACCCTTCTCAGTGGTAGGGGATAAGGAAAAAAATATCAGTAGTCTCTAGAGGCACAAATAAGTGTCTATTGAATGGCTTTACATGCCATCTGTTCTTTTAATCTTCCGTATGAATATCACATACTGTAACAGCATCAGTGCAGTTCTCAGTTCTCTTAAATTTTTATTTTCCCTTTTCTTTTCTATTATTTTAGTGCTGACTGTCTTTTCACATATTTCTTCTTTAAGTTTCTTTTCCATGTGATTCCTTCTGTGGCTTTTGTAATGTCTTAGGCGTTTTTTTAGAGATGAAGTTCAGCATCTGGATACTGAAAATAGATGGATATTTTGCTTAATAATAAAACTATCAGATCATTTAATTTCATTATTTATAGCTGCAAGACCTATCCAGCTATTTTCCAGACTTTGGTAACACGTAGAATATACTGTGAGAGTTCAATTATTTTCTCTCATTTCCATCTCCTACAAAAAGTAAGAAAGTGTCCTACATTCTTTTGACACTAATACAGTAGCTTTTGAGGTACGAGTCCAGACATGTCAGATATCTCAGTGCAGAGAACAGGATGTGCTCTTCAGTACAACACAGACTGTCTGAACTTACTGCCAAAGCCCATCTGACTTTTTGTATAAGAACTTAA
>VYXC01008781.1:122099-209329 GCA_013397175.1 Platysteira castanea
AAAAAAAAAAATCTGCCTTCAACTCTAAAAGCAAAAGTTGCTTGACTGACATCTCTCTGGGCTTCATTCCTGTTCAATATGGTATCCAGCAGGGCAAACCCATGCCATAGAGGTCGATAAAGTTTCAGCTAAATATAACCGAGGGGTTATACGATGGCTGTTTTCTAGAGCTCTGTGTAGGGTCAAAAGGTAGGACTCTGAATTCCTCTTAGAAGGCATCAGAGGAACATTTGTTAAGAATATGTGTAGTTCAATGTTTTCAGTATTGTCAATAAAACCTGCTTCTAGGAAGGTAGCAATTTCAGCCTGCAGTGCTCTCCTACAATCTGATAACAACCAGATAATTCAGGCACCCTTTATTATTTGAGATCTGGAATAAGGATAATTGTAACAATTAAGATTCAATGCATTCTTGCTATTAACATCCACTGTAGATCACTGGTGAAAACACACGTATGCATGGATGCATGAAATGTCTCTGTAGTTGATTTCTGTGGGTTTTTTACATTATTATTCTTACAAGCATAAATATTTACAATATTTATCTACCTGCTGGAATAGTCTCATTTCCGTGCTTATTTAAATGGACTAGCTTGGCTGCTAGTGGTGCTTATTTGTGGCGCTTATTTTTACAGTTGAATAGAGGCTTCCAAGAATTTGTTAACTCAAAATGCAATCCAAATGTTTAGCATATAGATGAGAGAAAATATTTTAGGGTCATTGCTTTGCTATTACAAGTCTTCCATTTCGTGTCACTGCCCTATTTTTACTTCTCTCCTGTTTCTTCCATTTTCTTCACTACTGGGAGGGATTTTAGGGCAGAAAATGCACCTTTGAACATCACGGATTCCTATCACAGGTATTGGAAGTAATGAAAAGGAGAAAGAGAGAGAGAGGAATAAATCCAAGAAGTGATGCACCATACTTCTGCTTGCCATCCACTGACCAATGCCCAGCCCATGCCCCAGCAGCAACTGGAACATTCTGGCCAACTCCCCCTCATTTCTAGACTGAGCATGATGCTCTGTGGCATGGAATATTCCCGTGGCCAGTTCAGGCCAGCTGTCCTGGCCATGCTGACTCCCAGCTTCTTGTGCACCTCCTCCCTGGCAGAGCATGGGAATTCCTTGACTTAGAGGGAGCACCGCTCAGCAACCTTAAAACATCAGTGTGTTATCAACATTATTCTCACACTAAATCCAAAACCCAGCACTGCACCAGCTACTGAGAAGAAAATTAACTCTCTCCCAGCTGAAACCAGGTCAATTCTGCTTAAGTAAAATAATTTCAAATTCAATATCTTTCCTTTGGGCAATGTTTTACTGTTGTTGCTGCCTAAGCCAAGCACAATTAGTAAGTTTTGCAGGAATCACACCATGTACATATATGCAGGTAATTATCAATACAAATGAAATGTTAGTTTTTTAAAACAGCAGTATAACAACTTAATTATGTTTAACTATTTGAAGACATACCTTTGTGCATAGAGAGAGAATGAGCAGCAGTAGCATAAGAATTTCCATTCTAAACATCCTTTTTCATTTCTTGCATTGTCAAATTTCAAGGCCTGGTTCCTCCCCACCTGCAGAAACTGAACTTTTAATTCTGAGCTAACGTGTGTTACATATTTCCTCAATGTGAACTATTAGCAATGTCTAGTGGTCAGAGCTGCAGGAAGGGATTTAATAAACCTTGATTCTATTCCCACATTTGGCCTGACAGAATGAGTTTGCAGTCACCTTGCCTGTTTCCCCAGCTATTAAATATTGCTGTCCCATGCTAAGCAATTTAAGATCTCCCAGTTTTAAAAGTAAGCAAACAGAAAACTCACAGCTCATCATTGCTTTAGTTTCACGGAAGAGTAAACACACACTTTTTGTGATTACAAAAAACTTTGCAATTCTATTCTTTGAGTCTTTTTTGATAAGTCTGGTATCTCAAAGTGTGAAAGCTTAACATAAGGTAGAAATTAGGTTCTATTACCTCTGCTGGTGTTCTGGTGAAATCCGTTGAAGATTAGAGAGATTTTAAGTACCCTGGGCCCATGCCTCAAGTTCTAAATTAAAAGGAAAATGTATTTGAAATTCAATGTCTGGTTATTCTGTGTTATAAAATATGAATGGTAAAATTTGAGTGCTTGCAGAAAAACTTTGGATGTCTTTGGAGACATCATATGTAGTGGACTTTGAATCAACCTTTCTATGACCAACAGAAGCTGTCCTACTATTCTCTCTTCAGAGATAACCAGTAGAATTTTTAGTGGCTGTTTCTGTTCCTACCATACAGACCAGTGTCATCTTTCCAAGTTTTACTTATCTTTTTTACTGCAGTAAACCTAGGAAATTAATGACTCTACAGAAGAGTGTAAGGTGAAAATTTAAGAAATGCTGGAATTAAGGCAGTCCATAAAGCCTTACTTCCATCCTCTAGAATATTTTGCCTCTTTCTCTATTCTCCTTTTTAATTTCTGGCTTTTGTTAGGTCTCTGTCTCTGCGAGTGCAAAGTGAAGGGAGTGGGATGTCTAGCAAACTACACAAGCAACTGGAGAATCTGGAGTTCTGACCCTAGCTGGCTGTGACTTCTGGATACACATCTAGAATGGCTGGGTACTTATCCATGAACTTCAAACTTCTATAGGCCACTGTAACTGATAATATATTTGAGATCAGAACTAGGTAGAACTGTTCTGAAAGGCAAAAGAGAAGACTGCTGTACGTGGGGATGGTTACTCCTCTGTCACAGCGAGATGCTCTATCTACAGGTGCCATCCCCTTCTGAAAGTGCACCTCTGCCTCCTGTCTTCATCCCTGCAGAAACTGGAAATGTGGCATATCAGATCCCATTGAGCAGCTTTTGAACTTGGGGGCAAATCTTTCTTTCACTTTTATTCTTCAAAGCCAGAAAATTTTTTCATTTAAAATAAAGTCAGCCATAGAAAATAAGCCATTCCAAAAAGAGCCTTGCTCCTGCTGGAATTAATGGCAATAATCCATCTGCTAAAAAGTCTGTCTAGAAAAATTCACAGCTGCAAGAAAACCTGAATAAGATCAGACTTTGTTGTCCCCTTTTTTCCCAATGATTTTCATTTCCTTTCTTTCCCAAAGAAACAAAAAGCAGTAAGCAGCTGGATGGACAGATAGACACTTGCTTTAAGTCAAACTTACTTAACTAGATTAAGTGGTAATCTTTTAAGTGTATTGCTAAACATACCACAATAAGATTTGAAATGGCTCTGAAGTGCAAAAAGCTGATGAGATGTGGTGACAGCACACCTCAAAATGTTTCTAAGTGAGCCTAAGACTTAAAAATGTTGCTTTCATCTTACTGGAGAGTGCATGAAATCTCAAAAGGTTTAAAGCTTTCTTCTTACTAAATGTTTCCTCTTTTCTGTCAATTGAAGGCTTTTAATACTAGAAAATTTTTACCTTAATGAAGAAATTACTGCTTCTTCAAAGCAAATAGGAGTTAAAAATAACTCTAATCTACATGAATTTAAATAAAACACTTCAGACTCAATCATTCATGAATTCCCAAAACAAAAAAAAAAATTGCTTTTAACTTGTTATATTTTTCTTAATTTTGGTTATTGACAGCTTCTCCTAGGCATGAAACTCAGCAGAAGGAGAGAAAAAGTCTTCCTATAAATGCTGATATCACTTTTAAACATAATTTCTCTCTTTTTGTGGACATTTCTATTTTCTGCCTCCCTTTATTGACGTATCAACTGGGATTGAAGTGCACACAGGTTCAAAATACCTGCCAATATGAATTAGAAAAATGACATGAGCATCACTGATGTTTAGATATCAAGGCTGCTTTGATACTTCAGTAGAAAAATTTTACTTTGGTAAACCAGCCTCACACAAATGAAAAAGAGTTAAATTCAGAGATGAGTCTACTCTGATTTTTGCTGCTATGCCATCTGTAGTATTATGATGTTATTTTTCACTCAGCTCCCTAACTCCATCAGACTCCACTCCATTCCTGGACCTAGAGGACACCTACTTTCTGTTTTGTCTGGAAGGCTCTAGGTGGCTGTAGTGTATAGGGTGATAGACTGAAGGAAACACTGAGCTATACTCACCTAGTATGATCTATCATATCTGATTTTATCCCTGTGGACATGCCTTAAGAAATATACATTTTAGAAAAGGTTGAAGAAGAAAGGATTTTTTGAATTACCATGATTCCTTTATTGTCTTGTGGAGAGCAGAAGGAAATATTTTATACCACTTTTACTTGTCCTTATGGTGAAGGTATAATAAAAACTACCTACAGACAGCACCAGGGAGTTTTTCAGTTACGTGGTGTTCTGAGGAATGAGGCATGAACTCTTGCAAGTATTACAGCCGTGGTTTCTGTTCCTGCCCTGTTTTTCACCTCTCTGTGGCAACCTCCAACCCAGGAAAGCCAACTGAGCTGCAGCACCTCAGCACAAATTCCAGCCCTCCAGCCAAAAGCCATTTTCCTTGACAGTCTAAGCAGGAACACCACGGTGAGCTGAGCACTCTCCCTTCTGCTGCCTGAACTATGGAAATCTAGATGCCAATGAGGATGTCTGCTTCTTAAACTCATAAAAGCTCATCAGTTCCTTGTTGTCCTAAGTCTCACAGTTACCTATTTCCACTGAACATGCCACTTCCTTTTTCGTTCCATTCTTCATCTTTTTCTTTTCTTTACCATATACTCCAAGTCTTAGTGGCCTAATGACAGTGATGTCCAGAGTGAACAAAGGATAAATCATCCCTTTTATTATCCAAGTCATTAACTGAATAATTCTATTAATTTTCCAGGAATGCTGCCCTTATTGCCATTGTAAATCAGAAAAAAAATGGGAGATACAGAGCATGCCCTGAGGTATTTTTACAATGTGCTACTCTCAAAAAAAAAAAAAAAAAAAAAGTCATTTTGAAATAGTGTCCCCAAACTTCAAGCCCAGAACACATCACAGCTCCCTCTCTTTGGTGGAATTATTTGCCTTTAAAATCCTAAGTCTGTTCACTATTGCAAGATACAGGGTCAACCTTCAGGATTTGAAATTCTGCCAGCAACCTGTAGAGGACTTAATTTTATTTAGTAAATGAGCAACAGAAAACCTAACATTCCTATTGAAGTCAGAAATAACAAATCAGAAATCCAGTATATCCAGTCATGTAGACATAGGTCTGACTTCACTACAGTTTGTGCTGCAGGAGCATATCCCCAGTTAGCTTTAAATTTCATTTTTATAGCATTCAAGTGCTCCATCAGGAGCATGAGCTCCATCAGGACTCCTTACTCTTCAAAATAAAAAAAAAGGGAGCAGTAATTCTTCCCATTTGTGTTACAAATGTTATCCAATTCTCTAGATTTTTTTCATACCAACTCCAGTGTGACACAACCAAGTGTCTGAAGGAAAAATCAGAATGAATACTCTATTAGGGAGTTCAGCTTGCTGAAGCCTCTAGAACAATTCCATATAGATTTCTGGAATGAGGTGATTGTAGGCATTGAAGCCTAGCAAAGACAAAACAAGAGGGCCTTTAGAAATCAAATCATTAGATTTTTGACAAGGAAATGTGGTCTTTAGTTCTTGCCTCATCACTGTCTGGCTGTGAAACCTCAGGGCAAGACTTATGTAGAGTTTTGTGTGTTTGAGTGCAGAAGCTGAATCCAGAACCCTGGCTTGTGCCACATAAGTAGGGCCCAGGTACAGAAATACCCTGAGCAGGCAGCAACCCTACCTAGAGGGATGGGAGGGTTGATTCTATGAGCAATGGAACTGAATCTCCTTAGTGGTGAGAACTGATCCTAGATTGTCTGAACTCTAGACAAGGAGTGTGCTTATTGAACTTATTTTTGTGAAGAAATAGATGATGCTACACTCTGTTGAAATGTCTTCTACAAAAGGGCCTTTCCTTTCCGAAATTACAGGTTAAAAATTAGGAAGCTGTGCCAATTAACCAGCAGCTCACAAAGATTTTGATCCTGTTAACTTAGCCTTCACTTAACACTTCCTTTCGGTGTCAAAATGCTATTCTGCACTAGGTCTTTAGCTTCCCTATATACTCTCATCTGTAAAATGTGAAAAAATGTCCCAGGTGAAAGTTCAGAGGTTATATACATGTTTGAAAATTACCGCAAGACCCTCTGCCTGATATGAACATGCCAGGATTTGGGTTGTTTTCATTCTGCCAGGGAAATTCACATTCCACTCTCAGGGAAATAGTGATAAAATTCCCATGGATTTTAATTGTGTTGTTGTTTGTCCAGAATCATAAAGTAAGCTATTAATTTACGTTTGCTGTTGATAAAGCCTAAGCCATTTTCATAAGTTTCAGAAGCAGTCTTTCAGAATAGAGACTGAAGCATATCTTCCAACGTCTGTTGTCTGAATCAATGAAATCTTGACTTGGGAGAGGACTTATGTGCTGCCTGCAAACCATTTGGAAGCCTTCATTTGGAAAGAACTGTCATGTTACTCTGGCCTGAAAGCATTGTCAGGATAAAATAGCTGAAATATACCATTCCTTTCACCAGGCCAAAGCAGTGCCCCTTCTTATCTAGGAATTTGTTATGGTTATGTCTAATAAACCAATTCAATAAGCACAGGATAAATTTAGTTTGTCAGTTTAATAGAGTTATGGTTCTTTGCATGTTTAAGTAACAGTAGACATATGTAGATATAACTGAGAGGAAACCTCCATTTCAGACAGGATGTGCAAAAAAAGGGATTTATATGTAAGTATGAACATACAGTAAATTACAGCAGTGAACATTCAGGAAAGATGCCTGTTTACAGGCATGTCAATGCAATATGATTGAAATCAAGAAAATTTTAAGGTGGCTTGAAATGGCATGGGAGGCATTAGTTTAAACAGATGTTCTCCTCAAACTGAAAAGCATGATATGAGCAGTTGTCTTATCAGATGGAGCAAAAGAGAATGGATTCTGCTTTAATTCACTCCTTTGTATTTGTTTTGATAGGGTACCACCAAAATGTCACCTGCATAATGTGCATCATTAGGAAAGGGGCAATATTTTACAGTCACCTGGATTGTTTGATTTGGAAGGGATTCAAAGACTCTGTGAATTGCACTTATCCTGTAAGTTGGTGGTTTAGACACCACCAAGCACAGATGAACCACAATTGAACTTACTGAGCTTCGGGTTTTGCATTATGTGCAGAGACCATACTCCTTTGACCCTGAAGTCCTTCAGTATTTATTTATACAATGGCAAAACGTGGCTTTGAGATCAAATAACGGAGTTCTTTCTACCCCAGTAAATTCACAATCTAGGCTGAGTATGACATCACATTCCTGAGCCTCACTGCTGACCAATTCCACAACACAGTTTTAGTGAAGAATGCTCTTATTCTGAAGTGGCTCCACTTCTGAGTTCACATACACATACTTGCCTAGAATTAAGAAGACAGAAAATATTTTAATACTGGGATTTAACTGTTATTTCTTGAGGATTTTGGAGAGAAACTGGTACTTTAACTCCTCAGTAAGTTAGTAAACCTCACAGAGCAGGTGTAAGGGCCAAGGCCAACACCATACAAAAAGGGAGAAAGGCATAGAGAAAAGGTATAAGAATGAATTCTCTCATGCTGCTTGAGGTGCTCTCTGCCTCCCTCTGGGCTGTTAAATAGCTTTCATGGTTTCTGTGTCAGAGTTATGGCTATCAAATTGAGGATGTGCATGTGTGGTGTGGTGTGTGAAAACTGAGTTGTGAAATGAGAGCAACCATAACTGGTCAAGTACAGGCCTGTTTAGTGCAGGTAGTTGTTCATTTATTACAACATGAGGTTTCTGTTGTAGAGATTTGTTATCCTGTTTTTGCTAAGCCTTCTGTGTATAATATGGAGTCAGAAAAATTTTCTCATGGAGTTTCATGTAAATAATAGCCAGTGTTTACTTAACCAGCTTTTCTGGTTTTCATTCCTTTTGTGATAAGAGAAAGTTTGATGAGCATCTTTTTTCTCCAGTGGGATTGAAGAGGAAGTGACATGTCCTCCAATCCCTTGTGGAATTGAGAAACCTATAAAGTACAAGAAATGTTAATAAAGTTCTCTTTTTTTTCCTCTTTCTGCTAAACCTAGCAGGTGTCAGAGTCTCCTTTCTTGTGTCTTCTATCGACACAGAGATGACATTAGTAATCACCATTAAATAAGGAAGCTTGAAAAAACTGGCAGTCTATCTACAGGTACTTTGGGAAAGGAAAGAAACAATCTATCATTAAAAAAAAAATGCAGTGTTTTTTTACAAANAATAAGGAAGCTTGAAAAAAACTGGCAGTCTATCTACAGGTACTTTGGGAAAGAAAGAAACAATCTAGCATTAAAAAAAAAAATGCAGTGTTTTTTTACAAAAGCTGTGTGATACTTCCTACATTTTGTACCTGAATTGTGTGTATCCAGGTAATATTAGGAGTTCTGTAAGGAGTGACCACGGTAATTTAGGAACTTCTTGAGTTTGTGTTTTTTAAACTTTTGTCCTGAAGCCAGAGGGCTTGAATTTTAAAGTGAAAGCTAAGGTTCTCTCATGTTGAGATTGTGCTCTAAAAAATGATAGATGTTGCAAAAAAAACTTGAGGAAGCTAGCAATATCACCTCCACCTGATAGAATTTCTTACAATTGCCTATTTCTGACTTGATGGCGACATTGTCTTGTCATAAGGAATCCATATTGTAGTGTCTAATAGGCCTAATAATGCTCATGGTTTCTGCTGAGAGAAAATATCCTGAAAACAGCACCAAAACCTGCTGACAAAATTTATTCTCACTCTGTTTCTACTGGAGGTTACATGAGAAACTTAAAATTGAGCCCTGTTAAACTGAAATGTATAGTCTGTGTGTTAATCTAGACAAATAGAAACATTTGCAGTTTTATCTAGTAGCTGGACCAGATTAAAAAAAAAAAAATTATTTTTGCCAGAAGGAAGTAAAATCTTTCACCTATCATGTCTGCATTACTGCTGGTGAGCAAAATGTTTGCAGGAACAGAGGAATTGCTCAGTGAATTGAAGGAAATATTTTTAAGCCTACTCTTCCCAAGTATTAAAGCAATAGAATCAGTCTTCACAGTGTAAAATTACTAGTGTTGTTGTGGTAGCTGCTTTCCACCCTTACCATTAATTAGTTTAATTAGTGTCTAGCAGTTCACGTAGGCCTTCAGTCACTTTCAAATGTCTCTTTAGACACATGTCAGCTACACCCGGATCTTCCCATGGCCCAGAAGGTGGCTGGGCTGTGGAGACAGGGGCTGAAACATAACACTCCTGGATTTGCCACCGAGCTGGAACAGCCACTGTCAGTAAACAGAGCCCCTGCTTGCCACCCACTCATTCCAGCCTCTTCTGTCAGAAGCCAGCACACAATTTGTTGGCCATTGATATGCCCGAACATCTTCTTATCTCTTCATCTCACCAGCTAGGTGGTCGGGGTGTGCTTCCCCTCAGGGGAAATGTACCTGTTAAGGCAATATTTCTTTTGGCTCTGGTTCTAAGCCATAGGCAGAGGGATTAGAGAGTCAGCTTTTAGTTGTGCTTGTCTTTTTCTCTTACACATGGCAATCATTCCATAGAACCTCTTGTGATATGAAACTGAAAGTTGGATTAAAGCATACTTTTGATTCCTGATCGACCTTTCTGGTCAGAAAGGCACCTTGCTTAAGACAGTGGGTGTACTTATCAGCCAGTGCAGGCTTTGGCAACTGTGTACTGTAGGCAAATATTGAGCAATTTCAAAGCAATCCAGGCTTCACCTTCTAGAGAAGAACAGTAAGACCTGTTTTGTGTTTTTGTAGACAACACAAAGAATTATTTAGCATTGTTCATTTATTTATCAACTTCAAATCTTTAAAGTTTTGACAGATTAATAACTTCCTTCAGGAGTTTTAAATAAACATGATGTATTAACAAACAGACCAAGAGCCTACTTAAATTGTACAAACATATAAAGCAGGCTGCCTTGTCTAATGAAAACCTGATAAGAAAAATATCTTTAAAAAAAAAAGGTTGTGTCTCAATTTCCGAGGAAATAATTTATCTTGATATATCCACTGGAATAACAGATGAATGGAGTCAATCAGAGTTTAAATAAACCCCAATTATGCTCTGCCTGATAATTTGATTTTATCGACACTGTATATATTTACTTATAGCTTCAATTATTTAATATTATAAATATGGTGTGTTTTGACAAACTAGGATTTGGTTTGTCCTTTTTTAATTTCATCATAACTTCTGTAGATTAATATAATAAGGAGGAAATATTCCATGCAGAGGGGTTTGGAATTATAGCTTCAGCAAACCTTATTAGTATTGCAGCTTTGCTTGAGTCTCAGCATCAGAGGTTGTATATTTATGTAAGTTTAATTGGTGTTTAAGAACAAGCTGGATTCATCCAGCCATAGTCACTTGGTTCAATTCATATGCAAAACTGGTGTGAGTTTTGGGCCAGGTGACCCAATTCTGCACAGCAAAGATTATTGTTTAGATCAGTTTACTGGTGATTTTCTACTCTGATTTTCCAGACACAGAAACAGGGTTGAAAGACTCACTTGGATGTGTTTCCCTATTGACGGGGTAGCAGGGTGAGCAAAACGCCACCATTAAACCACCATTGTAAATCTTCCAAACTTGTGCTCTGCTTCCACTAGCAAGTGGCTTAGCATTTCTGAGGGGAAAATGAGCAGTGAACCCTCATTCATGCCTTCAGCTTAAAACCTCTGAAACTGCTCTGTGGCTCTACAATGCAGGAGGGCAAGTCATGGCTATGTGGCAGCCTGGGGGGCCAGCAGTACTGGCAGAGCTCCCCGATGTGTTTTGTAGGCAACCCCAGAGTCCCAGCTCATCCTCCTGCTGGGGCAGTGCAGGAAGCCCAGTTCCAGCCACTCACCTCCAGCAATCTCTGAGTTCAGGCCCTCAGTGCACATAGCCCGGGGTTTGTTGGCAGTGTTCTGTTTGCACTGATCATATAATATAAAACAGTGGCATGGATTTATAAGCATCCTCTGAGGAATATGATTAGATTTTGAAATGTCTTAACAGGTTTGAGAGGTGTGTTGCATAGGACCAGAAACAGAAGGTGCAAACTAAAGAAACGAACAATAGCCAACAAAGCCAATGCTAAACCAAATGCCATAAATATATGGACCAGTTTGTACAAGTAGAAAAGTACAAATGGTTCAAGGGGATCCCAAGGGTCAGACAGCAGAATGAAATGTCTTTTCATTTTATTTGTCAGAATAGTTTATCACTTTAATAAAATAAATATTTCTGTATTTCATAAGTCTACAAGAAAAATGACAGGTAGTACTCGTTCATTATACATATTGCATTTTGACCCCACCAAGACTGAATCTTTTATATAAAGAGATACATTCCTAACACTAAATTGCTTTTGGAAATGAGATGATAATTTTTTCTTTTTTTTTTTTATATAAAAGTTTCTTCTCTTCTATAGCTACCATCATAAATCAGCTACTGAAAAAATCTTAGTTTAGAGGAGACCTTTTGTATTTTGAAAGCTTTGTTGTAGAAATATTGGAATGCTGTACCTTTAAAATATATTTTTCAGGCAAACAGTAAAACTCCATGTAATTCATTTTATGCTGAATTCATAGTTCTGCAGTTTAAGCAGTCACACTATGTTTACATCAATATTATGGAAGGAACAAGAAGGAAGTGAACCTTTCATTCTTTAAAATTGCTGCATTAAAACTGCAGAAGATACAGAAATAGTACATGTAGGGCTTGAGGTAAGGGCTAAGTAGAGTGTTATGTTGCTACCAGCATTAATTTGAATAATGTTTGTTTTAAGTCTAATAGCTGTGATTTTTTTTTTCTATAGTCAAAACAGCCTGCTTCTATTTTAGTTCAATCTGTTTCATACAGATGTCTTATTTCTTTCCGAAGAAGAAATTGCAAATTATAGGCACTGAAGGATTATTAATTACTTAAATCTTCCTTACAATGGAAAGCCTTCAACAATGATTTCTTCCCATTTAAAAAACTGTACCTGTTATCACTCAACATACTACTAAAACCGTAGTGTTTGTTTGGGTTAATATGTTTCATTTTGGAACAGACTGCATCATTTTTGGAGAGAATTAGCTGAGATACAGGAATATCAGGTTGGTTGACAGATTGGACCAGAAGTTCTGCAGGGAGCAGTGGGAGAAAACACAGGCATACTCATCCTACACAAAAATTAACACATCAACAAGGAGCTTAGAGGAATGAGAGATTTCAGAGACATGACAACACACACTTACATCAAGGGGGTTTTTTAGCTGTGTGCTTCCTTTTCAGAGTCTCTGTGGCTTATTTTTTCTGTTGCTGTTTCTATTAGATTCGTCACTTAAAATTCTCTCCAAATGGAATTTCGTGAAATCCCAGAAGGCAAGGAGATTGGTAAACCTGCTCTAACTGCTCTAACAATATCATGAAACAGGGTTTGAATTACCAATACACCCGGGAATTCTAATGCAATTATGAGTGTTTACTTACACCATGTGTTTCTCACTGAGCCTCGGCTGTATCAGGATAAACCAAAGGGAGCTAATGTTTTATAGATGGTAAGACTCTGTTTGTTTTCAGTAGGGCTAAGTCTCCCAAAGCACTCAGACACACTAATTAAAGTAAACTGCAGAGGCCCATAATAAAATATATGTGTTTGGAGACTGTGAGATGAACTCCACTGGCTTATTAAAAGTCAAAAGAAAAATATACATTATTTATGACTTCAAAGGGACACATTGTGAGCTCCAGTTTATTTAAAGGATTAACTAAGCATTGGTTATTGGTGACCATCTGAACAGCTTTCCTTTCACAGTTCATTAGTTATGTCATATATGTGGGAAGTCATAATTTGGGTTTAGATCAAATATTATTAATCAACTAAATTATGGAGGGTACACCAACAATATTAAATGTAATCTTTAGGAAAATAACACCTCACAAATCCACTTTTCTCCAGTTGCCCAATTACATTTCAATACATAAACAAAAATCCAACAGATGTGTGGCAAGTTTTATAGAGCTGCCGATCTCTGGAGTGGATTTTTTTGTCAATAAATACAAGACATTTAAAATACCAATTGTAATTGGAAGGCCATAAAGGTCTGGGGGATATACCAGAAGTACGAAATCACCTACTGTGAGTACTGTTGTAATTTACCTAAAACATTTCGTTTTCAAAAAAATTACCAGATATGTGTGAATGAGGGGGAACCCAGGGTTTCCAGTGAAAAGGGCACTGGGAGACAGCATTTTCATTCCTATCTTTGTCAGTAGTGCAGCTTGTGTATATTTTTTTCTCATTTTTCTAATAATTCTACTTACCCAACTTTTACTTGTGACTTAAAAGCTGTATGGAAAGCATTTGGCCAGGCAAAGGCAAGCAGAAGTACCCCCACACACACCCTCAAGAGTCTGGGAAGTGATATATTTTTATTATGTTCTTCTGTCTCTCCATCTTTCATGATATGTTTAATACAACTCAGATTTTAAGAGAGGAGAAATGAAAAGATTCAGGTTGCTAGCAATAGAGTTTAAATCAAAGATTTCACTGAATTTTGCATGGACAACTAGGTATGTCAAGTTTGCTGATATTTTAATTAAATTGTCTCTTTAAAAGTGTCAAAGTGTGATTTTTTAATGTAGCTGTTTAAATAACAAACTCAATTAAGTCAAGGTTAGAAAAACACTTATTCTTGTGCTAAGTACTTAATTCACAGGAGTTTTTTAGGGCTGTTTGTATTTTCACTGACAGGAGAGCAAATGAAAATTGAAGTCCTTTTTGTTTTAAATATTATAGGCTGAGGTAGGTTTTTTTTTTTAATATTGTATTGTCATCTTTGGATCAACTAAACAAATATGCCAGCATTGGGACGGCCTCAAGCTTGTAGCTTTGTTTCTCTAATGTAAACACTGGAGGGAAAAAGAATGGAGGCAATGTGCTCTACAGCCCAAATCAGCATCATTCTGCTGTTCCAACACTGAACACGGTGAAATCCTAAAATTGATGGAGACTTAGCTATTATTCATATTTTTCACTCAGTGGATCAGCAAGCAGTCTGTGTTTCTGCAAATAACATCTCCTATAAAATAAAATATTCAGCAGTGGAGGTCTGTTTATTGTTGCTATCAGTTCAGGCCTTTTGCCCAAGGTACCATCAGGTAGTGGAAGTCACTTAATTTAGAAAAAAATTCTAAAATAGCAAAGCTTTGCCAAAGTGGGTACAAAACTTATATCCTGCTGAACAACAAAATTCACAAATACAAGTATTAGAATACATTGTGTATAATACATAGAATTATATTTATAAAGATAAAAAACATCTTCCACAGGTCGCATAATCCCATCATGTACCTGACCTGTTTTACAATTACAGAGGAGAGGAAGAACAGCTTACAGTGCTGGTTCTCACCTTTTCTGTTTCTGTAATGGGTTTCCCCATAGCACCTTTCCCAGTCACCTGACATAACTGAGGTTTCCCCAGGCATTTACCAGCCTGGGAAGAGAAGGCGATCATGATTCCAGATCCCAGATTAGTTATGAGATATTAATTAGATATTACTCGTGGGTGAGTAACCATTTCAGAAGACACAACACACATGCCTTGGGTGGAGGTGTACCTGACACTTCAGTGCTCCTTCACAGATGATCCTTCGCAGGCTTGTACGGAGATCAAGATTTCTTGCCAAATGTCTTCTCTTTCTGCATCAGACATAAACAAATGGTCTCTCAGTTTTCTCCAGGGTTATATTTTTATGAAATCTTTAGATTTATATGTTCTGTAAAAGCCAGGCTTTGTTTTAGAAACTGACCTACATTTAGGAAAAAAAGGAGAAGAAAATCCTTTCAAAGGTTTGAAGCTGAAATACAGTAAAAAAAAAAATTTTAAGTGTTTTGCAGTTGAGTCTTGCTCTGTTTTATTCAACTGTTTGGGGAAAAATTATAGTTTAACATAAGATGGTAATTTATCTCATCCAGTAAACCTAAAGCTTCATCTTTCACATAATTCTATCATTCATATTTTCTTCAGCATGAAACAGAACTTTGGAAGTTGGACAAAAACACCTTTCAAACTATTATGCCAGTTGCTGATCTTCTGCTAAGGATTGGTATACAATCGGAATTATTGTGTTCTTTCCCCCTTTATAGCACTCTAAGCAATGGTGCAAATGACAGGAAAAGCAGTAGTAGTAAATTTATAAAGTAAATAATTTACACAGAAACATCATCTCACAGGAAACTTGACTTTGTGGAGCTCGCTGTGAAAAATACTTCAAGTTAGCTTCTGAACCTGAGGACTTCCGAGTAACACTGTATATATTTTGAATTAAAGCAATTGACTTACTAGGATAACTAGAATAGAGGAGAACTGATTCTGACATGCAATATTTTACCACCTAATAGTGCATAATTTACAAAGAGAAATTGTAGAATTATGAACAATTAATCTTGAAGTGGTCATTGAACTTAGAAACAACAGTACATTTCAGAAGGTGGCCTTCAATAGATTAATGAGTGCTCCTGCCCTTTTCTATCTCTGTAGCCTAATTTGTCTAAGGACGGGTTGTCTTTGAAGTCAGGTTTAATTTACTGCCTATGAGTCCCTCAGTAGATGTCTCCACAGTAGATATCTTACATGGAAAATCTTACGTGGAACAGGTTGACACCTTACAGATAGAAAGAATGCATTACATGTACCCCTATCATAAAATCAATAACTGCAGTGTTATGAGGGTTGTTTTCCAACATCCTTAATAGTATGCACAGGCAAAAGATCAAGGTCAATTGCTAATACAAGTCTCTTAAACTGTTAATTGATCGTTAAATTGCAATAAAACTAATCCGATTAGACAGATGTCCTCATGCATTTGACTTTATGCTTCCCTTTTTGCACCAAGTAGTATATGCATAGCAAATTCCAGTAGTAGAACATTGTACCTTTTTGTTTGGGATTTTTTTTCCAATGTTGCATTTCATATTTTCCTGCTAGTTTTTACTTTATTTTTATTATGGGCTATAGTAGATATGTAAAAGAACTTTATTAGGAGAAGGCTATTGAAGACAAAATTATGTGTACTTATGAATTCAGTTACTGGTTTAAGAACATATTGTGGCTTTCCTCGGAATACGTAATATAAAAATACTCTTAGAATTACTGAGTGATTAAACGAATGCTGTGTTAAATTTTTATATTTGAGCAACTGCAGAATGCTCAAGCACAGAGAGGAAAAAAATGGTGCTCTTGAGTTCTGCACCGAAGTGACTGTGAATAGATGCTGTTCAGTGTGTATGATAAGGATACACTTACTTAAAATCCTTTTTCATCCATTGGAGACAAAGGGATAAACTAGTTCTAACTGACATTTTTTTTATCTATTACACCCTCAAATAAGAAACTAAGCTTCTGCTTATAATTAAGGTATTATAAGTGATAATGAGTAATGATGATTGGTGCTTATGTATGCTATATATATGCTCATTTGCCCTGATCACAGAAGCTGAAAAGGGAAAAGTGGTCTTAAGATACAACACTAAAATTAAGATTAAGAATGCTTTCCAAGCTATTATTCACTCTAGATTATTTTATCTGGAAGCTCAATTATAGAACCCAGCAGGAGACTTATTGTAAAGCAGAAAACCTGACTCCACAAAGACACATGGGCAAGCAGACAGGAGAAAAGAGTAAAGCTTATTTGCTTTCCAAATCCAGGAGTAACAGGGAGTACGTAACTCTACTCTCACAACAGAGCAAGCCCTCTGCTGAACCAGTAGCTGAAGCCACTTATGCAAACAGAATCTGGCAGAACAGCCCAGCCATGAGAAGGAAGATTAGCAGAGGTGAGCAACTTTGCCCCTTTCTTCTCTGAGAGCTGGCTTGACATGAGAGTACAATTTAGGGAAAGTGAGATTTGGGCGAGATGTGTCATAGTGGAGCCTGGAAGACTGACTGTTGTATACCTTCTGGGTCACTATTTCCTGTTTGCACAAATGTTTATATATGGAGCTCTCACTTTATTTGGAGAATGTTTCTTCACCCTTTTCCTTTGTGCAACACCTTTCTGAAAGAGCTTTTGAGTGCTTGGAAATCAGAAGAGAAACAAATTGACTTACAAGTTACTAGTTTATTTTTGAGGACCAGAATTAAAAGCCTTTCTTTATTTCAGAGCCCAAGAAGCAGAAGTAAGCAATGGCATCTTGACATTAAGTCTGGCTTACTTCAAATGTGTGCTTGTAGATCCCATTCAAGTGAGAAACTTTGCTTGGCTAAAACTGCAGGGATCCTCCTGTCCAAAAAGACATCAAAATTTTCAGCTAATCAGGATTTATGCAGGCAAACTTTATCCCTCTAAATAATGCTCAGTAACTACACAAATAGAAATATGTTTATTTTTCTTAGAGTAAGTCAGAATATGAATAGGAGCCTGTGTAACCTTTGAAGATTAGGCTGCAAATACAGGAGTGTCTTCTGGCAATTAATAGTAGTGGTTCTTACAGAAACAATCAAAGTATTGAGTGCTTTTTATTCCTAAATATCCAAATTCAGGCTTTTTTCAGCTTCTAGAAAAACTGATATTTTAAAATAATAAGCACTTTAGGCCTCTAAAATAATAAGCACTAAAGCCCTTTAAAATAATAAGCACAGGCTTTAGAATACAGAGGAGTTGAGTCTAGGCAAAAGCTGCTGTCGTATCTGGAAAGCATCATCTTGTGTATCCCGTGTAGTTTCTATCACAGTTATGTGAAGGAATAGTGTTGAGGCATTCCTAGTATGTGGTGCAGGATACTTCTGGGACAACCCAGCATTGCTTAGGGCATGAAAAACACTCTGCCAGTCTGTGTGTCCTGTGCCTGCACTTTGCACACTTTGTGCATTGTGAAGTCCCACTGGATTCCCCATTGTGCATCCTGCTCAGGGACAAGTCTGTTTATCCAGCTAAAGGATGTCATGGAAGATGCTTTATTTTTATTTCTATATGAGAAAACTATCTTTTTCCTAGATAATTTTTGATATTAAATAGTTGTTGAACTCTGTAATGATTTTCACCTTGCAGATTCATTACATAATTTGCTAGTTATTTTCTCCGATTTTCTCACTAATAACAATGTAAACGGATTTACCTGTCTGCAGTGGATTGATACTTCTACAAAATGCCTGGAAGAGGGATTGCTAACTTTATTGAATTTGTCTTCTTTATAATTAATTATAAACCCTGTCTTTCTTTAAATATTACAGAGGTTTTGGTCATGGTTTTGCTGATGATTATTATAGAAGGTACGTTGCCAGCTAAAATCTAAATATTTTGGCATACTGCTTAAGCTTTGCTGTTTCTAGGATGTATCCGTGTACATCTTCTCTAACGATAAGGTCAATGGCAATGCCAAACAGGAGGAGTGAGAGATTGCATCCTGATTAACTCCTAATTTTGCATTCTGGAATCGTTGTGTTCCAATAGAAGGGGGTGAATAATTCATTGCGAACAATTGACCACTGTTTGCCTGTTTTCCTAAATGGTCCGTGAGCCCATCGTGTTTCAACAAAACCATTTCTTTGATTGCATTCACTCCGCACCCTTCTTCATGCTTCCTGTTCTCTAAATCAGAGATTCCCAGCATCACTATTGCCATCCCCCTTCAGAAATAGTTTTATTTACTCTATTTCCTTTCCAGATGCATGTGCTATGTACACTTCCCCCTTCTGATTCGCAGACAACAGTAACTAATTGAAAATGACTCTTGAAAAAGTGAGAATAAATGGGCTATCATGGTGTGTCGAATGCATTGCCAGGTCTAACAGGGCCATGCCTCCAAGTTGCTTTTTGAGGTCCCTAGAAGATCTTAAAAAGATCCAGGATTACCAGCCTGTCAGGGTTATGTTCATTACCTCTCCTTTCTGTGACATGGTTCTGTCACTTAATTTTGAGTCATATGTTTTTCCCTCTGTACCACCCAATGAACACAGGATACAATGATGTACCTTGATACAGAGATCAAAAGGACACTTTTCGACAGAAGTATTGGTATCTGTTCTTCCTTAGAGTTGGCTACAGACATGTATTATCTATTGAAAAAGCTTATGTTATTAAAAGAAAATCTGAATGTTCATTTAGTGTGTTTAAAACTTGGCACACAGAAAAGATGTGATTTTGTCATTTTCTTCAGTGGTTAAATGATCAAAAAGATTCAAAATCTCTGTTTAAAAAAAGAGTTTTGGGGTAACCCTGTCACTACTAGGAGTATACCGTCTCTAGATCAATGATAGAAATTAATTGTAGAATACATAAGCTGCAATAGAAATTTTACTCTTTTGACTAATATTCATTCCTGTCAATGAGAAACCATTCCACAACTCCTTATAGTGAATAAGTTTCTATGGCTCTTTATCCTGTCTCTATTACTACCAAAACAGAATTTTTAAAATTTTTTTTAGTGTATATAAAACTGAGAATTGCCATTTCCTCTACTAGAAAGAGCTTTTTCCACTCAGTCCTAAGCATCTCCTTCTCCCCCAGCCTAAGAAAAATTCAGTGTTTTGTTACTCTTTCTTGGTCTAGGAGACCTAAATTTAATTCAGTCTTGACATTATTAGAGCTGTTTCTAGTGTTTGAATGGGTAACAACTGAAACACACAACCTGTTTCCTTTGAATGTTTATCTCTATAAATTCATACCTTGCCAGTCAGCCCAGCTACTCAGTGATTCAGAGTAAGCAGCCTTTCCTTATGTCACCATGGAGTTTAATCCTTAGTATGTAGTAAAACTAAACCCATACATATTTCTCTACATCCATGAAATATTTTGAGTGAGGCTACATCGTTTGAGGTCACTGGGGGAAGACCTAACAAAGAGCTGTTTGTGACAAGAGGAGTTCATGGGCATCTTGGGAGTTTACCACTACTTTTGTCAACAAATCTGGAGAGATAATAGTTTAGGCTCTTCGGTATGTGAGGAGGGAGACAAGGTTAAGTTTTGGCTTTTTTCAGCAGTTCTTTCTGGCAGCCGTTCATTGAATTTGTGTGGCATTAGAAGACTGTGGATTAACACATGTTTTGTCATGCTTGTGTACCTTCCATGTGACTGAACATATGTCAGATTTTCTTCTTTGCAAACCTTTGCTTTGAGCTTGTAGATCAGGTAAGAAAACATTTCTGAAAATAGGACCTAAAATCAAAGGATTTCTGTGTAAATTTCTCCTATTTTATTCAAAACTGGGAACATTTACAAACAGTGCCTCACTCCACCTGAACTCCAACTCCAGTTTTGCATCGACTGTGAATTCAAGCAAAACCCTATCCCAGAGCAACCCCCTGCATCACAAGCATTCAAGCCATGTAACTTGAGGCCCCTCTAAATAAATCTTCCAGTGAAACCGTTTTGCTTTCTTTTCCGAATTTGTAATGTGCTCCACACTCTTCTAGTACAACCTCTAACTAGGAATGAAGTATGCTAGATTTTTTATTTCTGGAGGTACAGTAAGAGTATTCCTCTGAGAGCAGCAATGATTTTGTTCAGAATGACAAATGCCCAAAGTGCTAAAAATCATGAAGCACCCCTGTGGCTTTCTTGTGGTGTGTAGCCCTTGAAATATGTCATGAAGAGGAGTAACTCATACTACCCCCTTAAAGATGGAGAAGCAGGAGATGGCTAAGTGATTTGATCAACTTGTCGGGAGAGCTGGAGGCAAGGAGTGCCTTGACAAACTTGGCATTCTGTGCCAGTACCTGTGACCGTGCTGCCGAAGTTCACGTCCAGCAAGTTGGTGCACATTTCCTGATACACAGATAGTCAGAAGCACCATGCAGGTATAAACAGTGAAACAACTGTGATTTCTGTTCAGTGATAAGTTTCCTTTTCCCCTTAAAATTTTCCACATAATAGTCTGATATTTAAAACATCATCCAGTATATCTGGAAATGGGCAAATTGAACAAATGGGCTTATTTTCTCATTTCCCGCTGCTAAATACATAGTTTCCCCAACCATATATTAGGCCATTTCTGAGGTAATACATATAATTCAGTGACAAATCCACTTCAGCCTTCATAATGCCCTTCGTTTTTACTTCAAAACATTTGCTGACTCTCATGGATTTGTACTATTTAACACCCAGATAAAGGTAAGCTGCCTTTTTTAATAACGATGGATTACATTTTCTCGTTACATGCTCTGATTCAATTGGATTTTTCACTGTGAGCACATCTATTCCAGAGAAAACAGTAATGCTAGTGTGAGAATAATTATAGTTATTAGAAAAGTAAACAATCTAAAACAAAAATTAACATCAACAGAAATTAAGTTACTGCTTTAAAGGCCTGCTTTTTCCTTCCTTTTGCAGAAGTATCTCTATGTTTTTCTTTTCCTTACAAGTATATTATTAGAAACGATAGAGGCAGACTTATTTGGTGAGACCTTTTCTACTAGACTGGGGCACTGCTAAAACTCTCTTGCAGAGGTGACTACCAATGCAGAGGAGAGCTTCCAGGCACTTCAGAATAGGGCTGTTCCTTGCTAGTACCCCAAGGGGGATGAAGTCATGGTGAGATAATACCCCAAACTCCTCTCTGAAGATGGCAAGCCGGGTCTCTTGAAGGGGATACTGCAGTGGTTGTATTTCTATACAAAAACTGCAGAAGTTCCAGTAACTTTCTGGCCCTCACAGAAGTCCAGTGCTTAAAATGAAATTTGCCAGGGGGTTTGGTGTTCACCTAGCTGCATCTAGCCTTGCTAACAGGCTGCAGTGCTGGGGACTAATGCATCAAAGCATATAATACGCACTATTAATGTTGGAGTACATCTCTCTCCACTGAGGAAAGCTTTTGACCATATAGCTAAGTCCTACTGAAGGAAACAGCAGCTAAATGTGCACCAAACTGGGGAGTTGCTGAAATGCTTTGGCTGAACTGGGGCCGTAGACAGTCATTGCTTCTTCATATGGGCAAAAAAGGTCAGCCCATTAAAATGTGTACTTTAAATGGCTTCTCCACTGAAATTCATCCAAGAAGATTTACACACTCCAATATATTTTGAGATGTTCCTCTGGGCAGAATACCGTGCAGCCTGCACACCTGTCCTGCTGGACAGATGATCTCCAGGGGAGAAGAGCTCGTAAAGATCTGGTTATTTGTTTAGCCACCCTGTCTCAGACATATGGAATTATATAACCTTGTTTTTGTAGGATTACTTTGCTAAAATAATACGAATATCATGGGTTTTTTCCTCTAAAACATATTACAATATAATGTTGCCCTAAGAGAGAAAAGGGGAAGATGTGCAGCTCCTCCTGTTTCATTTCCTGCTTTCACGGATTGTTGTGTTACTAAAATATTTTTATTACAGAAGAACTTGAAGCAATATACATTGTTTGTCAGAGGATTATTTATAGTCCCTTTAAGCTGAATTTCTGTAATGAAATCCATTTACAGACATTCCACAGTGCCCTATGGTTACTTGCTTATGCAAATGAAATGTGACCCTTGAAATAAGCCTCTTGCCCTTGCTGTCACCCTCCTTGGCTTCAAAGGTCTACAGACAATCGCTTCTTAAGCAAGTGGGGTTTTTTTATTTGGTTTTGAGTGGGGAAAGAAGAAAATTAAAAAAGAAAAACCTTTCCATTGAAGGGTTTTCTTGAAGAAATTCGCAGTGAGTGACTGACTGATTTTGTGAGATAATGCTAATTTATTTTAGATATTAATTGGAATCCTTCTTTTATAAACATTCTTCTCATACCCTTTTAAAAGTGAGATTCTTATATAACAATTTTGGAAATATTCAAGTGATTTAAGTACCTGGATTTAGGTTTTCTTCCTCAGTTGCACTTTGGATTCCAAATTCAGATATCTGGTTTCAAAGGTTGTACTTCTGGGCTCACAGATGTGCAGTTTCAGCCTGACATACCTGCAGAGCTAATTCTACAGTGGCCTGTGAAAGAAAAAGATGTGAAATTCTGCTCTGTAAAAATGATCTTATTTTATGGCTATGCTTGCAGTAAGCTACTGCAAGATAAAAAGGACTGAATATGTAAAAATACATGCAATATAGAAAAGATATGAAGGTCCAAATATTTCAGAGATGTAGATACAACTTTTAACAAAAATTAATTATTCTGCATCTTTAATTATTATCACCTACTGTCAGAAAATTCAAGAGAATGGACCATACCACAATAATAAGGGCTACATTTGCAGTTGATTGCAGGTCCCAAGTTGCCACACTACTTGTATTTCATAGGTTTCTGTAATCACTGGTATCATGTTAAAATTTAGCATGCAACATCATGGCACTGACAGAAATAGTTTTATGATACTTTTTAAAAAATATTCCTAATAGTTCATGACCCCTTAAATTAAGCAAAACAGTCATAAAAATGATGAAACATTCTGACTGCAGAGAGTTCTGTATGGATAGAAGGATTAAGGGAAATGGACCTTGAGATGGTTAGTTACAATTCTTTTCAAAGAGGAAAATTTCAAGAAAAACCAGTGGCAACCACTTCTTTCTCATTTTGATGTATGACCTCTGTAAATAAAAGAAACTGACTTCAAATGAACCAGGCTGTCCACAACAATGGTATCTCAGCTATAGTACTTGTCAGGAGCATAGTAGACTTCCTTATCACCTATCTATTTTCTTTTTAAGTTTCATTGTAAGGGGAAGTTGACTCCCTGGAGTTATAGTCCACTTATGGCAATTGTGGATACCTCATTTACTTTAGCATTATCAGAATAGCAGTGCATGAGAGTATAGACAGCTTTTAGTGGATCTTGTTATTTATAGGTGATTCCAGCTGGTTTTTATTACAAAATATTTGTATCTTAAGGCCACGCTGAAGATAAGTAGACAGCCATGACCCCACATAATCCTGAGGCCTTTTGCAGTGAGTGGTGCTCCAAAAAAATGTGAGGCAACAGCTGAGATTATGTGAATAGAGGACTGCAGCCCTGCATATGTTTTATAACCTGTGCAAGAACATGGGGGACAGTAACTCCCGTAAGTCCATGGACTCGGTGGTTTTTACCTCTTCCTGGGCTTCCTGCAGTCAGCACAACAGTTCAGTGCCATTGTCCATGGACCAGAATGGAGCTCCAGGTTCCAACATTTCACAGTTCTTCTGTGTTCTGCAAGTGTCAGCAAAATGGGGCTCCCAACCCACTCTAGTGTTTGTTACCCTGGTCTAGAATGGGGTCTGGACAGAGGGTCTAAAGTTCCATCACTGTGACAAGCCACAGAAATACTGACAGAAAAAGCACCTAGAAAACTAGAGAGTAGGGAAAGAGGCACTTGGTTTTTTTGGTCCATTGAAAATATGAGATTACCTCAGAGAAGGAAGAAATGAGGTGGGAGAATAAAAGTGGTTTTGAATGAACCTTTGGTTCTCCTGTTTTACGAATTAAAAATTAATTACATGGAATTGTTGTTAATTACAATTATTATAGGGAAATTCTTCCTTGAACAAATTACCTTTATTTTTGCATCTTCCACAGGATCTTCCTGAGTAAATGTGAGAGAAAAGTCATTTTACAAGCAGGTTTTTCTACTTTTTCATTGACTTTCTAGAAATACAACAGAGAAAATTGAGGTCTAATTTGCAAAAATAGTGAGTGTGCATGAGTGCATCTGAATTCCAAGCTAGACCTGACTATAAAAGAGAGAAAACAATTCTAGAACACTGCAAAACCAATAGCCAGTGTCTCAAAGTCTGGATAAGTACATGAATGAATGTTGTTACCTCACATTCACCTCCCTTTCTTTGCAATGACAGGTCAATATTTGTGATACAGCTGGATACAGTATGGGTAGGACTATGAGGAAATAAATCATTCAGAATACATATCAGATCAAGAATAACATTCACAATAACAATGCCTAGAGCTACTCACTCAACAGTGACACTAAGACTAATATGGCTTTGCTGTAAAGTGGGTATCATCTGTCCTGCAGCCTCTGGAACACACAGGGTAAGTAAATAGCACATACCGTATTGTATGGCTACAGGAGAGCTGAAGTAAAGTTATACAGATTTTAAACAGCTATGGAAACTTTTGTGTCAAGACAGGGCCCCAACTTCCTTGGCATATAAAGTTTGTGTAAATACTTCCTGGTAAGTAGGTTGGCACACTAGGCTTTTAAGGTCTTGCATGAAGACACAGATCCTGATGAGCTCAATTATCTTCTCCCTGTGACTTCTACATAGGTTAGAGTTGTGGATATCTATCAGTAAAAGCATGATCTCCTGCTGTTTATGGACAGATCTCATGAGAATTACTTGTGATTTTAGTATGATTTCAGTGTCAGGCATTGCTTTCTTCCATTAAATAACTCATTCATTTAAAAATGCTCATTTGCTTGTTGAAATATGTCTCTTCACCTGACTGTGTTTTGTCTAGGATTACTTGCTTGCAATGAAGTGTGTCAATATGAGCCCCCAGAGTACAAGTGCTTACTTCCTTTATAGGAACAGTACAGATGATATGAGTGTTCATTCTCCTGGATGCTCATCAGTCAGGTGAAGTGGAGAGCTGAGATGCAGGCTCTTAATTCGAATAAATATCCTGGAGTTCCCACTTGAGTTAGCTCGCTGGCTAGATGCAATAAAAATTAAGAGTACAAATGCTGCACATACTTCAGCTGGCAGCCACCTGCTTTACTGCAGAAAACAGAATAATCCTTTGGTCTGATGAAAGTCCTTCACCACTTTCCCACAGTTCCTTTTGTGCTCCACAGAAGCCAACAAGTTCTCCTGCAATTTTGTGGAGATAAAAAAATAAATAGAGCCTCGCTATATGGAGGGGAAAAGCTGCAGTCTGCCCCACCAAAGCTAGAGCTCCTCACCAGGCTTGTTCTGAGTCCCAGTGGAAGGGAGGAGATACACAGCTTTAGTTTACATGGGTGAACCTGCTGCCCAATATCTAGAGCTAATCACCAAAGCTAACCTTGCAAGAAAGACTAAGTTGGGATTTTTTTCCATCCATCTTCTTCAGGGATTACTATTTCTAATGAAAGAATGCCCATAAAGTATAAAAAAAAAATGGCTTTAACCAGCCTTTTGCCCTCACCAAATTCTATAAAACCTGTCACTGAATGACATGCCACACAGATATGAAATTCCTTTTTTAATATGTAGGCTGGGGGGAGGAGAAAGAAAGAAAGAATAGAGTTCACAGTGACAGAGCTCTAAGAGACTCTCAGAATTACTTTTTCTTCGTATTTTCAGCACTCATTTCTTTTAAACATTAACCAGAAGTACAGAGTGTAAAACCAGCTGTGCTTATTTCTGTACTGCAAAGTTTGGTTAGATTTGAATTCTTTGTACTGAAACCTACTCATCTTTCAAACATATGTTGTTCTTTTTTTTTTTTTTCCCAAAATCTATGGTCTCACCCTAGCAAAATACTGCTTCTGTGGATCAGTGGGGTTTGTCGCCTGGGTGAGGACTACTGTGTCTTTGTTACAGAGAAGCCCAGCTGAGCTATTTATGCGAGCAAGGACTATTTGCAAGTAATTTTCAGGATGCAGCTGCACTGTGAAAAGTCTTGTATAGTCTATAAAAATAGTGGGTATGCCTTGTAATCTTAAAGTTCTGGTATGTTTGCATGGAAACTCTGCTAATGTCCCTACATTGTTTCTTATGACCTCACAGAGGAGCAATGTACTTTCAGGAAGTCTATTCCCAGAGCTTGCCAGGGTCTGACATTTTAATCATGGAAACCAATTCATCTTATTTTCAATACTAACTTCAGGATGACTTAATCAAATGGCAAAAATGTACCTAATGGTGCTTAATTACATGACTAGAACAAATGAAAAAAGATATTTTTGATAAAATGTAACTGAACTGTGAAAATCATTGTAACATGAGAATTATTCCATTAACTTTGAATCAATTTGGACATTTAAGATTGACCTCTTGGGGAAGACAAGATTTTTCAGTGAAATACAGGTTGGATGTTTAGTGTCTCACCTTTTAAAATGTTTTATTTCCATTCCGAGTTCTATTTTGCCTTAGAGAATATTATATTAAATAACGTTTTCATGAAACGATGAAGTTAAATTTCTGCTTTATAGTTCCAAGACAAATCAACTGACTTTTAAAGATTCTGCTCCCCTATTTGTCTGCAGTGTTGGGGTAATATTGTTTAAAAATTCTGTATTTTCAGTGCTCTTTATATGATCCTTTCCATTTTTTCCTGAGTGGAAACTATGGCTAGGACATTAAACAACAATACATGCATAACCTATAGATCATTATTTCAACATATGCCAAAAGTACCTTTTATTAAGAAAAAGAATTCACTTGACTTCCACATATAGTGTTACTAAAAGCTAATAAAAGTTTATATGCAAAGGGGTTTGCATAATGATCTGTGCACTGTGCTGAGTACACTGGCATGGTATCAGAACACTGAAATCTTCCAAAGTAAAGCTGAGAACTAGTGAAAATCAAATTCTAAAACTTTGGCTAATTACTTGTTTACTTATAGGATTAAAGAAAAAAGTAGGGCAATTTTGCATATTAACCAGGAAAGAAGGTATCACTTACTCTATTGGTTTTCAGCACAGAGAGCTGTGTTTTGCCATATGGGCAGTCAAGGATATTACCAGGTCTGGGGTAGGGCTGCTCCTGGCTGCAGAATATCAAGGGTGCCTTGTTTATAGGAGAACTACATCAGCTTATTTTGTGTCAGCATCTGATGTGCATGCAGATCTCACAGACTTCATTGCAGCAGCTACACCTCCCAAGAAATTCTATTCTTGGTCTGAGAAATCAGTATATGGTATTAGAGAGAGAGAGAGCAGAGGAGAAATAAAATAAAATAATACCAGAATGAAATGGGCTGTGTATAAAGCTCTGAGAAGCTAAACACATCTCTAAATTGAAGACAGAGGGTTCTTCAAGTGCTGAGCTACTTCTGTAATGGCCAAACTCATCTTGCTCAACTTTACATGTTTGCAGTATGAGAAGCTGCACAAAATAGGCAGCGCTGAAGATCCTTCCTCTTTGTTGAGCTAGGTGAGAACATATGCTGGTTTCCTCCTTGACAACCCTGCTGCATTGCTTCAGTTTCACTTGGAGCTCCCTTCCCAATGGCAGTCTCGTGGTCCCACCTTAGCATCTGCTTTATCAGCAGCATTGGCTTGTGAACAGCCCTTCACCATATTCTCACAGTCATCAGATAACCACAGCCCTGCCCTGCATTTATGCTCTACCCTCTAATGGAGAAAAACTCGTCCTCCTCCTGCTCTGTAGTTCCTGGCTGATCAAACCCCTGGCCCTTTCTGACATTTAAAAGTCTGCATCTCAGATGCATACAAAATGCATCAAAATTTGATGCATTGTAAAAGCCACATCTCTAGCACAGGGCATCTTAAAAGAAAATAATACTAATAACAAAACACACGGTAAAAAGGTGGGGTTCCAAAATTCGGGTAGCTCTATAATGGGTGAAATATGTTAGGAGGAAATTCTCAGCTGTGGGGGTGGTGAAGCACTGGAGCCAGTTGTCCAGAGAAGTTGTGGATGCCCCATCCCTGAGAGTGCTCAAGGCCAGGCTGGATGGGGCTTGGAGCAACCTGCCCGTGACAGGCAGTTTGGAATGAGTGATCTTTAAGGTCCCTTTCAACTCAAGCCATTCTGTGATTCTATTATTATAAGTATTTTTGCTTTAGAAGTTTGTATGTCTTTATATTTTCCAATTACTATTCCCAGTAATAATCAATGACTTAAAAGAGGGTTCCTTAGGTATGATTGTATAATAATACAGTTATTTAAATGTTTCTTTCAAATTACTGGATAGACACATATGACAATATTTTTTGTTAAGCACTAACTTTGTAGAGATTCCTTTCTCTTTTTTTTGGTAGAGATTCTTTTGACAATGAGTTTTATCAAAATACAATGTATACACGGAGGTTAGCTAATAATCAAAAAGAAGAGCTTGTCCCAGCTGAGATTCAATTTTTCTTTATGCATTTTGGCCAATGTAATGCTTCTACAGCTTCCAGCTTCAAAGATGTTTTGCAGAGAGTTGCAGATCTAATGCTTCTAAATAGAAAATTGACTAAAATGAAATGGGGCAGATTGATGTCAAGACAGATTCTGGAACTGTTCAGAATAGCAAAAGGAATAGTTGTATGAAATTATAATAGTTACAATTACTATCATTCCTTATTAAAAAGAAGGAGACTGTAGTTAAGTACATATTTCATAGTACATCACAAACAAATAGCACTGTATGTGGTTCTCTCAAATTGTACCAAAACAGGCCAAATATGTGTACTTCAGCAACTTTCAAGGGTTAAAATATCATGACACATTATATATACATTTATACCAAAGGCCAGAGGGATAGTAGTCCCATTTCTTAATCGCTATGGCATTTTATGGAACTTCGGCCTCTCTATGGTTCTGTGACTTCCCTCATTCAGGAAGGCTGGAATAAAAAAAAGGTCAAAATAGATGTCAGCCCAAGCAATTATGAAAGAGAGAACTTGGACATGACCCTGAGATTAGAAATGGTGACCTGTCACAGTAACAGGGGAAAACCTGCCATGCTGCCTTTATGTCAAATACAAACTACCATGGCAGTCTTAAAATGTGCTCTCATTTATTTGCATTTTAATCTCTTTCACCTCTAATATTGGGCTTTCCTTCTCATCTTCTCTCTTCTGCTGTACACAGATGGCTCAGATGGCAGAAGATAGGCAGAGAATTTAGAATATCCACATCTCTTGCAAAGAAAGGTCTTGGGAAAATGGATCAAAAACTTGTTTGCCTGGACGTGAGGACCAGAAATAACACAGTAAGCAAATTGTGGCCTGACTCTGAACACTGCAAGAAATATTCTAGGGTTCCTTGAAGGTCAATGATATCTTGATCTCAGGTACAAAACATCCTCAAAAACTATATAAATTGGAATGGAAGAAGAACCTGCACAGAACTGGATTTGGAAGTGAAATTTTCGTTTTCTTTTTTTTTCATATTTAAGGTTTAATCATAGTAACATAGCAACATGTCTTGCTATTTTTTTTTTAATTTGCAAAGGAGATATTTTAAGTTTGTTTTGGTTTTTAAACATTATTTGAGTTAACTATATCATCTTTGGACTCAATTGTTTACATAGAGAAGCATTTTCTCTGCACTACATCTTTTATTTCACAGTTGACCATCTGTGGAAAGAATATTGTGGAAGAGATAAAGTTCATTTTCAGTGGTAAAGCATGAGGCCACACTAACAGAACACAGGGATGAAGTGTTTAACTGGGCCATGAATCAGAGGTCTAGCAGCAGCATGGCAAATTCTCATTAGAGAATGGATTTTCTGCTTGCCACTCTTTAGCCAAAGAGAGGGCCATATTCTCAGAGGTCATCAGCTTGGCCATCAAAATTCTAATATGCAAAGTACCAATGCTTTCATAGTATAGAGTTGTCCTTTTTCACCAGGGCAAAAGATTTGATTTCTTTACTATTCAGCAAATGAAAATGTTTAGTTACAGCATTCAGGGTGGTTGCTCCTCAAAAGTTTCTTCTTTGCCTCCAGGCTATTCCTATGTCAATCTTTTTTTCCTATCTCAACAGCAGAAAAGTCTCATTTGACATCTGTACATGCTTTCTGTAAACAGTCAATATTCACTATTCAGAAGGGCAGATATTTCTTTATAAATTTTTTACATTCTGGAAATTAATACAGTAATGTTCATATTGTGTTGCTAAGTCAGATTTCCTAACAATTACATTATCACCGAAGCTATGAACAAGTAAGATTAGATCTGCCTCCTCCTGCCTTGCTGGGACAAGTTTGTGGTTATTCCAAAAGGTGCAGCTTGGTTGAAGTCCTGTTTGCTGAAAAACAAATGTCTGGAGATCGGACATCCTAGGAGTGGTATTCTTGATGAATTTAAACATTTCCCTCCCTATTCTGAACCATAGATGTATGTGACTGCCTGTGAACAGTGTAACCTTTTTGCTCCACTCCAGAATAGCTGCTATGCCAGGAATGGGAAGTAGAGGAAAAGCTGTAAAAAAAATCAAACTTGAAAATATGAGCTAGGTCTAATGAAGTCTTAGAGAAAAACCTTAAGAGAAAAGTTATACAGGTTACATAAATTTATAGTTGGTGTTCTGCCATTTTCCTGTGTTCTCTAACTTTTACTAAGGTAAGGCTTAGAATTACTGTTGAAGGTAAAGGGCCTTTTTGCTGTGTAACACTCTTGGCAGGGAGTCAGTCAGGTTTTTTTCTCTATTTACCTACTGCTTGCAAGACTTCATGTATGAAAACACACTGCCATATGAACATATGTTATATGAATAGTAGGACAAATCCTGCCACTGTTATTAAAGGAAAGAAGAATTGTTACTTTAAAAAAAATTAATTCTGTTCTTTTTTTTCTATTGCTACCTTTCCCAGATCCTGAAATGTTGACCAGTGCACATTTCTAGACAGCTCCCTGTATCTGTATCAAAATAGCTGCTCAGCTGCACATACACTTCATAAATATAAAGTTACTTCCTGTTTGTACCTGCTGTACTTTTGACTGTAGCATGTCACTGAAATGTTGCCTAGGAAATGTCTCTCTGATCCCAGTTTGGGACAAACTTTTCTTACGTTTGCTATCATGTAAAAACACAGAAATAAATATTTTCATCAGTAACATTTGAACCTCTATTTGGTAGTGTGGATATCGCACATGGAATGTAGCCGAGATTCAGAACTTATGTGTTGTATTCTTCTCTTCTTCCAGAATTTAAGGTTAAGAAAATGTAAGATCACAGGATATGTAGAGACCATCTCAAAATTGCTGCCCTTATGAAGTGCTTCTAAGCTTTGACAGGAACATCTAGTATGCAGTGTGTAAAAATAGGCATCCTTCCAGTTGCATTGTGAGTCTGAATATACATTCAGAGCGTTCACTGTGATTTTTGTCTGATCATCAGTGGATCACACAGCACGGAAACCACAAATACACTGTGTCCTTCCAAACCTGCTGTGAACAAAGTACGACTTGAAAATATCTATGTTACTGTGGGGGTAAGGACTGGAGCACAATTTGTGTAAAAGTGAATAGATGCCATAATCAATCATTTTGATCATTTTATTTTGCAACTAATACTCTTTCAAAAATATGTAATTTTTTTCCAGAACTTATATAAAGAGATGGCACTTAAAAGCTTTCGTAAGGTTCCACTACTTTGAATTCTATCCCTTATTTTTACTACTGGGAATAGGATTGAAAAAGAAATATATATGCATGCAATTTAGGACTCTCTGATATACAATAATTGCAAAGTGGGTAAAAGAACAGTGTGTTGGAAGTTGATGGTTTTAAATTGGCAAAATTGATCTTGCAGTTTCATGGGTGTATCTGTATAAAATAAAGGAGGTAAAACTTCTTTTACTCTTAGAAGTTGTGATTGCTTTTAAGAAATCAGACAAGTGGGTGCAATTTTTTTCTTGAAAACTAAATCTTATTTTGATCACTTATCTTAACAGCCTTTTTAAAAGTAAGCCTTCTACCTAAATATGCAAGTTAACTGTTGTTTCAAGATGAGATTCACACATGCTGATGTGAAACCCATTTTTACAAAGTATGTATTTGTTTTATCAGATGGGGAGCAGAAAGGAATAACAAGTGTAGTACCCGCATATTCATAAGGTCTAAAATGAAATATACTATGGTTCATAACAACCAAATTTTTGCAATCAGCATAACTTTTCAGTTATAGTCTTTATGAAACAACAGAAACTCTTGTGGAGTAATAAAAAAATTACAGCATGGAGAGCAACAGCAAAATGTTTTTCATATGCAAGGTGTGTAGTAATAACTCAATAGAATATTTTATTTCCCAGTGCAGGTAAATATGAATTCAAAGAGCAGTACCATAATGTGTCTGGGAAAACACAATAAAGGACGCTCTCACACCTGCTACATTCAGCAGAAAGGAGGGAAAAGAGCAAGCTTATTTACAGTTGACATGTTTTATAAGATTCTCAACTCCACAAGGGATGGGAGGACATGTCACTACCTCCTCAATCCCACTGGAGAAAAAAGGTGCTCATCAAACTTCCTCTTATCACAAAAGGAATGAAAAACAGAAAATACCGTTAAGTAAACACTGGCTATTGTTTACATGAAACTGTGTGAGAAAGAATTCTGACTCTAAGGTTAAAACAGAAGGCTTAGCAAAAAACCAGGGCAACACCATAACAGTAGTAATAGGTGGTGAGGCAGCTCTCCACAGCAGCCTAGCTGAAATACCTAACATTGACAGCCAGTGGTTAAGACTAAGACCACAGTGGAAAGACTCCTTCATTCTTCTATTATTGGACTTCTAATGCTTATTTTCATCTCCACGACAAAAAGAATGACAAGCCTGTGTGTTCTTCTAAAGATCTGGTCACTGCAGTTTTCGTGTTATGACTCAACCATGGACCTAGTGCCAACCTCTCAGTGTGACACTGCAAGCAAAATCAAAATTCTTTCTTTATTGCACTCTATTAAATGTCATTCAACCCCAAGTCTGTCAGAAGCTCTGTGGTGAATATGGGAGCTGCACCAGACAGCTACAATGGATGTTGGTGAAAACTGGGGTGGGGGGAAGAGAGGAACTATTGCATCAATATTCAATGCTATGTTCAATTCTCTCAACTGGCCCCACATGTGCATGGAATATTGGAAAGAAGCTACTCCAATAACCAATGGAGGGAAGAACGAGGTCAGAAAGTCTATGGAGAGTCCGTTAAGATGATAAGGGGGAGTTTACCTGGAATATAGGAGTGGCTGGTCAACCCTGTGGACAGAAAAAGAGTTTTGGGAAGGCATTCAGGTACTGATTCTTTGCCTGAAACTTCTGAGTGTTGTCACAGTGAGAGGACACTGTGAGGAAATGCTTCTTTCTGTAGCACAGCACTCAACTGGGCAAGAAAAGAAAAGGTAGGCTTGTTCTCAAAGTAGCTGAAATAATTTTGACTTCAAACTATGTTCTGGCAAGTGCCAATTATATCTGTCTTTAAAACCACAAAATTTAAGTCTACCAAGAATATACTTTTTCATGAGTTATATCAACAGCATTCTGTGTAAGGAATGAGATGTTGCTCCCTGCTTACTATACTGCAGTACTTCATGGGCTAGAATGTGTACAATATTGTATTTACGTTTGAGTTGTGATTAAATGCATGATGCCCATCAAATTTCTAACTCCTACGTACTTAAAATTTGAAAAGGCATTACTTTTTTTTCCTTAGTGAATGCGGAAAAATATAAAGCATGATGAGGTTTCAGCATTAGATATGGGAAAAACATTGTTCATCAGACAGAGTAAATTTCCCAGAAGTGTTGTCTAATGGCATTCTGATTAAAGATATTTCCTTAAACTAAGTATTTTCTGGAAAAAAAAAGAGCAACACACTGCTATCCACATCTTGTTGGCTCACTTTCATTCATACCTAGAGCCTCAATAACCATTTCTAGATAAGATTAAGTAAAAGTTTTAAATTGAAAACTCATCACTGTAGCATAAAAACTCTTCTTTTTCTGATACTATATAACACGTGCCCAATAGCCTGTTCTCCAGCAAGTAAAAACTTCCCTAGAGGTGTAACAGCAGAAAGGGTTCTACACACAGTGAAGTAGGCATCTTTGTAAGCCTGGAAGCACATTTTTTTCAGATGACATCCAGCAATGACATTGGCACCTCCCATATACCTGGGGAATCTGTGAGCAATGGATTAAAATATAGCATTGTCTAGGTAACACAATCTTCATCCTTCCTACTAATAGAACTGAATCATGTCCGATACAGGGTCTTGGATTTGAACTATGGATCCAAATATGTTTCCAAAGATAGTTGTTTTAGAAACCTCTATGTGTGGACATAAAGCTGACAAGGAAGAAGTCTGTACAATATGACATCAGTTTAAAGAGCTGCAGATGAAATTGTCAGTTTGGTTGGTTGGTTCCAGTGAATTCTCATGCACATCAAGCCACTGAAACTGTCTGTTGCTTCCTTCAAAAAAAAAAGTCAGAAAGAAGCAAATCAGTGGCCATTATATGTCACAAATATGAATACAGTTGTATGTTAGTGATGTTGGATGACACCACACCATTTTCTTTAGTGGTTCTTTTGACTAACAACAGTCTTTGCCTGTGATAATGCCATTGACCTTGACCCTATTAGAAGGCTCACCTTTGGCTTATAGCACACAGTTCAGCCTGCAATCAATTACACCCGAGCAAGCTGTCAGTAGCTGAGAGTGTTGCACAAATTGTTTATCTTAATGTTTATCTGATAAATATTCACAAAGGCTGAGATGGGGAGTCACATGCAGTCAAAATAAACAGCTGGTCAGAGATTCTTAGTACAACAGCATTTCGTTTTCTCTTTATGATGACTAGAAAATCTTACAGTCTTGTTGAACATATGATCAATGAAATCTATGGAGATATTTTCAATTACTTAGATTTGCGGTGTGCTGTGAACAGTCATTTCTTCCTTTTCCCTTTTCTCTCTCTTCCCACTTTAGTCTCCCAAGGACAACAGTTATTCAAACCTAAGGAGATCACTGATTGAAGAGGTCTTGTAGAATTATAAAAAAAAATTTGATGGAGCAAATGAGATTTTTCAGGACCGTTTTGAAATAAGAAAATGTTAAAAAAAATTATTTTTTAATTAAAAAAATAAAAAAGGAACGCAGTAGATTGGTGACATAATGAGCAGATTCAGTACAGTGAGCAGATTGAAAGATGAGAAATTAGTAGATTGCCCTTCAATAAATCCAAATAAACACTGATTCAATCATTTGCTGGATGAATCAGAGCAAACTATCTCAGTGGTGAGAAGACGAGCAAAAATCTGCAAGACATATTAGAACATGCAGAGAAATTATCTCATTGCCTCCACCCAAAGGTAAAGCTAAGGCTTGTACACTTCCTTGAGAGCACTGGGCATGACAGGGAAGTAGATGAAGTGGAACATTTCCTTTCAGACATAGATCTTCCTGCTATGTTCTGTATCTTCCTTGTGTTTAAGAATGGATTCCCACAGTGTGGGCTGCATGACTCTGCCTTAGCCCTGTGCACAAACTGAGACACCATGGAAAGCCAGGAGGCTGCTGGCAGAGCTGCTGCAGCGTGTGGTACCAGTTCTCTGATTTGTGTACCGACTGCCTTCCTTCAGTCAACCCCAAGCAGTTAATTTTCTTTAATTCAGCAGTCACTGTACTCTATCGTCATACATCTTGGTGTTGGCAGATTAAATCAGAGTAGGGAATAGCTGCCAGATTTTTTTCTGAAGGACATTGCCCAGAAATCACCAGTGCCAGAAAGGCCAAAGGTAGAGTTTAAACCTCTTGTACACTTCAACTGTGTGGTCTTGCATGGATCTGAATTCAGAATTTTCTTTGTGGTTGCTGACAACCTTTTGACTAAATTAAACTTTTATATTCACTGGCTATTCCAAATGTTGGCAATGACTGCTGGAACTTCTTGGTCCTGTGTACAAAAATAAAATTTTGTGATCCAAAATTAAAAGTATTTGTAGATATGTTTGATGGTAGTTATATTAAAGAGTAAAGAACACTTTAGGTGTTCTTGTCTAGGTATTGGTTCTTACTTTATTTTGAGACTTGATGAAGCCTCAGGATTTAAGTCTGGTAATTAGAGAAGGTGTAGATGGTATTTTGAATTATTTATGCAGTGCTCTTTAAAAAGTTTGATAAAAAATTAGCTGACAGCTTGTTATATGAATATAAGCAGGTAAGATTTTTTTTTTGATGATAGCACTGAAGCTTGATTTAAATCTTTTTATTAAACTAGTACAACTGAAAAAAAGGCAGCATGTGCTTGTGTGAGAATGGTACCATTTATTACAATGCAAAAACTTTGTCTGACAGCACAACAAGAAACAGTAATTGTACATCAGCTAGGTAGATAATCCATTTAAAGTAAGTAATGGATTGAGCACCTTCAGGCAGTGCTTACATTGCGCATTTTGTTGGAAGGAAGGTTAGAGTCCCATGAATGGCTGTCAGTGAAGCAAACACAGGGACCTGAGCAAACCCTCCACGTTTCTGGGAAGACATAGGTACTCTTGCGGATACCCTAGACCATACTGGAGACTATGCTGAATGTGCTCATATTATGTTTATTTATGTACTTGAACAGATTTTAAAATTACTTGGGCCCTGATTCTTCCAGTATTTGTGTACTGCCCATCTTGAGAATGGAGCAAGAAGTCCACCAAAAAAAACGGGTGAAGATGTTGTACCTGAGGCCATGCTGAAAAAAAAGAAATCCTATACAAGCATCTGGCTTTCTGGCAACACTGAACCAGCTTTGAAAATGCCCTCTCATGGGGATAAACTTGGATTTGCAGAAGGCAAGAAAAGATTGACATCTGTAGCCGCACATAACAGCTTTTCTGGCATGATTAATGGAAAGAGGTCAGCTATGAATATGACATGATGAAAAAATTTAATCAGGATGACCACACATAGGCATAAACCATAGAAAAATAGAGAACTCCAGCTGAAGACTTTGAGATCTATTAGAAATTGTACATAAATATTATACTGGTAAAAATCAAGCCTCTTGTCAGTTAACATTCATTTAATGTTTCATTGAATTTCTCACTTCTGGAATACAACCTCTTTTATGTATTTGTGGAAAACATTCATATATTGTATACCCATACTTTCAAAATTTATAGCATTTAGGAAAAGAACAGATAGATTTATACATAATAAGAGCAACTACAGTGCCTGTTTCAGTGAAGTTTGTGTTGTAACTAGATATGTTCCCTTATGTCCTCCAGAAGTTTGTAAACAGCTCCATCTTCAGGCATCATTCCCTCTGCTAAAAAAGAAAAATGCAAAAATCATAGCACAGCCAAAGCTTTCAGAGACCTGTTAGCTTTTGCAGTTTACATTAACTTCTAGCAGTTAAACCAATGAATTGGTCTCATATAACCACTACTCAGATATATTAAGATGAAAGAAAATCACTGGGATTGAACCAAGAATCTATAGAATTCTGGTAGGTCAATGGCAAAGGAGATGTATGACATTTACCTATACCTAAATTAGACTGAAACTGCATTGCCACCACTAGTATGTCCTTCTGTCAGCAGACAGATCCCAAAGTACTCAAATCAAGTCGAATTGATTTTTAAAATGTGTATGTGGTTAAACAAAACGAATGAAGTGAGACAGGCATCCCTCAGAAAATGCTAACATACAGGAGATGAAATATCTAAAAATCTTGGAGAGGGTACATCTCCCAAAATCAGGCCTGCAGAATGGCCTTTTTATGAATATTCAGTGTGAGAATGAAAGACATAATTTCACATGCTTGCAGGAGTGTAAATGAGGTGTTCCTTGGATATTGAGGAGAGTGTAATTCTATTGTCTGATGGGTGTTTTTCTTCCCAGTGGCAGTGCCTGAATAAGCCAGTGAAATGATTTGATTTTTTAATCTGAAAACACTTTGGAATATAGTTTGCCTCCAGATCCAAAACGGATCTCTGTTTATTTAACAAGATATTTGGTAGTGTATAATATAATAATTTCTAGAATTATAAACTAAACTGAATATATTCATCTGTCAGTATATTTGCCATTTTATACTGCCATATCAGTATGTTTGCCATTTTAAAATACAGTTTATTGTCTTCATACTTATTTTCTACTAATCCTGCTAGTCAGATTTTATCAGATCACTGTCATTCTAAAGTACTGTGTGGTTCCATATTAAATAGATGTACATGATCTTTTTCTCTGTGTGTGTGTGTGTAGTCATACATGAAACATCCTTCTTTTCTCTAAGTTGTCCCTGTCTGCACCCATCAGACATAAGATAGGTAACTGAGAACACAAAATATAACACAAAAGATACGTGTGTTTCTTCTCTGAAATTGGTAATGTACAAAGAAACCTTCTACTCCATTCATAAAACCTCTAATTTCACCATCTCTCTCCATACACAGCCTGTCCTATCAAACCATTGGGACTATTTCTAATCTGAAAATAGGAACATGCTTGTATACCTTATGAATCAAATGTGCTGTATTTCCCACACCCCAAAACACTGTATCTACTCCTTGTGCCAAAAGCCAAGGAAACTGAGTGTTTATGGGAAAGTAAGCACTATAGAAGGTACAGGATGTAGACCCAACAATCTGTATGCAAATTTAATTCATGCCTAGAGATGTCATTCCTAGCACGGTAAAATCCTGGCTCCACTGAAGCCTGTAAATTTCCATTGATTTACGCAGACCCTGGATTTCCTCTACATCATTTTCTTGCTATATTATAGAAAGACTTAGCAAAACAATTGAATTTTAGAAAATGAAAGTACTTCTGTAACTATATTTATGGGATAACTGAGCATTTCTTTGAAAGGTTAGGTTTGTGGGATTTTTTTTTTTATTTATTTATTTCTATTTAGAGCCTACAGGACTTTTAACAAAGGTAATGACATTAGCTAATGATATTAGCTTTTATTAGCTAATGATATTAGCTTTTATTATAAAAAAAAATGGATAATTACTGGAGTTTATGGACATTAAGTTAGAATATTAGAGTCTATTTGAGTTACCTTAATAAGAAAAGAGAATTCATTTTTGCCATTAGAAAAGGATACTAGTATGAGTTTCTGATTATACATCTGACAAATACTGAATTGTTCTTTTGGGGAGTATTCCCAAAAGACTCTCCTTGACTCATTAGTTGGGTGGACAAACAAAAAACATTTTGGAAGGGTTGCTAAAATGATTAGTTAATTCTTTGCAGAGTGCTTCAAATATAGCATTGCAGATATGTGTTGTAATTTTACTGTCAAAAATTGGGATATGTTCCCCAACAAACCAGCTGTCACATATAAGAAACACTTCTGCAGTGCCACGCAGATCTGTAACCTCATGACCATTTTTGAAGCTATGTTCACCAGTAGAAGCAACAAAGCAATTAATTATGGCTGATAAAATGTTTTCACATTTCTTTTCTTTGTAAAGAAAAAAAAAAGCCAAAACCTTTTTGTGAGATGATTGCCTAATTCATATACCCTTTCTGTAATTTTTATATCAATTTGTCACTGAAATTATCATCTTAATCATATCTTTCTAAGTAGTAGAAGTTATGGGTTTGGTGAGTAAAATAAATCTAAAACCATTCTTCCATAGGTTTGCATTTAAAACATAAAATGGCATATCATTTCTCTGACCCCTTCACAAGGGAATCTGAAAAATAAATCACTGAAGTGTCTTTTGTCTATCTCAAACTAGTAGCTGCTAATCCTAAATCAGTTACCTACCTAACTACCAAAAGATTTTGAACTAATTCAGCATAAAGCTTGGATTTACTTGCAAATCTTTGATTTAAATATTTTGACTGAAGGAATTGCTTAGATCAAAGGGACCAGGTTGGACACAGCTCTAATTCAGATTATTATTTAGAAGGACTCCATTACTTGAAGCCTTTGGCAGGAAATGGACTTAATTCTATAATTTTTCAGGTATGCTTTCACAGCCTGCTCTTTTACTTGTTTGCACACTCTCTTTTTTTCGTTAATACATTCAGAAGTAGAAACTTCCTCAGCCATTCTTCCCACAGGCTTGCACGGTTGCCAGTATTCCCGTGTAACTCTTCTCCCTGTGCAAGCGTTCACTTTGGTTCCCTGAAAGGGGTTTTCCAGCCTGTCTGGTGATGCACGCCGTGCGTTGCCAAGCAATAATGGAAATGAACCCATCAACTCGTGGTTGCCTTCCCAGGATAATCTGCCTCCCCATCTGCGCCTTTGCAGCAAACTTCTGCTCTTCCAACATCTGCCCAATGGTTATTATACAATCCATTTAATATATTCTCGAGGAGCCATAACCACCGCTGTGCCTAGACGGGAGGCCGACGAGGCCTCAGCAGACATGCCAGAGCAGCCTCTCCAGGGGATTGAATAGCAGCCAGATTCACCACAGTCAGTTAAGTACACATTCCTTTGGTACATGTGTGGCTAATCTAGTTTTAATTGAGCTCCATTGTTTTCATATATTTAGTAAACAAACGTGCATAGGTACAAAAGCTGCTGCTTGTTGACAACACAAACAGTATGCAGCTTGCTGGAGCTTTGGGCAGGCACCCTTGGCAGTAGAAGTGGTAGAGTGTGTTTAATGCGCAGACATATTTCTTTGTGCTTTTTGCCTTTTTCTTTTTTCTTTTTTTATTTAACATTTCCTGGATCTTTTTGTCCCAGCAGCCTATTCTGTGTGATTATCACAGCTGAGTGTAGGTGCAAACACAATGTCCTGCTCCATGCAGAGACATCTGTGTGCCAGCATTGTTAGAGGGTATGAAGTGGGTTTTGTCTAGATTTGCTCTCACTTTTTTTTGATTAATATTAAGCCTCTTTAGACTGGGCTAAAAAGGCAGGGTTCTACCACTGTGGTGACTCTTTTATTGCCTTACAGGGAACAGAGACATGTCATTCAGTTTTCACCTACCTTTAAAAGAACAAGCATTCTATATTTTTCTTTCCCTATTGTTATTCAATATTCTGCATATGATATTTAGAGAAACATTGGCATCCTTTGTTTGGTGTGCTAAATAAATGGTTGGTTGCCAAAAGAACAGGGCAACTCCAAAACAAGGTTCAAGTCATCTACTTCCTTTTTTTGGAGATGGTTTTAATTTGCTTTCTGTTGCCTGTAAGGTGGTCTGGGAAGAGGTGCACATATCAGGGCTAGTACCTGGTTCCTGTTGGTGAGGGATGAGAGACGTTTGAGGCAGTTTCTGGATCAGTACTTTGCTTGGATCCATCAGATCTCCTGTGGAAGCCCAGGGGATCTGCACAAAAGCCATCCCCCTTCCTACCAAGCCTGACCCTGTCCTCACTGTCACTGCAAGGGAGGACAGGACGGATTGTTGGCAAGGACAGTGCTCCCCTCACTTCTTCCCTTGAGGGCAGTAAAAAAGATTTCAGTGGTTGGGATAATCTTTGCCAGCACACACGTCTAGATGGCAGCTCTCCTCCTGGCAGGTGGTCACGCATCCGCAAGCAGCCTCACTGTGCTTGATGCACCCCAGTGTTACATCCTGACCTGGGGCTCCTGCTGCAAGGAGCTCTCAGCTCTTCGCAGGGGGGGAAGCTACATCCGTTCATCAGGATGCTGTCCTTCATCTTAGCAAAGTCTCAAAGTGACATCTAGTGGAATACCTAGTCTCTGTGGGGAAATTTAATTAAACCACAGTCCCTTTATACCAGCACAAATATTGTGAAGGAAAACAACTCAACTCCTTTGACATTTTTACAAATAGGTTCAGTGGAAACTGCTGTGTTTACTTTAACTGACATTTGTTTTTTCAGTCAATTATCCCTCAGCCTTTTTTTCTTCCATAATTTATTACATGCCGCTCAGCCATAATAATAAACACAAAGTTGTTTCCCCTTTCTGTTGTTGTCTTGCAGGCTATGCTATGAACAAATGAAATAAAAATGAGTGCCCCTAATCTCCCTTGCTTTTCCATCTCTGTGGTAGCCTCAAACTATTTATTATGGACCTTAGCAGTCTCATATGGAGCAGAGTTTAATCCCAAATGTGAAGAACAGAAGATTAGTCTGCAACTCTAGTATTTTTTTTCCTCATGCTTATGTCCTGCTTCAAAATGCATGAAAGACACTAAGGGTTGTTTGAGGTTTTTTTTTCATTTCAGTGGTCTTTTGAGCAAGCTCTTTAACTATGACACTTAAAAACATCTTTTAGCCAGATGACATCTTTCTGACTTAGTTGCTCTATCTGAACTAAAAGACAAACACTCCATCTTTATTCAGTTCTTCACTTCTCATTTCTATTTTTTTCCAAGAATTTCAGGAAATCTTTAGAACTCTCCAAAGAAAATCTACTGAAAAATCCAATTTGTGAAAGGAAGGCCCTTATAAGAGGGGGTAGAATCACAGGCTGGACTTCTGCAAGTGTTTCCATTGGTTTCAATGCTTGGGTTGTAGCCAATGCTGCAATGAAAAACTATTTTTCAGATTCTTCAATGAAAAGCTGTCTGAATAGAGAAGAAACATGACTTCTTTTTTTTTTTAACTTGCTGTTTTAGAATGAAAATGATATGATTGCAAGGGCAGAGCATGTTCTTCACAACTCTTTGGAATGCAGCAGCTGTGCTTTAAGTGATTTAAGAAAAAGCAGTGAAACAACAGAGTGTACTATGCACTCATTTAATCCATCAGGTACTGTCATGCTGCTACTTTCCTTTGTGCACAGAAATAATCTGATCTCTAGTTAAAGTCTTTTACTGAAGCAAACCAAATATTTTACAGCCAACAATCTTCAGCTGGTCATTTTATCTGAAAATATTTCCATTTTCTGAACAGTTATTTTTCATAAAATCCTACCAGTTAAAAGCTATTTTTCTTCCTTTATTCTTTGTAAAGAGGAAAAGGAGAACCTCAAGAGCTACATAAAGCTTTCTATTCCATCTGGGAAGCTCATCAGCCATCCACAGAAATGAAGCTATTTAAAGTAACAGTAAATAGAGATGTGAACATTTGGAATTTGGAAAGCTGAATCCACTGGAAATAAGTTATTTTTCGAAGTCCTTTTCAATATGGTGTTTGCCATAATACAGTGAATCTGTGACGTATCTAATGATTCTATAAAAATCCTTTATGTTCAGTCTACCAAATGCTTAGGTAAACAAGAGGACAAAAAGAGTGGGGAGGAAGGAAAATATATAGCAAATTAATATAGAAATCAGCTGTACTTTATCAGGATGTGACAATGTTAATATTTTTATTCCTTGTGCCTAAAGCTTATGTGCATCTCGCTTAGAAATACTTCCTTGCTGTGAAATGCTTTCCACAGAAATACTCAGAAAATCAAGTAGGAAGAGGGATTTCCTTTAATCAGTTTGAAACTTAACAGTTCATTTATATTTTAATTGGGATATGGTGGAAAATGCCCTTCAGACTGCAACTGTCCTTGTGAGCCGCAGATTTACTTTGATTTCTGCAGTGAGTTCCACAGGTGTCAATGGAAGAGGCTTGGTATGGCTCCTAGAGGAACTGAAATAAGAGGGGGAAAGGAAAATCAAAACAAAAAACTCAAAATATGGTACGGATTCACTGCACTGAGTTTCCTATGAGTCTGTTTTTCCTGATCTGATACTAAACCTGGGGTTTACCATGTATGGATGAAGAGCTTAACTTCTCTTACTCTTAACTGACTCTGGTGGGGCTTCAAAGAAATCCTCTGACTTACATTAACGTAAAAGCAAAACAAAAGACTAACTGGGACATGTGTAATTAAGTTCACCACACAGAATGAATGGGGTCACACCTTTGCTAATGTAAATTCCCAAAGGACCTTTGTAACTGGAAAGGGAGACAAACCATGCGAGTGCAACACAATACACTGGTGAAAGCTGAAGCAGGTAATCACGCTCGGAGGAAGAGTGGAGTAGCCCAAAGGCTGAGGTTGTCATCCTGGGTAGAACACTGAAACAGAGCAGTTGAGAAGAAGAGAAGGAGATTGATTTTCTGCACTGCCATGTTTCAATTTAAGCACCTCAAATCAGCTTCTTTCTTTCTTTCTTTCTTTCTTTCTTTTTTATTTCCTGCCTCAATTCTTAAAGAAGTTGGCCAGCTTTTTAAAGGTTGGTTTCATTGAAATTACGCATTTGAACGGTCTAAAAATGTGACCCAGAAAGATCACCACCACTGACATTATAAGCACAGCAAAATAGCTGAGATATCTTACTGCAACTTTTGTGAAAAGATGAGTTTAAACCTTGAGATTGAAGAGCTAATTCTGTATCAAATTATGTAAAATGGTATAACCTTTTTTATGAGGTACTATTTGATAAGGATATTTTTATTAGTTTTAAGTTTTAGGTAATTTGATTGAATGTATTCACTGAGATAAGATTTTTAAATTGTCATTCCACATTTCAGGTTACCTGCTGAAAGAAATAAATGAACGAATGATCTTCACTTCAAATACAGACATTTATCCTAGAATAAGGGCCAGATCCTACCAGTTCAGCCCAAGTTAGAGACTAATGACAGCCTTCTGAGTGTGATTCTGGTAACATTAAAATAAATGACAACCCAAGAGAAAACTACACCTGTGCTTGTCAATAAGCAGTTTCTTCAGAAAAGTTAGACAAGCATGTGACAGAGACACTGCTGCATATAATTTCTAATTTCCTGAGAACCAGTTTACTTTTGACCACCAGCAGGGTTTCTTTGTTTTTCATTAGGACATGGCTAAAGCTCTCTGTGTAACCATATCCAGATTGCTAATGAAAAAATATTGTCTGAAGGCATACATGTAATCTGGAGACTGTGGGTATAATGAGGGTAGGGAGCAATGTATCAACCTGTGCATGTACTGAGTGGCTTTGTTACCCCACCACTGCCTCAACTGAGCCTATATTGTGCTCCTTATTTTGACAGATGTGTGTGAAAATCTGCCTCTAGGTGGAGTTTCCACAGACTAGTGCTTTTTCAGACTTCAAGCCCTTTCATCTTTCCTTCCTTTTTTGTTTTTTGACTTAGTGCCCTATCCTCACTACTGAAAATTTAATTGAATTTTAATTAACTTGATAGAAATAGCATAGATTCTTATATTCTGGGAAATGTGATGCATCACAACAAAATTGCCTCCATATTTCACATTATTTCACAATTGCAAATGATGCTCATCATGTATTGTAATATTTGTTTGAGAGGATGGACAGATTTCCTGAGATGGTTCTGTGCAATAAAAGCTGTATCATAAGTATTAGTCATCTGTCATTGCTTGTACAGCCACAAAAGCACAGACTCCTTCACAACTACAAAACCAGTGTGGTGCAAACAAAGGACAGATGCTTCTTGAAACCAGAATAAACCTGATTCTGGTGATCTGGGGCCCTCTGAGCTCACTCTCCATTTTTCCATCCAATGCCAGCAAGGCTGTAGTTGTTATAAGATACACCATGTGCTTCTAGGGTGCTATCCTGTTTTCTTTTTTGCCCTCTGCTCTCCCATGCATTTCAGCCAAAGTTTTATCTACAAATGCCTCCTTACAGATCAGACCTCACCTCGTTCTTATGGTGGTGTAAAGTTGATGCCCGGGGCACAAGGGGAGAAGAGGCAGAAGAGGGAAGCAATTATTCTCTCCATACATAGACGCTTCCTCCTTCTCTTCCACCCCTTAGAAGCACAGGAAGTTCATCCTCAAACCATATGGTACCTAGAGATATGCTGTGAGTCTTGGGGGAATGCCAAGGGCCCAGCAGCACCCTCAGGGGCCAAGGGGGTCCTTTGCCTCACCTCCTCTCCCCAGTTTTCCATGGCGTGCTTTCCTTCACAAGTTCCCTTATCACACTTCTGCCAGTGCATCTCCTTCCTGGCCTGCAACACCTGTGCTGCATTACAGTGCAGAAAACAATACCCACACTGAGACAGGCAAACTGTAATTCATTTTTCAGCCTCGCTCAGCTCCAGAAAAGCCACTGGAATTAATCCACTATGCAGCCTTTGATAGCCTGTTACTGAGAGGCTGGGTGAAGGTACTGGGGGCACTGCAGGAAGGGTCAAGGCCTCTGGTTCAACGTTTGAGCACACCAAGTTGTGCTTGAAGTAACCACCAGTAATTGTTTCATTTCTGTGATGTGCTGGTTTCTCTCTGAGCTCTCCGTTGGCAGTGATGTAATCAAAGTCACTTGGCGTGGAGTTGGCAGACACACAATGGTTTGTCTGCTTTGGCATTTGTGATCCACTTTGTTAGCAGGACCTGCTTATAATTTGAAATATATGATTTCCTTCAAAGTGGCATAGTTTTGAAAAATAGCATGTGATGCACTAATAAATTATTCAGCCTTCTGAACTGGCTACATGAAAAGCACATTTTTCCATCTGCATCTGGCTAGGCATTTGCAACTGTTTCTCTTGGATCTGTACCGCAGCCCACTTAGCCACGGTTTTGTGACCTCCAGAAAGGATTAATGCAATATGTTGTGCAGGGGGCTGCTAGTGAAGGTCACTTGGAAGTGTAGGCTAGCGCGACATGTGGCTGCCCACCTGCTCAGGGCTGTTGGCTGCAGGGAGTGTGTTATCCCGTGCCTCCAAGCCGCGGTGAGCTCAGGCGCGGCACACAACAGGCAGAGGGTCCCGCTCCTCTCTAGCCATATTCCACTTAAGTGCTACAGTGCTCAGTGCTGCTGGGTTTGCTGGGGTGATTTCTCATGGGACCAGTAATAAGAGACTGCCTACAGTTATATCTACAGCTACAGTTAATGCAATGCCACTTATAAAGATCAGAACTTGAGACCAGACCCTTAACCACACTTCTTGTGGAGGAAAAGGAGAACCTGCTGTGACTGCTGCCAGTAGGGAGGTCCTTTGACATTCCTGCCAAACCTACACAAGGGGTTGGTACTACTCAGCCATTAACAAAAACTCATCCTTTGTGCTTTTGATTCACTTTCAAGAAGTCAGTTTGGATTAGACGCTATTTCTGTTGAGTTCAGCTGCAGCACTCCGGACTCCAGTCTAAATCCAAGATGTTCTTAGTAGAGGGACATAAGGATGGTGTGAGTCCAGGGGAACTGAAACCTCAGTAGCTCAAGACTCCTTTTGACTTTCTCTTCTGTCTGGGGAATAGCGTTGTGCAGTCTGCTCTGAGACAGGAAGACTTAGGGTGGAGATGGCTTTTTATGACTTTATTAATTAATTGTTTTCATTGTGTTACGTGCTTTCTGCATTTGGAGGTATATTTCATCCATCAAATAAGAAGCCTTTGTACATGGAATGAGTACTGGAGCAGTTTGCAACAAGCTGTAGAAAGCCAAAATGGTCTCTGTACCTTAAGCATACTGGCTTTCATAGGAAGTGTACTGTTGTTAGGCACTGGATAAATAATGATGATACAGACTGAAAATAGAGCTACACAAACATTTTATTTTTGTGACAAAAGCTGCTCAGTGTGCCAGAAACATAACCATGATCATATTCAGCTAAAAAATATCAGGATTTAAATGCCCTGGGCCTTAATTTTGATGAAAGACTTTTGCATACCACCAAAAAGAGAAATAATCAGTACTGCCTAGGGTCTGGCATCAATCAGGCTCAAAATTAGTCCTTTGCCAAAGAAAATACATCTTCCATATCTTGGGATAGGCTGGATGTCTGATGTGTTGGTACTAGAAGAAAACAAAAATTGGGCATGTTTAGACTAAAGATGAGAAGTTTGAGTCCTACGTGACAAGGAAAAGGTGCATATTCTTATTAACTCTGACAAATCTGCAAAGTCAGGTTTGAATGCTCATTAAATTAAAAAAAAAAAAAAGATAACATTGAGGAAGAAAGATTAGCCAGATTATGCCTTCCTATTATTTTAATGTGTGATTTAGTAGGAGTATTAAGACAGGCCATGAATGAATATGATATACTGCACTTTGGCTAGACAAATCAGGCACAGATTTAAATGGAGAAAGGTGGGGGAATGAGTTATCACTTTTTCCCCACCATGTGCATCCCCACAGTGGGGGAAACACAGACAGCACAGCCAAGATCGTGCCTTTACCTCCCAGCTCAGACAACTGGTCCTCAGCACATGTTCTCCTATGGCCTTCCCTTCCTTCTGTCCTAGCACCACACTGTCTCTTGCTTCAGCTCCACATCCACAGTACAGAAAGGCTTTGTCAGTCATTCCCATAAGGGCACACAAGTTTCAAAAAAAGCTTCCAGAAAGGCATAACTACCCGGCTGCCATTAGCACTACTGTCTTTCCTGCTACAAGACCTGCCTGTGCAGGGGTTGATACACAGGATCTCACGCTGGCAGAGAACACCTTGAGCCACTTGGCCATATGTTCTTCTGGACTCTCCTGCCACTCCTCCTGTCTTGCATCCACCCCTGCATAAAACACCACATAGTCAAAAGGTCTTCACCTGGCTCACACAGACACGAGAAGCATACATTTGGGATGGAAGTGGCTGACTCCAGTGAGACTCAGGAGTGAAGAAAACTCATGGGGTCGAGGCTGAGAAAGGGTCTTACCACTCAGAAGCTATTACTGCGCCAATAATTTTGGTGATTGGGGAACACAACTTTTTGTTGTCTTCTGAGTGGTGAAGCTTGCATTGCTTGTATCACATAACTCAGCCCCTGAGTGTGTGTCAGCAGATAGCCAAAGGATGATATTTCACAGCTCTGCAGTAGCTGGGCTAACCTTCTGCAAGGCTCTTAACCTTGAGCTAATAAGTATTGTCCTTCAAGGGGTAAAATATTTAACTGCAGCTGTTTACTATTTACACAAAGGGACTGACATGCAGGCCTTCCCTTCATGCAGTTTGGCTCATATGAACTCTGTTCGAAAAAAAAAGAACAAACACTCACATTTTATTACATTTGCAACTTGCAGAGGGCAGACTGTCCTCAGCTGTCGCTTGTGAGTTCTTTCTTGAGCTTTGCTCATTGTCAGAGACAATATTAATTTTTTCAGTCATTTTCTTTTCCATTTGTTGTTCAACACCAAACCATGAAAAATGAGCACTGACGTAATGATTGATCATGGGGCTGGGGGTTGAAAGTGAACGCTAGAACTGTTGGGCTGTATATGAAAAGGGATTGGGGTTTTTTTCCTTTTTTTTAGATGATAATATATTGTTTGTGAATGGGTTATTTATTAGAGCCATGTGTAGCCTAAAAGGTTTGTAAAGATGATTACTAAAGCATATCCATATGTGGAATGTGTGTGCATATTTGTAAACTTGGCGATTCCTCCAGAATTTTTTTTAATATTTGTAGGAAAAAGGTCTCTGAAACTGTGTAGGGTCATTCTTTTTCTTAATAGTAGGCAACATATTTTCAAAACTATCGTGCTTTGCATAACTTGTACTATAGTTCTGACATCACATGCTTATGTACTGTTGTATACTTCTAAAATCATGAAGAATTGAAACATTTGATAGTCTGGCATCAATCTTAGCAGACAACTGCTTCTTTGCTAGTATATTGTATTCTCCAAATACTGTATTAAATCAAATACAGACCTCTTAAGGCATGTCTGTTGGAAGGTAACAAAAATTGGGTATGACTAAACTACTGTTTAGTAGATCTGGAGTGCTTTATCACAATGGAAATTGTCATGGGTTTTGTTAAATTTTGGAATCCTGGAGTACAAGATTTTTCTTAAAGAAACATTTGGCCAGATCACACTCCTGTGAGTTTTGTAAATAGAAACTGTGGAGGTTCAGGCAACAAACCAATATTCTTGTTTCCTGCTCTTAATTACTGGGTCTAAATGCAGAGCTGTTCCACTACTGTAAGCAGAGAAGTTCAACGATAGCCCTGGTGGGGCTGAGAGCAGGACTTTTTCTGTCATATGTTCCAAGACACCCCAAATGGTAACAGGAATGGGTTCTGTTGGGTCTGACAGCATTAAATCAGGCTTTTACAAGATCTAAGCGTTGTACAAAGGAGACCGTCCTGCAGAGCGCCTCAGAGGCAGGCTGCTATCTATTAATCTCATTTTAAAGGAAATGAGGAAAGCAGCACAGACAGGTGCTCCCTACCAAGGCATCACAAACATAAAAGGAAATCCACAAGCTGATACTGCAGAGGGGAAATGGGCTTGTAACTCACCATTGACAATACACAACCAGTGGAGACAAACCCAGGTACTCCTGCGTGCAGCTGAGTTCAGGGCTTCGCTGAGGCTCCGCCGCGTGGGGAGTTTGCCATCATCTGCAATAACCTCCCCTCATGGCTCTTTGGAGCTGTGCAAATGCACTCGGCTTCTCTCTCCAAGGTGCCCAGAGCAGCACTGTGCTGTGACTCTGGATTGCCCTGTGAAGTCCACGTTTTGAAAGTCTTTGTGAATATTTTCCAGTAACTGTATAAATTTCAAAGTAAGAAAAGAAACAGGTAAAAGTGACTTGGGAAAACAGGCCTTTTGCATGTAGCTGAGAGCTTATATTTCAGGAAATAGGGGTTTTATTAAACTATGCGTTTATTTAAGTGTCTTGTTTTATCAAGGCATAAATATTTATTTACAATACTCTTATAAACGAAGGCATGGATCATTTAAATTCATTTTCAGGTTGCCAGAATGCCTCACTGGTTTGGACTGGAATTAAGGAAGATCAAAAAGTCGTGTCACAAACCCAGCAAATATATAAGATACAGGTTTACTAGAGAAAAAGATCTAGTAAACAGAGCAGTCTGAAACTAAATGAGAAACTTAAAAGGGATTTGGGAAGTCAAACACTGGAAGCTATGATTTGCTTCTCATGTTAAAAATAGCATCTCCTTCACATCTCCTTAGGACCAGGCTTATTTCAAACAATTCTAGTTTATGGAGACTATTCTATGGAAAAAATATTTAATATATTAATTTTCCTTTAGGCAGAGATTTCAGCTGCAATAATAAACCGTACCTAAATTTCATGAATGAATTAATTTTACATCAAAGCTATGGTTTATGCCCATAAAAAGTTTTGTGTTGGAGCCCATTGTGGAAAAACATATTTAAATAACCTGGAAGCATTTCATTCCTAAAATATGCAGTAAATGTACTTGAAAAAGGTATACAGTGTGTTGTTAGTGATGCCGTTATTTATCTTCCGCTAACTATCATTTTGGAGAGTGGTTTATATACTATATAAGTAATTGTAAAATAATTGTAGATTTTTTTAACTGCAAGTTATGAAAATATATAACTAGCTTCTTATTCTTCAGCTTGGTCATAGCTAGTCTCTAATTTTGTACCAACAATTTTATGGAGGAGGTTTGGAGGGGGGGTGCAGTAACTATGTGTGTGATTGATGCCAGTTTAAAAGTCTTCAGAGCTGGCTTGTTTCATTTTTGTCAAAGATCAGCAATGGTTACACAGGGTTTAAACCATTACTGAGTACTTTAAAATTTCTTACCAGATGTCTGTATTATTGTGTTTTCTAGTCTAATATTTAACTGGGCATCCAAGCAGGCTCTAGGATTTTTTGTGTTCACAGAAATGAAAAGCAAATCCTTACTAAATTCATCAAATTAAATCCTTGATACATCCCATTGTTTGGTTTCCCATTGCTCTCAAGGAAAATTTACCATTTTGTTTCTGTTTTAGATTCTTTCATTTACTTTCATAACTTTTTGCTTTGTGACTGTCTAGGGCTTCATTAAATTCTTTGGATTCTTTAGGATCATTAGTGTTAAATCATTGCAGCTTGTCCTCTGTACACAGTGCTGTGAACTTGCACGAGACATATTGGTGGCTACTGTACTGTAATACTTGATCAACTGCTCCTCCCCCTGGGCTTTTGTACCTCCTGTCTGAACTTTTTTATTACTGCCTGTTAAATTATGGCAGTCCCATTAGTGCCTAATATCTTTATTCTTCTGGAATTATCACTATATGTTGGTCTTCTCCCAGCTGCTGGTTATGTAGTTTCCAATTTTGCCAGACCATTATCTCAGATGGAGGTCTGGCTTAACTTTGGTTAAATACAGCACCAAAAGTCCTCCAGCATTGTGTCAAGGTGTTTTCCCATCTCTTCTACACTGTTTATTGAGTGCCTGTTTTTCCTCTTGCCTAGATGGTCTTGTACGCTTGGGGAGGAGTGTAACAGAGATTACCTAAGAAATGGTTTCACAAATTCTGTAAGTCATCCATTCAGATTTACCATTGTTACCAGTGTGAACTCTAATCACTATATCCATTTCTCCCTTACATACCACTCCTCCAGCACACATGTATGATTTATTTTATTAGCTTTGCTGACAGTTAAAGGTTTCTGGCATTTGAGAAAGTAAGTGTTGGTATTCCCAGTCCTGTGATCGTCAACTACAGGTAAGTATTCCCCTGCAGATACTCAGGGAGAGTTGTGTTACTTGCTACCTGAGCTGACAGGGTTGCAAATATAAATGCAATATAAACATAGGTTTTGAAAGCACAAGTGAGCAATCCCTTCCATTTCAAATTATATGTGAGAATGTCTGTGTCATTACCAGTAATTCTTGCACAAAAATATCAAATTTTTTTTTTTTAGACAGAAGTGGTATAGAGTAAGAAAGATCACTGGGTAGTGTTATAATCTAAGAGTGCTTGTTAAAGCATCATATTCAGCATTTCTTGGAAGAATGTGACCTCATTATAAGGTGGCCTTTTGGTATCTGTTGTATTGCTGGTAGGCTCCCTGTCCTCTTGCTGTGTCACTTGGCAATCCTTTTATACAGAACTGCATCTTCAGCAGAGTAACACACAACAAAAGCAGTGAAATCCAAAACACCCCAGATACAAAGGTTTTTCCAGTATTTACTTTCAGTTTCTACGATCTGTACTGCATGTCTGACCCAAAGTCATGTGGACATAGTTTTGCCCATATACATGACTGATGAGCACAGATAACTGCAGAAGCTAAAAAGGTTGCAATTATTAATTCCTGGTTACTACATTGTGATTATTTGCTCTAGCTGGTTTCTAGTCAGTGTAGGTCTCTCTTGGCTGAGTATTAGTAGTGTAATTTTAGGGCCACTGGAGGGCTGAGGATAAGAGGGAGTGAGAGGAAAAAAGCATCACTTTCCATATTTATGGATTGGCTGTCTGGCAGTTTTCATCCAAGTAACCAGAGTGTAAACTCCTACTTGAGCTGCACCACACCTTTCTAGGCACCCATACAGGCAACACTCATTTTATTTAACTGAATGATTAACAAATGAGTCGGATAAACTGAACATGTCACCAACCTTCCTGAGAAGCAAAATATTTTTGACCCACTTAGTTTCTTTCACATACTGCAGTGCTAGTCGAAACATCTCCTCTCCGCTTCCCTGGTAATAATTATCAAATCCTAGGTAAGAGAAAGAGTATATCAGGCCCGAGCACAGCTCATATACTTCGTGCAAATGCTGGAGGGAAAACTGGAGAATACCCGAATGACTGTTTTATTACTGAACAGGACTCTTTGTCTAACTTGTCAGCTACCTGGCTGGGAATCTCTCATTTTGACATAGTAACGAGGGAACCAGTTTTACAAATGAATGTTCAGATGCTGAAAAAAGCAAGTCCCAACTCATATGCTCCAAATGTCACCTTTCTGTTTAATAAGGTGTAATTTAGATGCCAGTTCAGTGGAGGTTTCACCCCTTGCTTTTTCACTTCCAGATAAGCATGTCAGGGGGTTGAGATGAACATGCCCTGCAGCTGTGGCAGTCTTCCCTGATGGCAACATAGAAAGGATTAACCACAAACACTTTTATTAAATATTCCTCCCCTTGGTTGGTTAATTTCCCATTTAAAGTTCTCATTTTATCCATTTGACTCACTCAGACACTGCACTAAGGTTTAACATTGCAGTAAGACATAAAACTCACTCCTCTGGGAAGTGTGATAATGTACCTCTCACTATTGCAACAACACTGTCCCAAGTTACGTTTCCCCAGGCTCTGTCCCTTCATTTTCAGGAAGTCAGACAACAAAACTGCAAATCTTTTCTCCAAAGCCTGATGAGCCTTATGCATGTGTCAGCTGTCTGTCGGGTTGCTCCATTCAAGTCTGTAGGATTTGTAGTCTTCTCCAGAAAAATGATCTCACTTGTTTTGTCTGAGGTGCCTTTTACACCCATGGTTGGAATAGGTGTGCATGTGCAATCCCTGTGATTTTAAACATCAAAGAACAGAGCTGCTGGATGTGGGCCCAGCTTTAGAAAAAATAGCTCTTCAGTAATTTGTGATTGCAATGCTTATGAAGGTTTGACAGCTCTGCAGCCAGACACCAGGTTGTGGCTACTACCTGGTGAGTGATGCAAGAACCCTCCATCACCCCTGCCTGAGGCAGTAAATGGTGCCTCCACACAATGGCAGCACCCAAGAAACTTGAAATCAGGCAGTGCTCCTCCCTTAAGGCATCAGCTCTCTATCAGAAAAATGAGTGGAGGTATAGAGGGACTAAGAAAAATGTGGAAAAGCTGCTGGTGCTGAACAATAGTGTCAAGTTCTGTGTTACCAAATGAAACAGGTAAAGGAGGAGGAGAAACAGCGGCCTGAGTCAGTGGCTGGAGTCCAAACAACAAAGAGGCACAAGGCAGTGGTGACAGGGAAGGGACACTGGCAGATTTGTGTCAAGAAAGGACCGAGAGGTCAGCACAGACAGAGGGGAGAGACACCAGCCATGCAGGAAACAAAGAAGGGCACTTCTTGGAGAGGAGAGGGAATCCCATCCCAATGAGAATGACAGACTCTTGGTGACAGAAGCACTTTTCCTGAGGGATTAGTTGATCAATTAGGTAGCTTTACTGCAGCTTTTCTATAGATGGATGAAGCACTAGCCCAAGGTAAATCAATTGCTGACAAAATCTATGCCCTTCCTTAGATGTTGGCAGACACAGCTGTGCCTCAATATAGAAAGGAACTTTGTCAGAATTTGAATTAAGCCAGTGGCTACCTGTTTTTCTACCTGAGACCTTTTTTTGTTTCAAATATGGCCCTTATTCAGGTTTATTCCCTCTCAAACCTCGTTAATTGTTCTTCCACTGGACTTCTGGTTGATCTTGGACACTATATACCTCAGTTTGTACATCTTTAAAGTAAGCCTAAAGTAACTCATCTAAGGATGTCCTATCCACTAATATGTGGGAGCTGTGACCTCAGAAGTGGGAAAACATATTTTAATTAGATTGTTACCTTTATAAAAATCAAAACATTCTTGTAATACATTTCCTTTCCATTTGAAATACATTTTAATAAGTGTTGCATACAATTCATTAGATGTGAGTTGTCACTTATCTACCTTATTTTAGTTTTTACTTTATGTGACTGTAGAACAATTTGAATAGAATCCAGAAAATACCAACCATTTGTCTGATCTGTCTCTGATATTGAACAGCCAGGGGGTTGTGCCTAGCCAAGCAGGGGTTGTGCCTAGCCAGCCAGGAGATGTCTATAATGATGACAGGTCCTGACTTTTTGAAAAACAAGGTTTGCTTATCTGACACTGAAATCTCTGGCTCTTACACCCAAAATTGAGGATGCTGAATGTCTGAGAAGCATATGTTCCAAATCAGCTGTCAGTAAATGACCAAGCAAATGCATGGAACAACTTAGACATTCTTCACACTTTGCAAATGCATAGACACTTTCTCTTATTTTTAAGTTTTTCCTTTACACTCATATTCGGATAGAAACCTCTCCAAAAGCCAGGTAATGTGGTGCACAGGGGGAAAATAGCACTGAAAGTGATTGATTGCAAAAAATGGAAGATGTATTGTGTAATCATATGCTGGGAGAAGGAGCAGGCAAGATGACTTGGTTTCCATTTCAAATAAATAGACAGTGGAACAATCAAGAAACTGCCAAAGTAAATGAATTCAGCATGGTTGGAACACCAGCACATCGCTGCCTCAGAGAAGGTTTCTGTCACAAGTTACAGCATCAGCAGTGAAAGACACAGATCTTCTGTTTTATTTTTCACTTCCTGAGCCACACTCTGCTCTCTGTTATTCTAACTGACATCTGGAGGAACAACAGTGAGTTCACTCAAATTAGTCAGAGTTTAAATTATTGTAAAAGAGATCAGATTCCTACCCACTGTCCTTGAACCCCTGAGATATGCAAAATGTGTGATGGACTCTTTCTCATGGGGATTTATACACTGATTTAACTGTTCCCATCAACTTCTTTACCACATTATGAGCTTTAGAGGAGAAAGGAAAAAAAACTTTTAACTATGAAAAAGTGATAGAAATAAAGAGGAATTAGTAGCTCTCCATGAAAATTGTAAGAGGTCCCAAGGCCATATCAAAGCACATTATTTAAATTCTTTTAGCTTTCACTCACAGAGCTGAACTTCTCTTCCAACATGTCCAAATCTGCATTTGATCTTGTAATTTGAGATATGATAAGTAAGAGGTTATCATACTCCTTTGCTTTGAAACCTGTCACAGTGGTTCTTGTAAAAGGCTTTGATTTTGCATCAGCTGAATATCAAATCACAACATGCACAACATGCTTGACTTGCACCAAACACTGTCTTTACAAACTCCAACAGTGTTGTGCAGGTGTGTGAGCAGGGATTTACCAACATAGGATGTTATACACAGCTTATGTCAGGACAGAGCACTCAAATGGTATCACAGTCTAATACTTGACATGCTTTATGTGAAAGCAGGACACTCCTTCATTAGCTGAAGGTCACAGATTATAATAATGCTTGGCACTTACAATCCTGAAGGTGTTGTACTCCATCTAATTAAAATTGGCAGATACGTAGGCTTTTATGCATAGGGAAAATAAAGCAGAGATTTCCCTGAAGGCAGAGATAGAAGAGGAAAGAAGTCATAGGCACAGAATTCTAATTCTAATTCAGTTCTTAGGTACCCAGTGCTTCCTCAGATTCCTGACCACACTTTCTAATAATAAGGGGAAAATCTGAATTTCATTTAAAAAAAAAATATTAAGTGAGGAATAAATACTAAATCTATCATTTATGCTAAATGATGGCACAATATTTTGAATAGCAAAGAGATTTTCCAGGAGTATGAATAGAAAAGCGAAGCATAACACGCGCTGGTTTTAAAATTCACAGGCTTATTACAAGCCCAGAGTTATAGCTTCTTTTTCTTACTACTACACATCTTCTTTTCCAGAGCAAAACCTTGGAGTATCAGCAGAAGCTTTACAGAATATTCACCCTTCTGCATTTGTGAACATCTAACACATTCATTTTATACAGACTTTGCATGTCAATGCATTTACTAAGCTGGACACCATAGCATTACTCTTTAGCTTATATTAAGCATTGAAGTAGAAGGGAAACCCAAATCTGACCAATTCCATTTTCACATGTTTCTACCAAGTTCTTCTAATAGATGCAAACTTCATAATGAAACACCCAATTCTTCAGAAATCACAGTTGCATGAGGCTCACTTCAGCTGGGAGTACAGCTATCTGTCATTCTTCGCACTGGGCTACATGATGTGAGAGGCGTCCACAAAAGTCAGCTCCCTTGGTGCTCTCCATGCTCATTTGGGGTTGGCTGTTCCTGGTGTTTGGAGCAGCAATGCTCATATCCCTGAGCTGCCAACTGAAGGGATGCATCTCCTTTGCTCAGAAAATTCCCTGACATCTGCAAAGGTAAAGAAGCTCTCCGTGCTCATTTGGGGTTGGCTGTTCCTGGTGTTTGGAGCAGCAATGCTCATATCCCTGAGCTGCCAACTGAAGGGATGCATCTCCTTTGCTCAGAAAATTCCCTGACATCTGCAAAGGTAAAGAAGCAATTGGATTTTTCTGCAAGCACAGACAGACTCAGCTCTATCTGGCAGAGTTACACCACTGATGTTCAGCAGACCCACTTGCAGAACTGGGAGCAATGTCCAAGCATTCTCTGTCTTTGGGATGCAACCTGGCAGTGTTTATCCACGAAAAATGCCACGGAAATTGGTTTAAGTAACAATGTATGTTAAGGCCTATGTATCTTATTAGTCAATAAAGAGAGTGGCTGTAAAGTGCAGAGTACATGCAGCTGACTGGCTGTAGCTTGCAGCTAATAGACTCTGTTATTCTCTGTGGCAGCAGCATGAACTAGAAATGTTTAAACAGTCACATGTATTTCAGTATGTCTATCCACTCTTAAAATTGAACACAACAACAATGCTTCTAAAGAAATTTCTCCATCTCATTGTAGACTAATTTAGAGAATGTCTCAACATTTAATAAATATTGTGGACTTTTCAAACAGTATTTTGCACTCTTAAAACATTGTGCAAGCATTGTCTAGAGACATCTGAAAAATATGGAGAGATCAAAGTTCAGTAAAGTGCATTACATATGGCTCTTTACCTTTATTCAGTGGCTATAATTTCAATCCTTCTGGAGATAAGGAACACACAGAGCAGGCTGCCACCCCCCCGAGTTATTTTGTTGCTACCAACTTGATTATTTTGTTCAAACTGAAACAATCAAGAAGGTCATTCTTAACAAAAGCAACAACTGTGGAGAAGATGAATTGTATCAAGTAATTGATTTGTCAAGTAAGCAGAATGTTCACTCATGGTGTCTTATATTTCTCCTTGTTTTTAAAACAGAGTAATACACTGGAATAACTTTTCTCAATTGGCTACATGTGCTTTAGAAAATAGCAAAAATGATAGTGTGGAAAGTTGAGAAGTTTTCTTCCTCAACCACTAGCTAGAGAAGATTTCATGTAAGACTGTGGAAGACATTTTCTCGAGTTGAATAAGCAGGGCCAGTTATTTATACTGAAAATTTCCAAAGATTAAGCTTCTGCTCTTTAATGTCTCAGCCCTAAAAGGTATGTGATCTATGTGTTCAGTTTGTTCCTTTTTACATTTGCCCTTTAAGTGCATCATCCATTGATAGCCATTTAGAAAGCACTTGAGTGCCATGTATTTTAGCAAAGCTAACAAGAGAGAGGTTTTAAGTATAAGGACTAGTGTTTAAAATACCTTTGTGAAATTGCTGGTTTCTGTACACTGCTAGGAACCAAGCCAGGGTGGGAGAGGAGCAGGGAAGCTTCAGAGGAAGTCTTAAAGAAATGAGCCGTAGCCAGTGCTGTCATCAATGCCAGTGAGAGTCAGACTGGCTGTTTAGTCAGGGTTTAGCTAGTGTCTGGAATTTGGACACCCCTGAACACAAATCCTTAATGCCAGGGAGCTCTGTAGCTGACTGGCACTTGAGCCAGGCACACAGATATGGAGTGGTTAACCTGCTGAGGATGGCATGTCCAACCTTTGGAGAGAGTAAGAGCTCAGGGGGACATAGAAATGACAACTATTCGCTTGTTTCATCCTGTCACATGGGATGGTCAGAATCACACTTATCTTTCTCTAACAGTGGATTCCCACATATTTTTTTGTCCGTCTTACTTGCTGCTGAACAAGGCAGGATGCTGCAAAAGTATTCNATCCGTCTTACTGCAAGGAGTTATTCTTGCTGCTGAACAAAGCAGGATGCTGCAAAAGTATTCAGTAGTCCAGAGAGATGTTTCAAATACAAGCCACCAGGTTTAATGAGGGGACAGGCCTTTCCTAGCAGTCACCAGGTTGCTGAAATGTTTTCTTTACCTTCTCTGAAGCAGTATGATTTTCTTGGTCTTGCAAGACGCATTTTTTTTGGCAAAGTTTGCGTCTAACACAAGAGTTTCCGGACATCTGTGAAGTGTCAAATTTGACCCACTGCAGTGATTTGATTGCAGTGTTCATGGAGGCTGAATATGCCTGAAATGCCTGAAGGTGGAGTTATCTTCTGTGTTATTATCCGAATTGGTCTGCCAAAGTCATGAAATTGAGGTTGGGGTTCAGTGAGGTTTGCCAGAGCCTTTATCAGCTGCTAAGGAACAGAGCTCCAGAGGGATTGATGGGAATTGGTGGGTCTTGATGCTTCTCAGGATCAGATCCACATCCCTTTCAGGATAACTATTGCTCTGTTATATATACAGCTTTCAAAAATTTAGAATATATTTGCACCCTTTTTTTTTTTAACCTAAACTGCGAGAGCCTTAGTCTGAAACATTTAAATGGCATGAGAAGCTGTCAAGAACTGGTGGCTTAGGGCACAAACTTGGACTCTTAGCCCACAGTTAATAGTCCCATCAGTTCCCAAGAAATGCCCAGTGATCAGTGCTGCTTAATTAATTTCTGGTAAACTGACAGGAAGTTTCACCCAATCATGTGACTTTCCAAACTGTGTCCTTTAAAAACCTTTTTTGATGTTATTCTTTAGATTTTTGACCTCCCATTCATCTTTCTCCTGCCATACAACAGACGAACTTCAATCTAGCATTAACGATGGCAAGTGTTCATCTAGCAGGAGTCCTCATCAGCATTGCTCTTAGTTGTTCTGCCTCGAAAATACCATGTTTCATGCCTTTAAATGCCTTTATCATTTTTCTGTGAAACACTATTTATTTGGAAGATAAGCCTAGACCTGTTATGTTAATCATAAATCAGTTATATTTATCCCAAACCTGGAAAGCATGCAAATACCTTCTTTCCTTATTGCAAAATCCAGTAGGATAGTCACAGTAATAATGGCTTGTTTTGTACAAATCATAGGCTCATATCATAATCATTAGAGCTACAACAGAGTATTTGTCTGTCTTAGAATATTTGAAATGTCTGTTTCAATTGCAGTGGAGGTTTGGGAATTTATTTATTTTTAATAGCTAAAGTAAATCCTTTCATGAACCAGGTTTCCCCTTTTTATTCCTCATGTAGCCTTTTGAGTTTAGTCAGATTTTACACGACATGAAGAAAGTGAGAAGGGAACTATGAGGTTAAGCCTGTAAAATACTATTTCTGCCCAGTACCACTGGCCATTGATTTGGCAGATAAGCACCCTGCAATATTGCTCCTTACACCTTTAGTCTGTAAATAGATTATGTCAGTCAAGCTGTCCCCACTGTTTGTTATTACTAGCACTTGAACCATCCAATGTGTTTATCAGGTTCAGACCTCCTCAGAGTTAAGGAATGTACAAGAACAGTCACAAAGGCTAGAAATAAAGAAATACTCTTATTCTGCTATATGCATAAGTGGCTGAGATACAGAGAAAGTAAAGATACTTAACTGTCTTCATGATCCTTATTTTTTGCATTAGGGTTTTTTGAGGGTGTTTTTTTAATGTCCATTGAGTAGCTTTGGTGTTTGGGGGTTTTTTAGGGGGTGAAGAGGGATTGGTTCAAATCCCACCTGGTAAACAGAGGTTTCAGCTTATAGGAAAACAGGAAAAATCGATTGATCTACAGTCTGTAGCTTGTACATACTATTCCTCAACCATGTCTAAAAACAGGCTGGGTTCATTGTGGGCTTCAACTCCCTTAAAGCAATTTACCCCATTTGATACTGAGGTACTGGGTTTGGCTCACACTGTGACTAACAGTGCCAGAGGATAAATTCTCTGCATCTTGCCTCACAGTTCAGTTGGCAAGATATCAAATAAGTACACTTCTGCTTATGAGAGTGCACATTTCACTGTCAATGTCTAGAACTCAAGCACCAAAAATATCCCATTATTCTGTGTTCATTATTAAATAAGTGTCATGGACTCATTTCTCCGGTTTGTCTCGGACTCTGTGGAATGTAAGCATGATCTTATGGTCAGGCCCTGCTGCCCTTTCCACATTAAGTACTAAACTGTCAGAATGAATGGAAACAGGTGTATGCAGAGAAAGAGAGATGGCTATATCTGAAAGAGTGATTTTGATTGTTGTAGCCATGGTTGAAATTAAATCTGGCTGAGAAGTGCAACCAAAATTGTTCAGGCTCTTTTGTGCATCATCATGACTAATGACCATCATGCCAGCAAGCATGTTAATAAAAGGGCATTTCTAAAATTCCCTCTTCATGACAATACCCATTTCAGTTGCACATTATTTCTTCTTGAAGCCTCTGGAATATTCTGTCTTTGTTGTGTCGAAACTTCCTAATGAGTAGGTCAAATAACTCAAATACAGCCTTTATATTTCTTTCAGTTCCCTAAGAGTGGGTGACTAAAATCAATCCCAGTGAGTTTGCATGCAATTTCCAGTGCTGGAAAACAGGCACTTGAAGTATCCCATCATTTCTGATGCACTGTGAGATCTGCTCTGCCTGGCTCAGGCTCTCTAGGTACAAAGTGCACTTTGAGGTTACATGCTCTTCCTACAGGCTGATGCTATTATGGCATCATGCATGAAAGCAGCCGCTATTTACGTCGAAGCGCAGGTATGATAATCAGTTTTACAGGACATAGAGCACAGTGAAGACCCGAATCACTACCGACAAGGTTAAATTGACAGTTAGTCTTTTGTTATCATTTTGGTGGGGAAAGGGGGACATCTGGTGGGAGGTCTTTGTAAAGAATTGAACAATGTAATTTTCTATTTGCAGTAGGATACAAATCCCTAGTGAAGCTGTATATTCCGAGTAATATACATTCTGAGTAATAATTTCTAACCAGGAGAGTTGATTAATTAACGTATATCAAACCCACACAACAGGATCTTTTGCAGTGGTGCATACTGTAAAGCCCTCACTTCCCTTTTATCAAGTTCACAAAGAAGTATAGCCAAGCCTGGATGAATGCCCAGTACCCTCTTGTAATGAGATTTTCACAAAAGGTCTGGGAGAAAAGTGGTGGGATGAAGACTCATCCAGAAAAAGCACTTAATACTTTTTGCTCAGGGTTAGAAAATAAATATTAGAAATCCTCCAGCTTGCTTGAGTACATAAGAAAGCAAGACATTGTGGCATTACTAAGCCTTGAGCAGACATCTTCTAAAGGATTATAACCTGCTTAATCAACCTTTGGGAATGCAACAAAGCAGGAGGCAAAACATACAGTTATACTTGAGCATGACACTTAAAAATAAATTACAGCAGATTAAAGGAAGATATAAGAATGTGGCACATCCAGGTTAAAATGCCCAGTATGCTTGGGCCCATCACATAAATAATAAGTAAAGATTGCATTTATTGGTAAAGAAGAGGACAACTACAAGTCTTTTTTGTTTTCATCTTCTCTGATCCTTTCCTAGCAGCAGTCAATCTGGAATATGCAGCTTTGCTCCTTCTGCTGCTGTTTCATAGCTTCTGTCCCATTTTGTGAATGATCCCCTTCAGAAAGCATCCTATGAGGGGGTGGCTCCAGGGACACAGCAGCCACAGGATGAGAGCTTCAGTTTTGCTGTGGGAGAAGCAATGCTGGAAAATCATTCCCTGCACAGGTATTGCTGCACGGCGCTTTGAGGAGAAGACAGCCAGCATGATGTGAGACCATGCCACAGCTGCTCACTCTGCCAGGCCTTCTTGCTTTATAGGTGAGCTATCTCACCCAGTGCAAACTGCGTGAGTCTAATTTCCTGGGAATTCTGTGACAGACACATTTCTTTTCACAAAAGTCAGCACATGAGATCTGTTGCAAGCTGAGAATTGAAATGAGTGTACTTCTTTTTCCCCTACTCCACTGCCATATTTCATTTCTTTGTCTAAATCATATTCTGTATCCCATGAAAGCACTGTTACAAATTCAGATATGTTTTTTGATATTTTTCTGTTCTCGCTAAAACTTTGAGTGCATTCCAGATTTATCTGCAGCCTTTAAAGTGCAGTAAGGGACTATCACTGCATCTAATTTATGCTTGTATTTGTATTTAAGTTATCATTAGCATAAGGCATTAAATCAGATTATGATTAACTTGCTTTTGCAAAGCTAAAGCAGAACTTTCTAAGATCAAATGTATCTTACTACTCTCCAAAAAGTTATTTCCATATAAAGTATGTTTATTAAATGTGCTGAATTGTTATGTAGTTCCTTTAAATTTATGAAGACTCAGAAACTGCTTGGCAAGAATACTTGAAATGACAATATATATCATAAATGCTTTCCATACTATATAATGAACAGCATGCATAAAGAACAACTAAAAAAGTTTAGCATGTTCACTTATGCTCTGAGTATTATATAAGCCAAGCTAACCTCATTGTGTATGAGGCCCTTTTTTACTAAAATATATCACTAAGCTTTATTTTATCTGTTCTATTTTCATTATTTTTGGCCAAATCTGAAGTGCAAGCATTCAGGCTTCTAAGCCGCCTGATAGAGAAGAATTTAAAATGGAACAAGGTTCAGAACTGATGGATACGCAACTTATTCTAGAGGATGGGCTTCTGAGCTAGCACAAAGAAGCAGTGCTAGCTAATGCTGTGATCCTATCTGGAATGCACATTGTAACTGTCTGGATTTTTACTGCAAGCAAAGTTTCACTTCTCTCTTTCAAAAGTGAGTGATGTCATAGTTTGTTAATTTTGGCAAACACTCAGAGCAGTTTAGTTTTGAAACATGCTAAACGGGTGAGATAAGGTATTAGGAAAATTATTAGAACTAAGTGCGGTTTTACTGTCAAACATCGAAAAATACAATTTGTTGCACTAAATCTTCAATTCCCATTTGTTCCTGTAGAGTTCTGTATCAGTGATGCAAAGTCATTTTCAAAGGCAGGGTCTCACAGCTGATGGTGGACAACAAAGCAGCTCTGTGAAACATCATTACTCAACAGTTACTGCACTGATGACTCTTCATTGGTGTTGTGCGACTAACGTGTCCATTTCAAGATGTGCTCAAACCAAGATCTGGATTTAGATGGCCATTAATCAAAGAATAAAGTTTTAGCAGTGAATCTGAACTTGCTTCTGTATTTGACAGGTGATAAAGGGAATGGTAGGTCATCCATGACAATTCTGAGAAAATCTCAGTGAGGTTGCTCTCCAGGGGAGAATCCATTGGCTAAGCTGTATAACTATGTTTTCAAGACCTGACCAGTTCAAGTGCCTGTAATCATGGAGTTTTTCATGCTTAGGAAGGTAGTTATTTTCATCAGCACCCTGGTATGTTCTTCTATTTCTATCCTATATTAGTCTGACTTTCTACTCTTCTGTGGGATATTGATTATTCATGATTTGCTAGTGAAAAATACCAGCCTTGATGGAAAAACCATCTAATATCTTGTGGTAGATCTGCCTTTCTGAGAGCCACAGCAGCTTCACAGCCAGGGTAACTGCTTGCACTACCAGAGGCCAGCTGGAGGGTCAGTTAATGCTTGCTGAGGTACGCAAATGCCATCATCCCTAAGGATTGGTGGGCGTTTCCTTACAGGGTCCAAAAATCTAAAGGCTTTCATGACTCTCCATGTGTGTGTGGACTCTTCGTGTGTGTGTGAACACATGAATTTTTCAAAATACCTTCAGATTATTTTTGTGGAAATGAATCCATCTGTAAACCAGTTCTTTGTCTTAGTTGTGCAATTTCAATTTTCCCAGATGGTTCCATGAAAGAACAGGTGGCTGAGATGTAGGTGCACTAGGGGAAAAGAAAGTCCCTTGTGGTAGTAGATTGCAGAAATCTCCAGCACGAAAAATAAGTGACAAATGTTTGCAATAAACAGTTTACAGACATATAAAAGAGATATTGTCAGCGATTTGCATTTAAGCGATGCTAGAGTTAATGCTTACCCACTCTTTTCTTAGGAACAGAGCAATAAAGAAGATATGTCTTTTTTTTAATTGAGATTGTGTGTCAAATCTTGTAGAAACAAATCCAAACTCTGTTGAACTCTACAAGTGGAATCCATGCCAGATTAATTTCTGGTATGGTTGCTTATGAATGTCACACACTGGACCCTCTGTAGCAGACTGGCTGCCCAGTGTGAGGCTGCTGACAACTTACTTGACCTGTGGGCAACAGGCACACAGCTGAAGGTGTGCAATCCATGCATCCGTACTTTTCATTATAAACTCTGAGTAGGAGTCTTTCATCTTCCTGGAAAATTAACTCTTTTTCTTTGGCTGCAGAGAGGTAAAAGATACTCTGTGGGAGAATTCAAAAAAGGAAGCATTCATTTAAATTGAAAACACAGACAGGAAAATACGTGACATCTATAGCACAAGAGTTTATTTCTAAAGGATTAGCTGATGAGATTTTTAGGAATAAATACAATGTACATTAGGTTTAGAAAAGGCTTTTCCCTAGATTACTATAAGAACATTATGCCATTGATTTCTGACACTGGATTTGTAAACTTAAAATGTAGTGTTGAATCAGTAAGCACAGCTTTCATGGAACTTAAAAATCATCTCATGCAGTAATTGTTTCAGCTGTAACTCTGATACCAGCAGAAGTGTGGGAAGTGTGTTTTCTGTTCTAATTGTATGATGATTTGGCTGAATTTATTACTTTCAGTGTAATTCCATAGAATTAATGAAGGTGCACTAGAAGAAAATTCTTTTCTGGTCTACTTTCAACTGGATCTTTCCTTCCTTTTTTTTTACACAAAGATAATTGTGAGGTGGTTGTACTGGTTGCATCTGCAAATGCTCATGCTACTTTAATATCTGTATCATATTGTGCACTCCTTGTTTAGGTGATGGAAATATTTATAAGGAGGAGGAGGAGAACTCAAACGTCTTTGAGATAGTCCTATGGTCATTGTTAGTCAGAAATTAGGACTGACACATTAGATTGTTTATCAGAGTGCTGGCAAAAGGGTTTGTGAAAACATGATGAAACTACTTCTTAAAGCTGGAATAATTTTTTGCAAACAAGTCTGCTTAACACATTTTAAGCTCTCCCACTTGGCAGAACAAAAACTCTCCCTGCTTGGTCTTGGTTCAATTTTTTCCGTTTTAATGAAAAGAACAGTAATTTCCACATCTTGTGTGGAAGTAGCAATAACATTTCAATATTTTCGGTAGTACTATCAGCAAAGGAGTTGCAGAAGTGATGTCCTGACACTGAAAACTCTCTTAAGATGCTTCTGTTTAGATAGTGGATAGTGAAAAGATAAGGTTCAAAATATGCACCCAGTTATCTTCCTGCACAGGAAAGCTAAACTCTGTTCTTGCTGGCCTGTTTGTCGGGTTTATCTTATATTGGAAGAGTATCTAGGAAAATGTGCTGTTTATAATCTTGGAACTGATTCAATGAAACAAAAGCCTGATGTTTCCTGCTGCTGCCAAGTCTTCACTGTCAAGACAGGGTTGACTTTTGGTAAACCAGAATCTAATCTTTCATCATTTTTTGAAATATTTCTGTTCCTTTCATTATTTCTTCTTCCTATTCTTTCTCATTTTCCTTTGGCCACTGGAGAAACAGATATCAATCCATATTTCCACATATGTATATGAGCCAGCCAAGAAGGCCAGTGGTATCCTGGGGTGCATTAGGAAGAGCACTGCCAGCAGGTTGAGGGACATGATCCTGCCTCTCTACTCAGCTGTGGTGAGGCCACATCTGGAGTGCTGTGTCCAGCTGTGGGCTCCTCAGTACAAGAGAGACATGGAGATCCTGGAGCAGCCCAGTGGAGGGCAACAAAAACGATGAGGAGTGGAGCATCTCTTTTATCCAGAAAGGCTGAGGGTGCTGGACTTGTCCAGCCCCAAGATGAGACAGCTGAGAGGGGATTTCACCAATGCGTATAAATATCTAAAGTGGGGGTGCCAAGGAGATGGATTCAGGCTCTTCTTGGTGGTGCTGAGCAATAGAAGAAGAGGCAATCGGCAGACACTGATGCATAGAAAGTTCTACCTGAACATGAGGAATAACTTCTTTAATGTGCAGGTGACTGAGCCCTGGTACAGGCTGCCCAGAGAGACTGTGGAGTCTCCCTCGCTGGAGATACTCAAGAACCCTCTGGACACAATCCTGTGCCATGTGCTCTAGGATGACCCTGCTTGATCAGGGAGGCTGGACAAGATGACTACAACTGTAGTCCTTTCCAAACATAACCATTCTGTGATCCTGTGATATGAGTCTATGTATAAACATGTCTGTGCATAAATAACCTTGCAAAATCATCAGTAACTGAAATTCACTTCTCTGGATCAACTGTGCTGAGCTCACCCATCAGGAATGAGAGAACCCCAAAGCATCAGAGAACTCTTTAAAGGCAACTAAGGCAAAGCAAACCATGCACTCTCTCAGGACCAGCTCCCAGGATACAGACAGAGAAGATGCTGGAGTGCCTGGCCCTACCTCAGGATGCCACCACTTCTCTGAATAATTTTGACTTGCCAGTACATTGTAAGGAAATACTTATGTTTCAGTGGTGCACAGGAGCACAACTTGAGATAAAGCGCTCTTGCGCAAGGCTCTAAGGCAAACTGAGCAATAGCATACAGACTGCTTAGGAAAGCTCACATCAATTTAGAGAGCCCTCAGGAAAATCACTCCTGTAACAGAAATTACTCATCCTCTGAACACCAAATGCTCCGTTAAGCTCTGAGATGTGCAGTAAGACAGTAATCGCATTTTGCCCTGAAGCGTTTGGGAGTTAATAATGCTTGTAGAGAAAATCCACCTCATTCAATTCTCAGAGGAGTTCACTGTCCACACAGCCATCAGATCAGTCCAGTTTTCATCTAGAGATGTTGCTTCAGAGGGACAGCAAGTATTTCAAGCTGTATGCTGGAATGTAATTCTGCATTGCTCACTCCTAAGAAGATACTAATGAACAGTGACTTAAGTGACTGAAGTGACAAGGACTACAACAGCGACGGATAACATTGGCCAATACAAACTAATAAGCCTGTGTGGGGTACAGAAATGTCACTCAGCAGCTCTGGCTTTGAGGGACACACTGCTTTCCGTGTACACAATGCTGGGTCCCATTTCTGAGACTCCCAGGTTCCCCCCAGGAGAAGCAGGACCAGGCACGAGCTGGGGGCTACTCACATCTCCCACTGCTCTTGCTGTGAACACGAAGCGCTTTCTCTCACACCCGTGGCTCTGTAATTGTACAAGCCTACTTGATGGGAAATAGAAATCAAGCTTTCACTGACCCTGTAGCTCAGTTCCTTCTCTTTCAAAATATTGTGAAGGCCTATTTATTTAGCATTGTTTTAAAGTTCATTAGTTTTAAAGTTCATTTAAAGCCTTAGTGACAGAAGCTTTTTGCACAAATATTTGGAAGCTATTCTTATGCAAGCTTTTAAAACTTAACTTCTCTACAGTACTCCAGGGGTCTAGACAGATTTATTTCCTCCGCATATGCTTTCTTTCTCTCTTTCTCTGTCCATCTCCCCTTCCCATGTTCTGTAAAACATATTAACTTCTTTATCCTGCAAGGTATTTACTTTCAACTTTTTCAAGAGACAGATCCTAAACTCCTCAGCTATAGCATCTAGTCCCTGGAACTGCAAATATTTCTATGTGCCTTGACTCTATATGCAGTTACAAAAAAGATTTTTTCCTCCTTTCCAGTGACTCATTAAGAATTATTCTGTATTAAATATCTCCACCCACTGACTTGCATGTTTTATCAATAGTTATAAATATGCTGAAAGGGTACAAGCCAATCAAATAAATACAGCTGTTTGCTGGCTCTTGACTGAGACAAAAGAGAACCATAATCGACCACTTTAGAGCAAAAGTGGGTTTATGCAACTCAGTCTTGAATTTTCTTTCTAGGGTATTTTGTAAAGAGGAGGAAATGCTTTTAACTTATGCTGCCCCAGAGTTGTAATTATTGCACCAGTTCTTTGGATTTTAATGGTGTTTTATGTCTCCATGTATCTAGTTCATAAATTCTCAGACATTTTTTTCCCACTTTGGATACCTTTACCTCCTGTTGGAATGTCAGACCTCAGTACCATGGAAGTAAAAAATAAGCTGTTGCAGAAGAGACTGAAGGATTGATGAAGAACAGGAACTAATAAATTACATGGAGTGAGCACATCCTGCACTTATTTCACATAATTCTTTAAAATTATTATGATGTAATGATTTTTTTTGTTCCATAAAGAGGGTTTTTGGCAAGAACTTGCCTAGTGAACACATCCTAGCATTAAACCTCCACCCACTTTTTTTTTTTTCCTGGCAGGAACTGGCAGTAAAAAAAAAGCCCTAAAGCTGGGAATAGGTCTGCTGGAACTCACCACCACTGCCTGATCTGCATGCTTCTTTAGTGGGTTCATCATCATTCAGGTAACCTTCATGCTGTCTAAAAACCCAGCCCCTGCGAAGCTGTGTTATTTGAATTATTTTGCTCAAGTGACTGTTTCAGAGCATTCACATCAGTAACTTTGTATCTTTCAAGTACAAAGCATCTCATTCTGACAAATCTGGTAACCAAAGTAAATGAAGCTGTACTTGAAGAAAAAATAAGACTAACTATAGAAATATCAGATGTGGGTACCAAAATTGGCTGTTTTCAGGCATGGAGTAATCCATAATAACAAATTAAACTGACAATTCAATGCGATAACAGGAACTGATCCGTGCTACAAATGATAAGCAAATGGCAATGGAAACTAAGGCTGAATGGGTTTGTTATTTTCAGCTGCAATTTGTGAAACTCCATGATCGTTCTCTCTGACTTCGGGAGCACTATCTCAGTTCATCCGCCAGCCATGCAAACAGGGGCTTTGCATTGTTTCTGATTGAAGAACCTTTACATGTTGTGTCACAATTCTCACCTTTGAAGAAATTATGGATTCAAAGGCAGGTACAAAGGACCTCACCTCCAGAGCTCCAAACAGGAGGTTTACATTGAATTAAGGGTGGAAATGGTTTGGGCCCTTCCAGAAGCACCATCTGTTTCTATGGCTGGTCATTGTTTAGATTATTTATGACCATAATTTTAAATTTATCAGGTTAACCTTTGGATAGCCTCCTAAAGTAACTATTGACTCTTTGAGTTTTCAAGGTAATATATTAAGATGCAAGGGTTTAATGTTATTACTTTATGGAAAGAACCACAAGCATTTTTATGTAATATATCAATACCTACAAAGCCAGGAAATAGCTATACTATCACACAGCAAAAAGAACTGCAGCATCACATATTTGTTGTTCATGCCATGACCTATTCAGACTGAAATTTCTTCATGAGAAAAAACAAAGGACCGCCTTTTTTTTTTTTTTTTTTTTTGGTGAGACTCCCCCTCCCCTACAGTATCTATCTTCATGTTATAGTTCAACAGAGAGGAGTACATGGGATGAAATTCCTCCAAAAATAATAGAAAAGAAAAAAGGAAATGGGTCTTGAGGACTCATGACTTGCATCAGATTAAAATGGATGAAAGGAGATGAAAAAAAGTCTCTTATATATTAGTGTGTATGACCTCATCCTGAACTATTAGAGATGCTGGGAGTCTTTCCATTTTCTTTGAGAGATCAGGCCCATAATTCAAAAATATTGTGCAAAAATAAGAAATGGACAGAGTCCTGGTTGCTTTGGCAAACATTCATCAAGGACAGTTCAAATTTAGGTTGAAAATAAGCTAGTAGAAATCAGTATGTGTGGGAAAGGTTTTGTAAGACTGAGATAGGTTTAGTTGGAGTATAATTACAGTTTTTATGCTCACTAGGTTATGCATACCAATATATTGACTTCAGAATTACAGAGCATCAACTTTCACGAATTTGTTTGTATTTAAAGGGCAGAACTCCAGCTAAATGAGAATCTCGATAGAATTTATTCTTCAAAATGGGTGAGCCCACAATCTCATGTAGCTTTTGGCTCCTCTCTGTGTAACAGGCTAAAAACAAACCCTGAGATTAAAACACCTTACTGTTTCACTTTGGACTTTATGGCTTGTTTCCAGTCTTGGCCTAAAATTCATTTTACAGTACTCTGCATCCACACAGCACTGTACAAAATGTACATTAATAAGGATATTGGCAACCATTAAAAGAAAATTAAAATACACTGCAAGGGAAAGTTAGTCTTTTCTTAGCAAAATAAGGATAAATTAAGGAAAGCTTTTTAGTCTTCCTAATAATGTACTTCATTCCTCTTCTCACCAGAGAAAATAGTTTTAAATTATGAAAATCTAAAAAAAGGCTTGCTTTCTGATAATCTCCTTGCATTCCCCCATCATTACAAAATAAATCCAAGAGAGATTGCAGTACAGTTCTACAATAAACAATAGCCCCAGATATTTTAGAAGGACCTAAATGTACCTGGTAGAACAAAAGAACATTAGATGAGGATCTCAAAAAAACACGAAATCAGGGCTCCCAGGTGGTACCGCAGAAAGATCGAATTGTTTCCTTTGCGTGAAAAGCAGCCAAAATGCTGCACACCTATTCTTTTTGTTACGTACCCAAATTCACTTTGGCATATCCTTTTTAGCAGTCAGTGAAAGCATTCAACCAACCACATTATCACATGTGCTGCTGAAGTCAAACACAGCAGATGCAATAAACCAGGATGACTTATTTTATTACAGCTGGTAGCTTCCCAAAATGCACTCAGAATTGTACTCTGTAGTCACGGAATCTTCCTTTTTATCATCTAAACCTATAAAATTAATTTGTCATGTTAGACCCAGATTGAAATTTCCATATTCATCTGAAACACTAGCAAAAATTAAATTAAATTGTTCCAATGTACATTAACACCTAATGAGAGGGAATAAAGAGGGGGCCAGTCTCCCTTCAGTCTTGCTTACTGACAGAACAAGAGGTGATAGGCACAGATGAAAAAACCCACAAAATCTAGGCACAAGGAAGTTTCTTTTTACTCCAAGATTGTCAGAAAATGGCACAAGTTGCCCACAGGTGTTGTGAAGTCTCCATCCTTGGAGATACTCCAAACCAAGCTAGACATTGCCCTGCTTGACCAAGCATGGACTAGATGACCTCCAGGGATGTCTTTCAACCTCAGCCATGCTGTGATTCTCTGAAAAGGAACTTCTCCTATAATTAGTTCACCTAATTCAGCTCCAGTGTGAGATTCCCAGCACAGTGTGAAGAATTTGATTTTATTGTAGTTTTTTATTCTAAATAAGATTCCTCAAGCACTAAACTGTATTTGATGAACCTTACTAATCACAAACTGATAAAGTGAGGGAAAATATGGGAGGGGAAGTAGGGAGTGGTGTGTCTACCCATTGTCCTTGTGGTTCATCAGCTTCAAATAATGCATTTGATCCATAGTTAAGTGAATATTTTAAGTGAATATTTTTGTTAAGTGTGCTGCTGATTTGATGAAGAAACAGAGGAGTGTTTTACAGTATTCCCTATGGTGCTGGCATGTGTTTTGAAGTTTGCTGCATGAAAACCAAACTACCAGATGTTGTTACACGACTTGATCTTATACTACCGCCTAGTGGCTAACGTCTAAAGCAGTCACAGTGAAACTCCACTACGTTTTATATATGGATATGTACATAGTAGCTGTGCACGTTATAATATTATTTTCATCCATTTTTAGAAACCGTATTATGTATATTATATGTCTACACAATAACAGTATTGCCAAATATAGTGAAGAGCAGGGAAATTCCCATGTTCAAGGACACTAATATTCATTTTGAGCACGACCAGGGATTGAGCACAGTCTTACTGTGAACAGGATCTCCATTTTAATGTAGTTAAAGTTTGAGATAGAATGATTTTAAAAATGGGCTGTGGTGAAGGGCTTCAGCTGTGACATGTGAGATATCTATCAGTTGTCATCATTAGAAAAAAACATTCTTTGGGTAGATTTTATTTAAAATGTTCCATGAAGAGTTTCTTGCATCTTCCTGGAAAGCTCTTGTGGCCCAAACATTCATGGGCTTGGAAGTGAATATTTTATTTTACTCAGCTGAACAGATTCACATACACTGAGCCTTCAGGCATCTATTCCACATTCATTGCTGTAATTCCTGTACCTGGCTAAGTTCACACAGTAAACCCCATTAGTATATTGAGCTCGAACAAGTAAATCCTTCAGGAGTCCCAGGTTTTCCCATTTCCTTCAAACTCCATGCCATGGATCCTAGCAGGAATATATTAGCAATATATTCCTGCAAAATTAGCAAAAACCAAGGCTCTTGCAGAAGCTTAGAGGAAAACAATAGTAATAAAATTTACTTCTGCAGCTGACAGTGACAACGGCTAGTTGGAGGAAAGGATTCCTCCTCAGGAAAATGAGTTTCCAGCTGCTTGCACTACATGGCTCTCAATTCTTGGCATTCTGGGTGCCTGCCACAGAAGCTGCTCCTGCTACAACTGTTAGCCCTCTTTGTGAGGGCAGGAGTTAACAGGCGCAAGAAGCAGTAGATGTGCATATTGACTCTATCTGGTTTTTTGGGTTTTTTTTAAGCCAACGTATCTATATGTAGAGCTAGATATATAGAGATAAATTTAAAATTAATTGCTTGATTTAGGTCTCTTCCCTAGAGGCTTCCGTAACTCAGGTCTTGCTGGAAGAGAAATTTTAGTACACAAGGTTAGATGAGGACAGAAAAAAAGTTATTTTGTCCACAAGGTGGCACTTGGGCATCGGGCTTCTATGTTTAAAAATGACGTGAAGGCAAAAATAAACTTCAGGTAATGATTATATGAGTTGTAAGGTGTTATTGAGCAAGGATCTCTCTGTTCAATGAAATGTAATCTACCCAAATCTCTTCCGGGGAGGTCATTTCGATCTTAACTACGGGAATGGAATTTCTGTCATAGACTTAAAAGGAAAGTGACCTGGCCTCAAATAAGTGAAAGTATAAGGGAAACAGAATCTCTTTGCAGGACTGCAGGACCGACTATTTTTCTTCTCTCTGTTAGATGAGCTACGTGAGTGATGGTGAATGATTTATATCTAATTCAACTGAGGAGGGAAATGGAAAAGGTGACAGCCACTGAGTGGCACAAACTCAGAGTTTTGGACAATTAACAAGCCAAACAAGCAGGACAATTCATCCTGCAAGAGCTTCCTGCACTGATGTAAAACACCCAAGCATAGAATTTATAAACCTTTATTTTCATGCTGCTTTAATCCAACACACACATTGCTTGACGCACCTTTTCCACCACACCAGCTGAGAATTAGGCTGCAGAATTGGTATAGTTAAAGACATTTGTATGGTGTAAATGAGGAAAAAATTATTTGTGCTGGGGGCAACACAGTTGGAGTTTGGAAACCGTTCTTTTGCCAGTCATCTGTGCAACAAGTGTAGTTGAATGCTTTTTAAAAATGTTTTCTTCTATTCTGTGCATGATTAATATGAATATGTCTAGGTAAATGTAGAGTGTAAGTGACATGCAATATACTGATGGAAGCTGAAACTCTTTCTCCAGTGAAATAAATCCAACTCATGTGTCAGCAGCCAGTGCACAGCAGTATCCCCCAGGCAATGCAATCCTCGACAGACAACTTCAGATCTTACCTCAAGAGCCTCCCAGTTCTTTCCTTGCTTTCCATAGCAGCTCTCTGACAGTAATGACTTTCCCAGAAGGAACACAGTGAGATCATAGACAAGAGCTGCCAAGGCCTTTGTGCTAGGACAGGTCTCTGACACTGTTTCAGTTGGTAATTAAGGAATATCGTGTTGATGATATAGAACTATGTAAGAACTTTCATTTCCTGGCCAGCCACTCCACATTTTGGCCTTATATTTCTGTTCATTTTCCATCAAAAGTGATTTAGAACCATTTGCATTTTGCTAGCCCATTTACTTTCCTGAAGAAAGCACCTCAGTATACATTACTTCTTGTTAAAATAAGGGAACTTTCTGTCTCCTTAGTGCAATACATGTACAACTATTGAACATTTCCTGAACCCTGTCTAGTTTTGTTCTGCTGTAAAGCTTGCGAGTGAACTGCAAAAAGGACAAGTAATGATTGTAAGAGCACTTACAAGAAAACAGTATATGAGATATCCAGCTCTCTTTCTTAGAAACAACAAGAGGCTTCATGCAGTCAATGCACAAAACTCGCCTAAAAGTCCCATTTCTTTCTGTTAAGGAAAACTCTTTTCAGGGAATTTGCTTAAATTGGCTGTTCTGGGAAGTGTGATTGTGTGCTAATCTACACCATGCAGTAGGAATCCACCTGACCCCGTACCATCACTGGAAGCAGACGCTGAACTGGAAACAATAGGTTCAATTAGTTTTCAGTCATAAAAACAAGCAGGTCCAGTAATAAGCAATTCCCAGAAACATAACATCATCCTGGAATCATGCTGTTGCTATTTCTGATCCGAAACATTTTGCTAGGGTTCTCATGATGAGTATTAGCTGAGCTGTTAAATACAAATGCTATCATGAAAACTGGCACTCTTGTCTTGCCCACAAAGATAGGCTACTTCTCTTAAAATTTGCTCTATCTGCTAGGCCTGAGAACCTCACAGTGTAGCTGGATTATTCTAATTATCCAGCCACAATGAAAGTGTTTGAGGGCCTCTGCACAGATCTTCATTGTACATCTCAGAGGAACTTCTTCTGAGCTCAAATCTTTCCACAAAGGAACAATTTCCAACCTTCTCTTTGCTGTCATCTCTGCCTCCCTTCATACCTCTCTTCCTGCTAGTTCCACCGTATTTCTACTTCTCCCTCAACCCAGAATTAGTATTAGAAAGCTTTACAAAGGAATTAGAGGGGAAAATTTCTTACCTTTACCAAACAAATTCCAAAAAGTACTACAGGAACAGTACTCTAAAACTGAGAATAAGACTATACTGTATCATTGTTGCCACGGTAACCAAAACTAGGCCAGTCACTTCTTTTTTTTCTTTTTTTTCCTCATTTTTCAGCCTGTATTCCTGATATGCTAAAGAACTTGGTTCCTGAACAGGGATCTGATTAACTGCAACACCAATCTCTGAACCGTGAAAGAGGAAAGAAATTAAATAGTTGAAAGGTTTATGATTGTTTCTCCAAAGAGGAAAGAGGAAAAAAAACCCACCAGGGATGAGAATGTGCTCCTACTGAGAAAGGAGGGAGAGGTGACAAGAGAATGAGGATGAGGCTAAGACATGGACATACAGAAACATTTTAAGGTGATGAGAGGCAGGCAGTCCTCTTCACGTTTTGAGACTCCCTAATGCCACTCAGTGCCAAACACCTGGCCCAGGATCAAAGAGGAACCACAATACTAAGGAATCATAGACCAGTTTTCCTGATATATATTTCCAGGCACATATATTCCTCTTTCAGACCTCCCTTCAAGAAAAAGAGATCACTTGGTTCCAACTCCAGTCCTGAAGCTGCAAATGACAATGTATTTTTCCATGACAAGGCAAGGACTAAAAGCAAAATTTAAGCTTACATACATTTTTTACAAGACTGGAAGTGTATCACTATTGTGCATTTGCAAGCACAATACACCAGTAAATTTCATAATGTCTATATTTTTGTCTGCCCTAATCAGCAAAGGGTTTCCTTTAGTGATAAGCACTATTTGATTCACATTTTAAAGAATTCAGTGGTTTCATAAACTCATACATACACCATAGCCATTACTAAACAATTACATAAAACAATGATGATCATAGTCAAAATTCAGTGCAGCTTCTTAGCTCACAACCTCATAATTTTATACTGTGGTTTGCAGAAGTGCCTCTCTATAAAGTTCATTAAGTTACAAAATCTCTCATATGGCATAAAAGGAAAAAAAAAAAAAGCCAATCAGACAGGAAGGACAGGGAATTCTAATTGAAAAACTAATAATCATATAACTTGGTAAGAAACTCAAAATTAAGAAAATAAGCAGGAAAGGCATTGAATTGCACAAATATTTTAATTTGAGTGGGCTTCAGTTTAGAACATAGAACTTGCATCTCCAAATGTTAAAGATCAGAAGCTTTAATAGATACTATACTTAGGAACAGTTCATCATAACTGTTTCTTAAAAGTTCTGACATTTTCTCTCTACAAAATAAAGGAACTTTTGCTTTACACAATCAGGCTTTGCTGCTTTGGAGCAACACAAGTTCTCACTATTCTTTGGCTTGACCATATCCTCGCTTATATGACAGTGATGAAACTGACTGGGAATTTCCAGAGTCAGTGAGTTCAGGCTGAGGTTCCAGGTACAGCACTGCAGGTAAAGCAGCACTTTTCAAATCACCATTTGCAGTGTCAAAGGCAGTGTCACGTCAGCTTTGTGTGACATATTTTTAGTGCCAGTTCTCCTCTCTAACAAGCACACACCAAACATTTCCTTGAAGCCTCAAAGTGCTGTTTCCTACCACCCCCTGAGTGCTACTGCTGCAGCCACATGGAGCACCAGCAGCACATTTCATCCTGGCAGCTGGCTTTCAGGTCGTACAGGAGCTGTGCTTAGGAGGAAAGGCCACAGGATGCTAAATTTGTCCAGGAAGGTCATCAAATAGTTATAACAAAAATCTGGATTCAAGACAAGCTTGAATGGGTTCAGCAGCTTGCCGGTTTTTTGACTAAGTGTCTTAATTTAATGAGCATTTCTCTCTTAAAATCACTTCCCTGAGTTTGTCTAAATTGCATGGCAATTTTAGCATCTGTTAAGATGAGTAGAGCTGGTCTGACAGGCTGGTCTCCATGAGATTGGACTGGATTAAGCTGTCCTACTATGAATGTTCCAGGACAACTTTCCAGGGTGAAAACCCCATTAAAAATAAATAAAATAGCTTTACTCCAGTACTATTATGTTCTGATATTTTTAAAAGTTATAGACGTGCAGTTTTAGTAATTAAAAAGGGAGGAAGGAGTACACAAAGAAGAACAAACAAGAATATGAAACAGCTTTTAGAAAAGCTTTTCAGTAACTTTCCTTTTCCATTGTTTTTCCCTTTGGAATTAGCCATTTTCTTTCCTTTTTTTAACAGTCATGCAGCACCGGAAAAGACTTGCACTTCTTTGAGAACAATAAATTTGCTCTGTTCTGTTTGGATGACTCCCTGGACATGAAGTACAGAAATAATCTGATAAGGCAAAAAGTCCTAGGGTATTTTAAAAGCTAAATACTTCAGTTAGGTTTTTTATTAAGTACACCAGCTCTCCATAACTAGGCAATAAGTGAACTAAGCACTGAGTTTAAGTACAACCTTCACGGAAGCCTAATCATAATCCCTGAGCAGCTTTAAAGACTTAACAGCTGCTGCTTTAATGTAGGTTCATAATAATATTTTACACTCGCTCTCCAACACTGATGTGAAAGGAAAAACAAAGCTAAAAAAATAACAATAATTTCAAAACAAAACTCATTCAGTATTCTCAGTATCTTAGAATATAATATCTAGGCCAATTTGCTCAGGAGATAAGGAGCCGAAGGCTTGACAGCCATGAAAAACTCAGTTATTCAGGATCTGTTTGGGGAGGGTTCCTTCATATTTCAGAGTTTCTCCCTTCCTACTTAATATGTTTGTCTTTTGTTGCCCCAAGGAGAAGTTGTAATAGCAAAAGTAGCTTCTTTGCATTTTTTTAATTAAGTTCTGAGAGGTGCCAGATGCTTCCATTTGCAATCTCCCTTTCTCTTACTAAAGCACAGAGGAGTTAATCATATAGTAGTCTTTAGTTTACTCTGAACCCAGTCTGGGGCAGTGTAATTAAGTCTTGCCATTTAGTTGAAATATAGCCTGTCATCGCAGCAGGTCTCTGCTGCATCGCTTTGTGTTGTTTTTTCAATCCAATAGAGAAATATCAGATTTTATTACTCTCTGTTGTTTAAATTATTAAAGACTTGATCTGTAATAATTTCTTCTTGTCCAAGAACTAAGTGTTATAATTTGGCCCTTAGGAAGGGCCTGGTTCAGTCATAATGAACTGTAGGTAGTTAGGGCTTGAAAAAAAAAGCAGAAAAATTTCAAAGGATGATGGTTCATATTAATTTTAATCATATTTAAAGGTTATTTAGGTGCCCAAAGGTACAAGTAGGTGTTCCCTGGCACTTTCACAAACATCTCAGTACAGTTTTAAAAAGCCTGATGTTGCGTTATCTGCAACCTTAGGTGTCTAAACATTCTTTGACTAAGTTCATGATTCTTGCATCCTCTCTTCAAGGATATGGCAATGTTAAGCAAGGCAAATATTTTTGCAAATACCCCAGAAACAGCCAATGGGTTCAGTCTTTACCTTTCCTAATGGACATTTTATCCAAAGAGTCAGTGGTGCAGCTGGGATGCAGTTTACTTCCCAGCTACATCTTCATGTTGACCAGATGTGGTATTTATCACTTTACCTTTTTTTCTCACCTCATCTGGTGGTCGCACAAGTCAGAAGAGACCCCCAGAGCACTTTGAGTGGGTCCCCAGTTGAGGGACTGGGTATTCAGTAAACAAGGGACCTCAGCCAGGAAAATGTATCCAGGTCTACCTTCCCTTCTCACAGGATGACTGTCAGGTATTCACAGAGATCTAGTCATGAATTACCTGCAGACCCAGAACTTTACTGAAAGGAAAGACTTTGCAAATAAATTTTAATAACAAACACATTTGAGGAAAACTTGCTCTGCTTGAGGACAACTAGCAAAGAAAAGAGATAAAATTAATCCAATAAATTATCCATTGTGAATTATTCACATAATTTTATGGAAAGCCTTGAATTAGTCCAAGATAAAAATTCTAATTTATTACTCCCTTCCCTGAAGCACAAGAATGTGTGAGAGCTTCAAATAACCAGGCTTTGTTAAAAAAAAAAAAAAATCAAGTTTAAACCATATCACTCAGGCCTTTCTGAATCTTTAATAACTCCCTTGAATGAACCTTGTCAGATTTGTAGTTACATTACATTAATTACAGAAAATGAAACTGGGGCCACGTAAACTCAAGTCACCACCAAGCATAGTCCTGACTCTTCGGACCCAGCTTGAGTCTTGCACACATGCACACACACATGGAGCTTTCTCACAGGCTGATGTTGTCAGAAAATACAATACTGTCCCTATTGCTTGGCTAAAAACAAAACACTAATTGTATGGGGATTCTGTCAGTCTTTCTCCTGATGTTCATCTGCCCACTCTGGAGGACCAGAAAGCCTTCTCGGTGAAGCACTTTGAGTAAGGCCATCCCTCTTCCTTATCATGCACATATATATGTATTGGTATTTCTTTGAGAAAATCATGCTACCACAATCACTTTTGGTTGCCTGGGTGCTCAGGATTTTAATTGGGAATTAAAGTGATCTTTCCCAATTCAAACCAAAAGCCTTCTGCTGGCACATATCCCCTTGGTTCTTTCCATAGTTTAGTTTTATATGCTTAGAATTTTTTAAAACCATAATTCATTTGTCCCCATGAGATTTAACACACAAACCCCCCAAACAGCAGCCTACTATTCTGGCCTGTCCTTACTTGCACTTGGACTAATGACAGCACATTAAGGAAAGCTTAGGGTTTATTTTAGCCTAACAAATTTTGCATTATAAGCCCATACTTATTAAAGTACCCATTGGCTGAATATCCTTGTCCTCAAAACAAAAACAAAACCAAAAAAGGTGTTTTTTTTCATGTAAACACAAAGAGATTCTCAGTGGAGGAGAGCAAGCATAATTAAATGTTGGGGATGAGGTCATAGATTCACAGTGTGGAGTGTTTAGCACCAGTGCCTTATTAAGGAGTTTTCCTCTCCCTTCTCTTTCTCATGCCTCGAGCCATTTGTTTCCGTTCCTATGACTCAAAGCTCCATCCTGGCTTAGTGGCAACAGAACTGTTTGCGGGACTGGGCTAGGGCTGATCACAAGCTCTTTGTCATACTTGGCCAATATGTTTCTCTTCAGGCCCACAGCAGGGTTCTCCATGTACCTGCAGCTGTGGGAGGGAAATGGGCCACCGGGATGGATGAGGAAGGGAGAGGCAGGGAGGGACCTGTGAAACTGGTGTGGTGGCACTGTAAAGAAAAAGCATCCTATTAGTACCCTATCAAATTTATTTCAACTTACAGCTGAACTGAGGGAAGAGTCTTATTGCTATGGAACACAGGAAAAAGGACTGCAAAAAAAAGGGCTCTACTCCTGTGGAAAACTGCTGGAAGCACAAGAGCTTTGTGAGTGGCAGCCAGCAGCAAACTGGACCCATACTTCCTATGCCCTGAAGTAATAAATAAATAAATACCCAGCTGTGAATTTGGACCGTCTATACACTTTCCAAATATTTTTTGCCTGCTCTGAGCTTATACTGCAGTGGAGTAAATACTTATAAAAGGCAAGATTAAAAAAATCAAAACTCACTTCTGAGGTGGTGGCCAGGAAGAAAGGTAATAAATTCCAAAAGATCAGAGCAATTGAAGTAAGCAAATTTAAGGTTCTGTTTTGAAAGCCTACTAATTCTAATAGGGTGGAGGTACATATTGATCATTCAAGCAGGCTATGCAGAAAATCAGCCTCTCATCAAGGATGATAAATTAACCTAACCTAAAAACAGAAAGAAATAAAAAGGGAATTTTTAGACTTGATAGCCAGGAAAGAGCCTTTTGTCAGATTTTTTTATACTGTGAAATAATATCCAAGGGAAATGGCAGAATTTACTTGAAATGTTTTTTTAAAAAAAATTACACTGGCAAATGCATTAGAAAAGGTACTACAGAAAACCACCCTGCAATGCCTAGGAGTGCTCCAGGTGACCTCTTGTAATAGAACTTCTCCATTACTGTTTTGCTTCTCCCTTTCTGAGCCTGTGTATATGAGCCCATGTATATTTTGCTTTGACCCTTAAATGAGATCGCATGATACATATCAACTGCTAGAGAATAGATTTTGCTAATGTGAGGTGATCTTCAGTGTCCTTTTGTCATTATACATGGAAGAAAAAGGAACAAAATTAATTGTTTCATTTCATTTTTATTCAGTATCCTTTAATATGTTTTCATGTTTTGAATTCCAATTTCTTCCAGTTCACTTTGTATCTGGTGCTGGAAAAGCCCTTTCTTGTATTTCTTAATATGCTTGAAGGATCTAAGGAAATTACAGAATTTAACAGCTTTACTTCAAAAATCCATGTAAGAGCTGCAATGACCATCATAAGCTGCATGGTCATACTGGACAAATTGTCTGAGAGTTTAGAGAATTTACTTATATTAACATCTGGAATATAAACTAGATAAAACCCATCAGAGAGTTCGGAATGTTCCATTCATCAGTAAATCCATTATACTGTATAAAACCACATTGACCTTTTACCAGTTATGACAAAAGTTTCCATTAACAGAGATTTAAAGAACCTCTGTTTTTTCCAAGCCTTTTAATATTTAGATGAACTCTGGAGATTGAAAAGATTTGGATTAAACTGTGCAGTCAGCAATCTGAGTGAATCTCATACTGCAGTCAGTTACATCGGTTGGATGCACATAAAGAGGGAAAAAAAGTTTTGAGGGTTTTTTTTTTCCTGAAGTTCTTAACCACATACTTATTAAAGGAAGTTAGCTGAGTTGCCACTGATAGGAAGTGGCAGATAGCAAGCAGGTGAGAACTCTGGATGTACACTCTATCTAGTTCCTGACCCTTCTGAGACCCCACAAGGATGAGTTTTGTGTTAGGAGTAACTCCAAAGGCTTGGTCTGGGGCAGATGCCAGCACACAGGTGTGTATCTGTTGAATTGCCTAGTTTATGGTGATTTTAGGCTGATGGTGAGTGTTCCTGCCAGCCTTCTGCCAGGTGGGAGAGAGGAGACAGTGCCTGCTCCGGTATAAGACCTTTATACACAGTGCTAATCCATCAAAAATGTTTGACCTGTTTGAACCAGGAAGGTGTCTGTGTGCTACATGGCAATGTCCTTTCTGATCTGGAATTAAATGGCCAAAACCTGGTTTTGTCATATCATCAAAGCACAGCCTGCACTCTGGCAGGCTCCAGCTTTGCCTTCATGCCCTTAGGTAGCTGCAATGGCCAAGGCCTGAGGGCAGGAGCAGTTGATGTCCCTAGAGAGGGGGCTCACTGCCCTAGCCATGACAGCAGCCTGAGGAGACATTAGTGAATGCCAGGGGCATGAAAATAAAAGTGAAGGATGAATGAGATACATTTCCCTGGGCAACAAGACCAGTATAAGCACTCTGTGTGACTCAACTGCATGTGATCCCTGTGGTAGCATGCCTTCCTCTGCTGCCTTTAAAAAATACTGTTCTCATTATCCAACTCTGCACCTGGGATCAGGAAGTCTTTGAACCTCAGACTACCAGAAGCCACAAGAATACTCTCAAGAAGTATCACTGCAGCATCTGCTACTCTCTCCCCATCACCTACTACTGGCTTTGGTTAGAGCCAAATAGAGGGAGTTTAGTCCCACTCATTCCAGTTGTGTCTGTGTTTTGCAGCCCAGAGCTGTGTTTCAGCAAGGCCAGGGGGCTCAGCCTGTCCTGGCTCTGCAAGCTGCAGCATTCAGTCTTCCTCTAGCTCCAAGCACCTGTTTTTCACAAAACCCCTTTAATTATAGATTTTTAGCATGAGGTTCTGACTCTCCTTAGTGACCCCAAATAACAGAGTTGTGCAAGGTGAGCTCTTTATATTCCTTGGGAGATATTTTGTCTGTACACGTATTTACAAACAGCTACAAGTTGCCTCATGCAAAGCAATTATTTTGCAGAATCTGCCCTTTAGCTTGCATCTCTGCTTTTTTGGGGGGGAGAGGGGCACATTGCTTTTTTGCCTATCACTTAAGTTACACTGGGATTTATCCTTGCATTTTCTGAAAGTATTGCTATTGGGAGGAGGCACCATCAGAAGGTCAGCCATGTCCAGAGGACTTTGGGGGGTATGAAACCTCCCTCAGACAGGGATCTTGAAAGGAAAGTTGCTAAGTTGTGGGGATCTCCTTTGGTGACAGATCCTTCAGCTTGTTCTTGTGATTAGATCCTTATGAAGCTACCACACACTTGCAAATGTCAGGAAAAAATCCAAACTTCATAAAGCCAAAAGAGAAAGAGTCAGAGCAGTTTGCAGCAGCTCAGCTACATTCACGGACCCAGGCACGAGTGCACAGAGCACATGAAGCCTCAGAAAGTTCACCATAAAGAGAGCTGAAGGTTGTCATGTGAGCATGTGCTACAGAGGGGAACGGGTTTCTCTGAGGTTAGTGAAGTTGCACAGATTGCCATGGTGAATGCATCCTAAGAGATCTCACTGAGGGCTTTTGAGTCCCTGTTCTTTCCCTGAGCACTGGATCTGTTACCCCAGAGGTGCTTTCACACATGGAGAGTGCCAGGGAGCCAGTGCAGTTCCAGTGCACTGAGTTGCTCAATGTGAAGAAGCAAAGGCTGCCAGCAGTAGGAGGGAGTGTTGCTTTTTAAGAAATATGATAAACTTTCTTTCACTGCAGAATTAATGGAAGAATTTCTGTCTACAGAGGGATAACATCAAACCAGTGGGACTGCAGGTAAGTAAGGAAGAAAAAGTAGCACCAAGTCAGCAAACACACATTTCACTACTTCAGGCAGAATGGTTACTGGTCCCCAAGAGGCATTGGGGTCAGAGGCTGTGCTGCAAAGAACAGGGGTGGCCTCAGCATAAACTTTTTCTAAAAAATTTCTAATGCATGTTTTTGTGATCCACAAACCAGCAAAGGTTTATGGATTTAAGTGTACTAAAAAGCTCACTGAAAGAGACACCTAAGCTATGCTTTAACTAAGACTTTTTTCCAGAGGACTTTTACAGAATGTCAGTACTATGTGTGACACTTCTTTTCTTCACAAATCGCCCACGGAGCAGAGAACCTCGGGGATGTTTTACTACACTGCTGCTGAGCAGTCATATTGCACACAGAGATATATCACCAGAGTGCTTGGTGGTGAAGCCCATAGGATTTTTTTCTTGTGCCCAGTAATTTTGCATGCCAGCAGGACTGCAATAGTTTATGGTCACTGTCTAAACAGTGTGATATTTCTTCAAGCCCCTCCCTGTTCCTAATAAAAAATACTAACAAACAAATGGGTCATGGATAAGAACTCTGTGCAAGCAGTTAGCCAGGTGTTCAAGGCAAACTGCTTTTGGCCAGCCTGCACCTTGGGGAGCAGAATGGGCCAGTTGTTCCATCAGGATGAGGAGCTACAGCCGAGCAGAGCGAGCCGAGCAGAACAAGAGGGGCAGAGCAGTGGCCCCTTCCCCCAGCGCCCAGTTGCAGCTGCCCCTGTGTTGGCCTTCAGCCCCTGCAGCGAAACCGAGGGGCCTGGCAAGTGCAGCGGGTTGTGTATTGCTCCCCACACTTGGGAAGAGCACTTGCCTGTATCCTGAAGGTGTGACTACACCACAGTGCACTGAGTGGTTCTTTGAGATGGTTTTAGGTGTGCTTCGGCTACTGCTGTTTGTTGCCCAACAACAATGACAGGAAAAGCAAACAGCAGGTAGAATTTTCTCCAAATGACAGTGGGATCCACACCCAGCCACCAGAACGCCATATAATATTAATCCGAATGTCTGATTTCCACTGAATCCTACTGTTACACAACCTGTTAGCACTTCCACTAATTGCTTATGGAAAGAAAACTGAGCCAAGCAGACCTGCTACCAGTAATGCATGAACTGGAGGAGGAGAAAAGATGCATAAAGATGACAACAGTGGTCACACCACAGCTTGGGAATGCCACACATTGAAATCCAGCTTCACTTTCAGACTCTGTCCTTCCTGTGCTGGGGTGGACAGAATGGATAAGGCGTGCAGGGTTGGCAGGAGTGAGGCTTCTCTCCAGAGGGGCAGGGGTGCTCAAAGCGGGAGCCAAGCACACCCCGGTGCAGTGGCACTTCATTACACAGAATCAGAGAATCCCTTGGAAAAGACCTTTGAGACCACTGAGTCTGTTAACCCTGCACTGCCAAGTTCACCACTAAACCGTGTCCCCAAGTGCCACGTCTACACATCTTTTAATACCCCCAGGGACGGTGATTTCACCTGGTCAGCCTGTTCCAGTCCTTGACCACCCTTTCAGTGAAGAATTTTTTCCTAAAATGCAATCTAAACCTCTCCTGGCATTGTCCATACGCCAAGTCTTATCTTCGGGGTCTGCTGTTGCGTTTCGCTCTTCCTGGTGTGTATTAGTTCCTTTTAAAGAACAGAAGACCCGATCCAAACAGCTTCGGAAGAGCGAGGCCAGTGTTTCCTTTCCCG
>VYXC01008781.1:209908-305789 GCA_013397175.1 Platysteira castanea
CTTTCAGTGAAGAATTTTTTCCTAAAATGCAATCTAAACCTCTCCTGGCATTGTCCATACGCCAAGTCTTATCTTCGGGGTCTGCTGTTGCGTTTCGCTCTTCCTGGTGTGCATTAGTTCCTTTTAAAGAACAGAAGACCCGATCCAAACAGCTTCGGAAGAGCGAGACCAGTGTTTCCTTTCCCGAGGGAGGAACAGCAAAAGCCACATCTCGCACCGCCAAGAAGCAGCCGTTCCTCCCCAGGGACACGCCAACGAGGAGTGGTGCTAAAATTAACGCTTTATTAACACCTGGCACTTCCTGCTTTTAACAAAAGCTTTAGAAATCGGGTGCTTGGGGTGGTTTATTTTTTGCTCTAAGGAGCCGCAAGCGGCGGCCCAGCCCGAGGCGGGAACCGGCAGCAGGAGGTTCCCCGCCCCGGGCCCCCCATCCCCGCCCCGGGGCCCCGCTGCCAGGGGCNCCGTGTGAGCAGCTCCCGGGTAACGCTCCATTGCGGCGGGGCTTATGCAACCTGCGTGGGGCTGCCCACGCGTGGTGCTGGAGTATCCCGCCAGTGGGCCCGCCTGACCCTCGTTCTTCCCTCCGGGACGCTTAGTCCGGCTGGAAGAAAATGGGAGCAGATGTACAGGGGTAGTCCCGGCACGGCATCCACATGTATCTCGCTGGAAATAACCGGGGTGTTCTTGCCATCCCCGGAATTCCCCAGTAGCGCAGCTCTTGTGTTCGTTCACTTGAGCATTTTAAGCTGTATTACTTAGGAAACGTAATATATTATAATTGGAGAAAAAAAAAAAAAGCAACTCTTTTTTATTTTTTTTTTTGTCTGCTTCAAGATGTATATTTTTATGGCATGGGGGCTTTTTGCTTAGGGAATCAAAGGAGCCGTTTCCCTATTGTTAGCTGTAACTGCCTTTCCAGTCACTCTTTTGTTTTGCAGACAGCATCGTCCCGGTGTTTATACAAAGGCAGTGCTCTTAATGCACCTTTATTGATGTTTCATTTAAAGGAAGAAAGAACACAACCTTTTTCATACACAATAGTAGAATGCCATGATCTGCTCTGAAACGCACTAGCACTGATGATTCCACAGGGGCAAACAGATCTGCGGGAGCACATCCCGAAGTAATTTCCGGATGGTTTTGATTTCGTTAATCATTCTTGTTGAAAATTCTTATAAGATGCTCTGCACTTAACCGTAAGTGAGCCATGTCACAGCTGAAATAGTTTAATACTGGAAAGTGTCTGGTAGTACTTGCCTGACATTACACCTAGAAGCGGGCCAGTCTGAAAGATTCTGGTATTTGAGAATTCACGTAGTCACATTTACATAAGTCAGCGCATCTGCTTGCCCCTTCCTCTAGAAAAATGGGGCAGAGCAGAGCACATGCCCGAATGTAGGGTAAGGACAGATGCACCAAGAGAGGCTCAGAGTTCTCCCTGTGTCCATAAGCCCTCCTGCAGGATATCGCAGGAGGCAAGTCAGGAGTACTTGCTGGTTCTGGTTGCTGTCCTCCCTGGAAAGAGAGGTTCAAAAGTTGCATCAGATCATCTCATGTATTACTGTGCTCAAACTAGTTGTAATTCCTCGCCAAGGAGCTTTTCCCTGCAGCTTACAGCTGCTTCTTAGCGACGGGTGTGTTGTGGTTTCAGGGATGGTGGAGGCTAAAGAACTGGCTAAAGAAATGCCTAAACACATTTTCAAATGAAACTGGTAGAGGTCCTGCTTGGTGGCCACAGCCACACTTGACTGACAAACTTTCTTTCCACTTTTCTCAGGCACAGGTAGTGATCCTGGCCCTTCCTGACAAGTTGGGATGTAACAATAGGATAGCAAAGCAGAAATTTTAAATAGGCCACAAGGAAGGAGAAAATCCTTCCTATTTGTTGGAAATGTTTCACTGTCATAGCATGGAGTAGTTTCTCTGCATACTGAGATGCAGTCAGCTGGACAAATAATAAACTAGATTTGGAAATAAAGAATATCACTTGCCTTTATTTAATATACATAGAGAATTTAAATATTGGATAAAATAACAGTAATAATAGTAATAATAATCAGATGAATAAGTAGTATTACTTTATTTTTATGTGTAGGGAAGACACAGAGAGTTGGTGGTACCTACACTTGCTGCAAACTTTGACAGAAAGTCCCAGATGTTCAGGAGAAGAACAAACGTGTAGCTTGATTCGGAGAGACTCCTGTGTCACCAAGCCTTGTCATGCCCTGTACCTTTTTTGCTTTCATAAACATGTTCAGTTTTCTCTCAAAATAATCAGTTTCCCCTGCCCTTTTTGCTCTCATGGAGGAGTTGTTGCTGACCTCTGCTGTTCCAACAGGCAGGGATCCTGTTTCCAGGCTAGGTCCTTATTGGAGTCCCTCGTGGAGGCCCAGCACTGTCGCTGTGTTTGCTGAGGGTATTTGCACTGCTAACACAGACTCTGGTCCTCAGCCCGTGTTTTCCTGTTCCATGTTCTCTCCTGAGCTGTAAATGCGTGCGCCACTTTAGTGATATGTGCGATGCAAAAGAAAGGACTCAAAAGCTGCTTTGATGTTGGTATAAATTCCTATTTCTCTCATCTGGTGTAAAGTAAAGCCTGCATGAGAGCAAATCCTTTGGCCTTTTTCAAGAGAGACTTTAGGTGAGGATCTGGGGCTGCAAACCTGGGTGTGATTTGGTTTTTCCCATTTCCTTCAAAATACACACAGTATGTGTAAGATCATACTTTGTAACATAACACTAAAAGAATACCTTCCTGACAAGCAGGACCTAAATAATGTGTACACCCTTTAATATATTTTTTAAGAGAGAGTAGTCTGTAGGAAATAAATCTATGTTATGCCAAACCCTCTGGCTTTAGTTTTTTATTGAAGCTTGTTATTGTCAGCACAGGCATGCTTAATGAAATTACTGGCAGGTACATTTTTGAAAGAATAGAAGGATATGTAACTAAATGTTATACATAGCCTTTGGAATTCATTATTGCAACAGGCTGTAGAATTACCTACTTCTGTGATTAGATTTGAAAGCTGAACTGGATGATAATTCGATTTATATCCTTTGTAGGTTTGCATGCAAAGGTAATTGCACCTACTTTAGTCTTCAAAGCATTGCAGGACCTGGATAGTTTCTTCCACCTGTCCTGTATTACAGTGCTGGGGTTCAGAAGTAGTAATTGAAGGCACCCAAAGATTCAGCTGCTCCTGAACCCATGGGAGTAGGTTGCTGCTTTGCCCTGCAAGTTCACAATTTTTCCTAACTGTTGGTAGTTATTAGTCAGACACATAAATTGTCCTGTATTTTCAACATCACTAGAGATAAGGTCCTCAAACCTCCTTCCCTAACCCACTTCCTAAAATAGGTTAGCCACTGTCACATTACTGCACTCTAAATCCCATAAATCCACTCTAAATCAACACCTATAAATGAAAGTATTAAATAAGAATAGAAAAGCATGTGTATTAATAAAAGTTGATGCAGAAGTCCTGCATTTGCATCATCTGCATGCTGCACATGCCCCACAGCAGAACATGAGGTGGTGTTAGTGGGATGCACAGCACCCTGTCTGTCCATAGGGACTTTGAAGCCAAGCTGTCTGTCACAGTGGAGTTCCTGACAGCTGTGGCACTGTGGTTGCCTTCTGTACTGAGAACTGTGGGCAGTTCCCTGTCTGGGCAGGAATGGGATTTAGGTCCTTGTAATCAAAGTTAAAGGCAATGACAAAATTCCCAGTTGCTTCAGTGAGACCAGGATCTCCACTTCACACTGGTTTGGGATACACAGAATCCACAGTGCTGTTCAAGTATAAAACCAAGGCTTCTAGAAAATGTCTAAGTGCAGAGTTAATACGTGAAGCGTGTATTTGCAAGTAGATACACTGGCATAGATGATCACCTTTTCATGAACCCGAGTTTGTAAGACTTTGGGATGTTTTATTATTATTTTGAGCAGTGTTTTATGACTGTAAGTGGAGTATTTTATCTTCTAGTAGATGGCTTCAGATTTAGAGGTGCTGTTACAAAAGGGCTTTGAGAATTGAGAATTTTGTTGAGGAGGTATGGGTGTCTTAACTAAGTTCAAGTCCTGAACTTTTTTAATAACTTTACAGTATCACTAATATTTCTCCAGAATGAGGAGGATGAGCAGAAACAGAACTAGAGAATAATATCAAGAGACCTGTGGTATCCGTTGTTTAAAATCTTCATTAGGCTGTTGGGTGGTTGTGTGCTGTGTTGCTCAGAATGGTATAATTTCAGTCATAAGTCAGTAATGACCAAGAATGTTTTAAAGTACACTTGTATATGTGGAACTTGTAATGCCTAAGGCTGGAAACCTATTTCTAATTTATTCCACAGTGAGATAATCTGAAAATTGTAGGTTTCTGCTGCTCGCAGTTGTTGGAATTTGTTTCCAAAAGTAGTCATATCTGACAAGGAGGGCTTAATCCCAAATTTGTTCAGGCTCTACAAATAATTTAACTCTGTTGCAGAGGTTCATAACTATAAAATAATAGGAGATAATAACTTTCTAAAAAGCATTACTAAGTTTTCTGGGGCTTAACAGCATTTAAAGAAAAAAAAACCCAACCCTTCAAACATACCTATAGCACCTACAATAGATGGATAATATGCTCTGTTTGAATGATGGGAAGTTCCTATTTTTTTAAAGAAAAAAGTATTGTGGAGATAGAAGTGAATAGAAGTATCCTCTCTTTAAAAGGCAAAATTAACAGCTGTTGCTTTTCAGCAAGCCAGTGCATTTGATACCACACTGAATGTACGGGGATTGCAAACCTTTTTGCTGAGTCAAGCTGACCACTTTTAGTGGGGGACCCTGGTAAATGAAATCCAATGGAAATTAAGTGTTGAAGGTGTAATGAAAAGATGGATTAGATACTGCATTTGATCTAGTCTCTATGTAAAATTGCAGCGTGGGTGGGATCAAGTTACAGGGACAGTAGCAGGAGCATAAGTGTAAACTGCATCCTAAAGTGGGGGAGAGAGGCAGTAGATCTTGACGTGGGGGCAGGCAGGTTTGCTCTCCCACGGACCCTCCTGTGCCAGGTTCCTGGCTTTCACCCTTCCTAATCTGGTGATGTATTAGTGGGGAATTTACTCCTGAAATTATGGGGCATTTTTTGTGCTTATCGAGGGAAGCCTCTATTCTTCTTGAAGCTGTCTCTGTTCCACCCATACACGAGTTAAAGTATCTGGAAAAGCCTTTTCATCTCTTTAACGCAAAACCTCTCCTGGTATTTCAGAGTTTGTTCCAGCAACTGTTGATTCTAAACTTGAGTTGCTGTAAAAGCTGACTAAAGGGAATCCGGTGCTGTTGCTTTTCTTGTGTTGTTGCTTGTTTCTATAGAAACATCTTGTCTCAATTTTATAAATGATTTCTGGATTCTTGCTATAAAATGAATGTTAACCCAATCTTTGGTTTGCAGTCTTTTGTTTAAACTCCCTCTAAGCATGTCACTTTTATTGGTAGCTGCTGTAAAATACTTTTGGTATTAAGAATTTTTCTAGTTTTCTTGCATTTGCTTCTTTTTCCCAGAGGAACAAGTTAAACTTAGTTTTTTTATTCATTGTTTTTCATCTGGAATTGAAGGTTGGTTTTTTTTTTTTCATTTCCAAATCTATTGATCTTTTCATACTTAGATTACAATTAGCCTAGAGAAATGAACCTGGTTGGTTGTTAGTTTGTTTGGTTTTTTTCTTCAGACAGTTGAAATTAATTTTGTTATCTTAATAGTCTGTTGGCTGAATATCAAGATCTTGTACTGCTTACATTTACAAGGTTAAATACTAATTGTTGGGTTTATGCTAGCAAAGGATGCAAAGGGATACCGTTCTCTTCCTGCAGTAAAGAGGAAGAAAATCATAAACACTTCCAATAAAATCATTTGCCCTTCTTGGGCAAATTTCACTTTCTTTTAATGAAACGTACGATACCTTTGAAGTAGAAGAAAGCAGGGTGAGATCCTGATCAGATGCCAGGTGTTACTCGTAACGAAACTGTTTTGCATAGGTGGCGGAGTCGGAGGCGGAAAGGCGGCACCCGCCCGGCCAAATTTTCAGCAGGGTTTGTGCGGTGCCCTGCAGCGGGGTGAGGCTGTGCCTTCCAGAGCGAGGAGGCCACGACCTGGGAACCTGCTGATGGCTGCAGATCTCCAGAGCCTGCCCGTGGCAGTACGCTGGGTGGTCGTATGGCTGAGTACTGGCGAGATTGGGGCATTCCCTCCTCCCTCCAGGACTTCCATGGCTGGCTACTCAGCTATCGAATACTTGTAGCTCTGTGTTGGCTGGTGCATCCCTATCTGCACCCAGCAGAAGTCGGTCTCTTATTCTGGAGGGGAGGGAAACTGTGGTTTCTTCCAGCCTCGTCTCTGTCATCCGCTCACTTTCTTTTTTTTCTTCTTAAGAGTGGTCCTGAAGTATTTTCATTTTCAGCTTGCATCCTCTAAAAAAAATAACTCTGAGGCACTCTCTTCTGAACATTAGTGTCCCAAGTTACTGAAAAATACTCCTATGTTTTTGAAAGTAAGCATGTTCCTAAAGTCATACCTCACTGGCTTTTTTGACATTTAGGTGTCTGTGGGCTTCAGCTAGCAGACACACCACCTGTTCCCTGGAGTAAAAATAACCTCGACTGGAGTAAAATAGATAGTGAGCAGTTAAATACTGCAGAGAAAACGTCTTACTTGGAAAAAAAATTAAATGTGCAGATGGGTATGTAAATGTGATATCCCTGCATCTCTTTATTACAGAGGGGTTTTTTTAACATCTCATTCAGAAGTCATCCCTTCATTTCTTTATTACAGAGGTTTTTAACATCTCATTTAGATGTCATTAAACATGTGCTTGCTATTGAAATCAAAAGGGATTTCTTTTCTATCTAATGTGGAAATAATTCTCTTAAATATGCCATTCTTTTTCTTTCTTTTATAATTATACATATGATGAGTTGTGATCTGAGGCATGTCAAACAATTTGGAGACACTGCTGCTTTTCTGTGTTGGAGGTGAACATTGTGTATACCTTTGTGTCCTCTCTCATTGCCTTCTTTGTGCAGCAGCACTTTTCTGACTGTAAAATCATAAGCTTTTACATGGAGAGTAGCTTTTTCCCAATTCATTGGCCTTTTCTCCTCCATTATTGGTGTTCAACATTTGTCTAATGCCCTTTGAGGCAGTTGATGCAAGAAAAGAGGCAATTATAGACTTCTTCCCAATCTGGTGCTGTTGTTGAGTGGGAATTTTTCAGGTTGTTTGAGCAAGAGAAGACTGCTGAGGTTTCTTCTATTCATTTGTCATGACAAAATAGAAGAATGCTACTTGGTTTGCTTTGATAGATCTTGTACCTCCAGAGTAGTTGAATGAATTTTTATTTTCTTTTTTTTAACAAAACATCCCGAATCTTCATGTGGAGCAGATTCCTTATGTTCATCTATTCCCTCCTCCCACAGAACAAAGGCTCTTGAACTTTATCCAGTTATTTCACTCAAGTCAATTACTTGAGTCCCAGACTAAACATGCCATCTCAAAATCCTTGAGTGGCTAAGTGTGGAAAACTCTGGACCAAGCTGCTGCTTCAGCAGATGAAATGCCTGGAAAACCATAACTATACCTGTTCTCCACGTGGCCACATCAGGGGTGAGATTAGAGAACTGAAACTTGTGGTTACTTTAGAGCTGTTCAGTCCTCCCAGCAGAAAAAATAAGTTAAATCTGTGCTCCCATACTGTTTTTGATTAGCCACGGGAAAATAACTTCCCAAGTGTGTAGGGTAGTTTTGTGTCCCTCTTGGATCTATTCGTGTTCTGCATCCTCCAAGGGCTTGGCAGACTTACTTGGTGTGATCTGCAAATGCTCAGGTGCAGGAACTGTGTGCTCCCAGCAATTTGAGGGGAAAAGACCTTAAACTGGCTACTTTACACTTAGGAGATGCAGACAGGGGTCAGTCTTAGGCCATTGTGAAAAGTTCAGTGCTAACTTTACCCTTCTCTCCTAGGGAATAGCATATGACTCATTGCAAAGATGGCTTCTTCCCGGGGGGAGGATGTTCTGATGGGATCTCATGTTTCATTGCCTGGTCAAAACACCCTTTGATAGGAAGGGGGTAAGCAGGAAAAAGATTGTTCTGTCAGACTGGTGTGGAGCAGCATCTGCTCGTGACATACCACGTGTTTTCCTGAGTTTAGGAAGAAGTGAGTTTCAGTGAATGTGTGGAAGTTTGCCATAAGCAGGGGTAGTCAGTGGTCAGAACACAGGGAATTTTTTGTGTTGTGTTGATGACAAACGTAACTGGAAAAGCCACAACCGCATGTTAGTTGGGTTCAGTAGGATGAGTAGGACTTTACCTTCTTGTTGATTTAAAGCTAGTCAAGAAAAAAATTCAATCACATGGGGGATTTTCTTTCAGAAGCACTTCAGGGATGTAGGAGCATCAGCTGTTCTGGAAGCAGACAGACCTTGGCACTTCCTCGTAGAGTTTCATTCTAAAAAACGTGATTTTATGGCATCCTGAGTTGCATCTGAGAGGGCCCACCATGGTTCTCCTTGAAGCATCAAAGCCCCTAAGCCATTTGGCCATAGCAGAGGGGAAAATTGAGTTACAAAGTCTCAGTATAAAAGTTTGTCAGAGTTTGGATCTTCAAGTTCTGAGTTTCTGCCAGTAAACAGTGGGAGACAGCAGACAATGGCTTTGCTGATGAAAATGGGCCATTTTGAATAGGGAGGGAAATTTTATAATACCAAACATCCGAAAAGACCAGAGGAGGTGGGGTGGTTGATGGGAACCTTCAGGTAGTAATGGCTTTGTGAGGGACATTGTTTGTGCATGCTGAGCAGTGGAGCAGATCAGATGCTTCCCTTTCTGTTCCGTTTGATAACTCTGTTTTTAACTTCAAATAATTACAAAAAAAAAAATTAGAAACCATTTACGAAGTTGAGTATAGAATGCTGCGTCCAGCTCTGGAGCCCCCAGCACCAGAAAGACATGGACCTGCTGGAATGAGTCCAGAGGAGGGCCATGAAGATGCTCAGAGATGCATAAAGATGCACCTCTCTTGTTAAGACAGGCTGGGAGAGTAGGGGCTGTTCAGCCTGGAGAAGAGAAGGCTCCAGAGAGCCATTATAGCTCTTTTCAGTGCCTAAAAGGAGAGAATTGGAGAGGGACTTTTACAGGGGCATGTAGGGATAGGACAAGCGGGAATGGTTTCAAACTGACAGAGGGTAGATTCAGACAAGGTAGTCACAGTAAGTCTAAAATAAAATTATATTGATGTAAAATTAATTTAAATTACAGTAAGAAGTAATTCATTGCAGTAATTTGATAAGAAACATTATGTTGGGAAACAAATGCAATCAGCATTTCTAATACATTCTGGTTTAGACTTAATCACTTAGGAAAGCCTCATTCTTCTTTCTCCTTCAGGAATAATACCATATTTTTGTATTTGGTAAGTGTCTTTCAGCCGGTTGGAAGAAGGGGGAAAGAGAATTCTCATCTGGGAGACAGTACTGCTGTTCCTCTCTTTTCAGGAGATATTTTGGGCATATATTAATCTATATCCATCTAGATCTCTGGCTGCACTCCTGTTCTCCAGTCCCTCTGAACTTCTTCATCACTCCTGTGTTTCAAAGAGTGAGGGAAGGCAAACAAATGAGTGCAAATGAAGTGGCCCTCTCTGTGTTCTCTCCTGAATTGTAGCTGATGGAGTCTGGGGGTGCCCCCTGCATAGCACTTGGTAATAATGTGGGGAAGAGCAGCTGGGAAGGCCTGGAAAGCACTTATTCTCTGGGGCTAGTGCCGGTCAAGAAATTCCCTCTGCTCCCTCTTGAAACACAATTGATTCTTAAAAGTTATGAAGCCTAGGCTGGGTTGTTGATTTTTAAAACTAGCAACTTTGAAACAGAAACTTCTGCTTTTACAGGAGGAAGCTCTGTTTTTGTAGAGGCAGGGGAGTGCAGCTGCTCCGAACGGGTACATTTCTCTCTCTGCATTTTGTCTGTTATGGTAGTGTCTGTCTAGCTTCAGGCTAGTTCAGTGAGATTTAGTGTGAAAATAGCCCTATGAAAATAGTTCTGTAAAAATTAAAAGAGTCAGCTGGGAACTGTGTGTTCACTGAAGACAGCCAATTTCTAAAATTGTTTAGAAAAGTATTTTTCGGGGGGGGAAAGAAGAATTTGGTTCTGAGGTCATGATTTGAGAGCTATGGCACATATATGGGACTGCATGCCATTTTACTGTTGCCCTGGAAGTTAGTGAAAGAAATTCTAGCTGCAATGTTGAAGCTTATTTAATGTTCCTTAGCAATCTGGAGTATTGTAACATTACTGGCATTTGCCCTAAAGGTTCTGTTTTACCTACACCTCTGAAGAAATGTATTTGTCCAGCATGTGAAATATTATGCAATAGTAAAGAAAAATATGCCATCAGTGTTTTCATGACTGATCATCTGTTCTCAGCTTCACTTGCTTTTTGCTGGGTTGCCTGAAGCAAGATATACTTAGCCTGAATTAACTGAAGCAGACTTTGAAGTCTTGAGAATTTCCATGATCATTTTGAAAGGTTTTGTAAGCTATTGAAAAATATTTGGAAAAAACACTTGACACTTGTTCTGTAGTTAAACATACACTTGTCAGTCTCTGTGCCTGGCAGCTCCCTGTCTGTAATCACTTTAGAATCCATGAATCTACCCTTGTTTGAGAAGGTGAGGCAGGGGTAATAAAATCAGAAAGACCTGGACAGCCTAAGTGAGGTGGAATTTACTCTGTACCTTGCTTAAGAGACAGTGTGCAACTTCTTGCTGTTCGCTTGTCAAAGCAAATGGGGCAAAATTGGGTGTCCTACAGCCACCTCACTCCAGGAAAGACGTTGTTGGCATGGACACGTGTGGTTAATCCTACTTAGCCCAGTGGGAGCTGGAGAGGAGCTTGCAGACCTGTGCTTGCTGGTGGCCTCCTGGCCAGTGCTGCACTGGCTCTGCGCAAAGGCTTCCAGGACCTTGCTGAGTGCCACTAACAAGCCTGGGGCAAAGAAGTGATGGGTTTGTTTTTCCCCTTCCTGCTTGCCCTGGCCATGGCTAGAAAATGCAGTGATTTCTGAACTGTTCTCTCAGAAGTGTCTCTGCACGGCTTGACGTGAGCTGTGCTCTGATCTCCTCCACCATCATCCGCCACATGCTCCCTCCGGTCGCTGCAGGCAGGAAGCAAATAAATGTATCTTCCCTTCCCAGCACATCCTTTCTCTTTTGCCCTAGTAGTTGTGATCAGTATACTGCTTGGACTGAGTCTGTTTGTCTCCCTGTGCTCTTTGGGAATGGAGGGATGAGAGTTCCATTGTGCTCCCAGCCCTGCCGAGTTTGCAGGGGCTCACAAGAGGCTCTACCTTTCCAGAAGAGACTGATCTTGAAACATTGGAATTATTGATGAGTCAATGTTTCTTTGAATTAAATAAAGCACAGTTAAAGCCAAAATGCTGAAATAAATCCAGTAAGGGGGAGAAAACGACCTGGGCCTGCAAAGTGGGCTGCGAAGAGACGAGGGGGTGTCTGTCTGTACATGACATCCATACTGCAGTTCTCCACTCTCAGGCTCTTCTTCTGTAAAGCCAGAGAAAGAGTGAACAGAATATTAGTCAAGAATTAGTTATGAACACATTACTATTTAGGCTTTCTGCACCTGTTCCTTTCTGGGATTCAGTACTGAAGCTTAAACCAGACTCTTTGTGAATAAGTAAATTTAAAAAAAAATCCAGGTACTTTCCTCTGAGGGACTGTTGGGGTTTTGTTGGGGGTTTTTTTCAGCAGCAGCTATAGAGCTTTACCCAGAGCATTCAGCCAGCGGGTTCTGCATAGTGGCCTAAAGTCTGGCCTAGAAAAACAATATTGGCTTCCTTTGGGTTTTGCTGGATGTTTTTCTGTAAGAATGGAAATTCGCTTTATTATTTGCTCTCTAATGCTGGCACTGGTGTGAAAGGGAATTTCTGTTTTTCTACCAAGACCATGCCATGTAACAAGAGATGCAGAATAGCTTTCGTCCTTGAAGATGGAACATGTTTGCTTTGAATCTGGGAGTAGACTAATTGCACGCAGAGCTTGTGGGCAATTTGTAGGACCTATTGATCAGTTGACTGAATTATTTATGAGTACCTGCTGCATGTGTTCTCACTGCTGCCTAATGGAAGCATTAGAAGACTCATGTTAATCATCTTGAAAGCATGTTCGCCCTGACATACCCAAACACAAGGCAATAAGGTTTTGTGCAGAGAATCTCTGCACACTGAGGAAGAGAAATGGGATCTCAAGCTCTAATCTAGTTACAATTTACATGTTGAAACATTCATGGTTTCTGCAGTGATACTCACCTGTGGCATCTTCGTTTAAAGATGGACCTCTGCCTTCCTGTGCGTTTGCTCTGCCATTTTTTATTTCACAAGAAGTCCAGAACTTGTTTCCCCTTCCCTTTACTGTTTTATGCCACCACTTTGCATCTGTGCAGTCCTTGGGTCTGTCTTCCTTTGCCTGACTTGCGTGGCTTCCCACACCAGCATTGGGATAGATGTTTGTCTCTTTCCTGGTCGGATCCAGTGCCCTTCTTTCAGCTGTGATTAGTAGCCCTTCAGTTCCCTGGGCTTCAGTGCAAAATACCTCATAGTTCACATTTAATAGTTTGGTATCATTCTTGTGGTTCTGAAGATACTCTGGAAATAATTCAGACAAATCCCCTCTCTGAAATTAGAGGTATCACATTTCATTGTGGTTGCCCTGACAACCACAGGCAGGTTGCACAGACAGGTAAGATGTATGACCTGCGGGATGTGAGGTGGCATCTAGAGGGGAGACAGGCTGTCATATATTTGTAACACCACTTCAGATGCCCCAGGTTTGGACAAATGACATCCTTAACATTGTGCCAAGGTCACAAGCTATGTAGCATTTTCAATCTCTTGATTTAAGGAATAGATTTATTGCATGTGTATCTTATTTTTATGCATTCAAACAGATGAGAGACTTGTTCAGAATCACAGTAATAAAATTGTACAACATATTTCCTCTTTTTGTCTTCTGTCTGCAGGTCCAGCAAGAGCAAAGGAGCCACACCACAGAACCTGTGATAGATGACTATAAAAAGATGGGGACTCTCTTTGGCGAACTAAACAAAAGCCTTATCAGAATAGGCTTCACACGGATGTACTTTGGAGAACGGATAGTAGAACCCGTTATAATTATATTCTTCTGGGTTATGCTCTGGTTTCTTGGCCTACAAGCTCTTGGACTGGTGGCTGTTCTGTGCCTTGTCATTATTTATGTACAACAGTAAAATTTTATAGATACTATTTGCATTATGTATTTCAACACTGTCACTATGCCAGTGGATTTATGTGTTTAAGTAAATGGGTGGTATATCAAAAGCTTCAAATTGCTGAACTTCTGATGAGGGGGACTGAAATTATGCATTTTAAGCCAAATAAGTAGTGCCCTACTACATCTTTAAGGGGGAAAAAAGGACATGTTTGTAATATAATGGTGTGAAATGTACTGTTTTCTGCACTCTTGGGGCCTTAGCCGAAAGATTTGCTTTTCGTTTTCCCCTCCCCTCTCCCCATGCTCTTGCTTTGTGTAGTGAAAATTTCATGTCTGGTTTTAAGAGGACACTTGATATGAGTGTTGTTTCACTGTTGGAGGGGCTAATGTGCTGTTTGTTCCCTGAATCTGCATAATTTGTTAGTGGTTTGCTGAAAAGCTAAATCTGCACAGGGGAGGTTCGGTAACAAACCTGCAATGACAAACTTTTGTAAGATGAATACAATTTCCAGACACAAAAGCAACTTTGGTTAGTGTAAATTATAGTAAGCTCTCCCCCAGGAAACAAGCTGTACCAGTGAAGTACTCTTACACTGATATTTAGTGACTTCACACAAGACTTCAGCTGTTGTTTAGGAGAAATTGCAGTCCTGTGCTGGCCAAGTGGTCTAATGTAGCTCTGCCTTGTTTTTTGGAAATGTACTCAGCTCCTGCTGCTATTTTTCTTTCTTTATTTTTTGTACTTGCTCTTTCCCCCAGCCTTCCTTCTTAAGATAAATATTTGGATAATTCATGGAGTTTGTAGGTAGTTCCAGCTGCGGTGTTGGAGAGCTGCCATTCCAGACGGCAGTGCTAGAATGTTGTCTGCTTCCTCTGAGTGGTGTGAGAAGTGGGTGAACAACCAGATACCAGACAGATCTCTCAATGCTTCCCGTGTTTGCTGCAAATTCTTCCCACAAGAGCTGAAGCTTTGTGTACCTTAGCAAATTGGACCTGTTTCCTCATGCAAGGCAAGAATGGAGTTGAAACCAAGCAGTGATTTTATTTAGTAGTCTTAACTGGTTCCTTTCCACACTAGGCAACAAAAATGCCTGCCTGTAGGTATATGTCATGGGCCACACAGTCTAGAGAACAGGTTATATACATTCAAGGGTGGCTGCAAATTCACTCAGATCCCCAGCAGCCACCCCAGGGGTGTGCTGAATATTTCCAAGTTCTCTTCTTCTCGCAAAGGGAAACAGAAAAATGGGACAGAATCTTTACTACTACTAAGTAGGCTACCAATTTAATATTTGCTGTACATTACTTTTAGTAAGAAACTTAATTGCAGAATTGGCTTTATCTATGGTAGAGTGAAATTTCATATTTGCTTAAAGAAATGTAATAGGAGATGTGAAATTTACAGAAAATTACTTAACCTTTTGCAGTGACTTTTTTCCTAAGTATTTTTACAGTAAATTAGTTGAAGATGCTGTCTTATTCAAAGACTTTTGAGGTTAAGGGATATTTCTGTATAGTCCCAGCCCTGCAACTGGATTTTCAAGGCCAGCTTTATGCATGGATCGTGTTGTCTGCTAGGCTGTATTTCTAGGACTCTTGGCCCCAGTCCTTATGGACTTCCCTGTTAGGGAAATAATTGTTATTTAGGGCAGTGAACATGAAAGCCTAACTCCTCTAAAGTCTTTTTGTACTGAAATGCCATCTGTAGACATGTCTCTGTGCTTTTCTAATGAACGAGTAGTTTCCTTCTGAGGAGGCAGGTCACCTCTCTGGATCTTCAGATGACCCTGACTGTGGATTCAAGAGGCTCTGCTGAACCAGCAGGACTGCAGGGCGCTGGGACTGAGGCCCAGCTGTGTAGTTAGATGGCAGCCTGTGCTGACTGGCACCTGGTTAAAAAGTTAATGCTGGTGGCAGGGAGACATTGGACAGCAAAAGGTGTTCCTGGTTACAGGAGGTTTTGTTGTTCACAGCTTGAAGTCCCGAAGCAAACAGCGAATACAGGCTGAACTCAGAGGCAGGAGCTCCATACTCAGAAGTGCCTAGGGGTAAGGTTTGGGTTTGTTTCAAGTCCCCTAGAAGGAGAACATCTGTTTACATCTTTGCCTGTTTGTATAGATAGAATGATGGGGTTACGTGTATTCTTCTCCTGTATAAGGGCTGTATTACAAAAGCATCCTGTTGTTAAAAGTAAAAAAAAAAATTCTTTTCTTTCTTCCCACAATCCAGTTACTGTACAAGGGATCTCATCTAATTCCTTTCATCCCACAGGAGAAAGTGTGTCTGTGATATCCTTGTTGCAGTAGTTCTCTTGTGTAAGGACACTGTGCTGTGAGATGGCATGTGGTATTTCCTTGAAGTGGTGATTTTGCTCTGTACATAAGGAAGGGGAACAGCGGGTCACGGGTGTGACCAACAACTTCAGTGAGGACATTTTTTATATGCATGTGACCTTTCAGTATGAGCAGAACTGTGACTGTTGCACTCATGAATTCAGTTCAGTTGTTTGTTCAGTGTTCATGTTTCTGTACACACAGTATGGGGAAAGGTAGCTTTGGGGCTGAGATTGTGTTTAGTGAATGTCTTAGGTGGTTTCTCTTAAGGGTAGCTTTCCATGTCTTGTCCTTTACAGAAGTTTTTAATTTTAAAAAACCTGAAAAAATAGTGCTAGTGGTGTTAGGTTGGCTAAAAATAGAAAAAAGAAAAATAATGCATGGACAATCCCCCTCTCCTCTTTGGTTTCATACATTCCCTTGTATATAAGAATTTGTACTGAAGCGTCTGTCCTAATTTTGTGCTGTTACTGTACTATCTCCCTCTCACTGGCAGGGAAGGCAGCAGGAGCTAAGGAAAAAAGGGAAACTGGGATAGAATCAGACATAAAAAGTGGAAAGTGGAATGCTGTGAAACAATGCGTGTATGTGTCCAAAGAAATCTGATCATAATGTGTTCCAAAAGTGAGGGGGAAATGGGTGAACAGTCCTTGCTTGTGTTCTTCATTCCATCCAGACAAAGTTGCCAGGGAGAGGAAGCACAAAGTGTTCCAAGGATGTCCCTAGCTAAAAAAGCAGAAGGGTAATTTTTAAAAAGAAGAAAAAAAGACAATTTCACTGTTGTCTATAGAGTAAAAATTGATAATGTTATTTATGTCTGTTTCATATTACTATTATTATTGATAGAACTGAAGGCACCTTTATGCATCTGTGTGTAGGACTGTATGAAAGAATTGAGTCCCTTAAATCTGTGTTAAACAACAAATGATACAATTCCTGTTGGTCAGCGTGACATTGCAAGCATTTTACATAACCTCCATTTTCTAAGGGATGGACTCTTCAGTACTGTTTCACACCTGCCAAATGCATAAATGTTTGAAATAGTGTGTACAGAGAAGCTCTGCAGGAGAATCTTGGAGAACCCTGTTTGCACTGAAACATCCATCATATCAAAACTGTCCATATATAAAGGAAAAATCCTATTTCTTAAAAACTCTGTATTGAATGAATCCTACGGAAAGCACTTTGTTACTCTTTCTAATAAAAAGTATTGCCATCAGTGAGATCTGTGAATTCTTTGTGGTGCTTTGTTCAAAGTTACTTGGATCCTTTCAAAATATCATGGTAGGCCCAGATGAAATGGGGCAGTGTTCAGATATCCACTGAAATCTGTTAACTTCCAGCTGGTGGAGAAAAAACTGCAGTACAAGACCTGAATAAACTGCATCAGGTCTCTATGGTTGTATGCAACAAGTTATGCTAAACTAAAACAAAATAAATAGTAGAGCTAGATGTTGACAAATAATGGCAACGTTATGGTGTAAAGTAGCTTTTTTTTTCACAGCATATCTGTTTTGCATCCAGAGCAGCCTCTGAAGGGAATCAGATGTAGTCAGGGGTGTGAAAAATCCTTTGAAGTGACAATTGCTGTGCCACAGAAAGGTTTGGGTGTTCTCAGTTGGTTTTTTTTTAGATACACATAGAACATTACGTGGTTCAAAACAAATCTACTTCAAACTGTTGTTTTGGTTTGCTTCTGCAGGTCAGAAAGGTGTTCATTCTGCCACATCAAGCAAACACTTACATGTATCTGTGTTGCTCAGGATGCCCAGTGAGTTATCCAGTTTATGTTTTTTTAAAGTAGCAAAGTTGAATTTTGATCCTTTAAACTTACTGGTGAATGTGCACAAAAGAAATAAGGCTCACTCCTGAATAAATTCATACCTTCAGGTTTTATTTCAGTTAAAGTGTCTTTTTCAGGCCTTTTATAGGGGGTATGCAAATTCAAAACAACCTGGCTTTGACTGATTCTTTCCATCCTGGGCTTTACTTTAGGTTTTGGGAACTCCTTAGCCTCTCCCCTCTGCCAGAACTGACAGCTTTATCTGCTTTGTCCATTCCTCTTTTCACTCTGGCGTTGCTTTCTCTAGAGGTGTTCACTTTGAACAGTCTTTCTCTGTGCCAAGGGTTCAAGCTTTTTCATCACTCAGTCGTCTTTAAAGCTACCTAGACAGAAAATCTATTTTCAGATTGGTGTTTTGTTTGTTTTACTCCATGCCTGCCTAACACCAGAGGGGAGGAAATTAGAGAGAGGATTTTTAAAAAGATGCATATGCTAGTCAGTCGCTTCTTTTTTACAGTGCTTATCTGCTGGTTTAGATGATGGTTACCAAACTGCAATCACCAAAGAGAGCATTGCAAATGTGTAGGGTCAGGAGCTGTTGGTGGGTTTGGCACCAGGATTTTGAGAAGAGGTGGGTCAGGCAGCATTTAGCTTAGGGTTGTTTCAAGCTTAAACAGACAGGTGGACTTGTAACTTCCCTTCTGCCAATGCCTTGGTCGCTTCTGAGAATGTCTCCAAATGCATATAAAACCATCAGTATTCTTTCTACACTCACTCTGAAGAAAACTGAGCTTTCATCAGCTCTGTTTTACACAGAGGAGCCAAAGGGGATGAGAGTGGGAAAGGGGAATCAGACTAATAATAGTGAGTACTAACTTGCATGACAGCTTCTGGTCTTTTCAAATTCTTGTTTTGTACTATCCAGATAATATTTGGGTCTTGTGTGCAGTTGTCACAAGTCTTAATCTCCCCCCCAGCCTATAGATGTATTTTCTAATTAGTATGGAAGTGAAGCTGCTGTGATAACATATGCTTTTTCCCAATTTATTGAGGACAACACACCTTTTCCCCCTCAAGTGGCAGGAGGGGTGTGGCTGGATAAAGCCCTTCTCCTGACAGGAGCTGCTCTTGCTGCAGCCTCAGGGGGACCATCTCCATCCCAGGGTACAGCAGGCTACCAGTACTGTTGAAATAGCTGGAGTCCAAGCGGCATGGACAGGGAAGGACTGTTACACCACAGTCCAAGGGACTTGATCAGGCAGTGTTTGAGACAGAGCTGTTACCGAGTGTAGTGTCTAGATTTTATGTTCATTTAATGAAATTTAATTAAGCCCCATTCTTTCTTGGCTTGTCCTGGTGCATCACCTTGTGTTCAGAATGAACGTTGCTTGCGGCGAATTGTTCAGCTTCTGGAACCCATCTGTGTGTGTCTAGGCATCTTCCAGTTGTACCATTTACTCTTAATGCATTTTAAAACGTTACAAGGGAAAAGGACTCATCTTCCAGTCCTCATTTGGGTGACGGTTTAATTGATATATGGGAGAAGGGAGCCAAATTAGTCTCTGGCGCACTGCTGAGGGCTTCCTTTCAGAGGAAAAAAATGCTAACTGGTGTGTGGGTGACGAATGTACAAGATACATGGGTTTGCATACTGTACAGAATGGGTGGTGGAAAGTGACCATTCTCCTGTCCTAGTTCACAAATTAATTGTCTGGTTTTTAGTGTAACAATCTTCCTCAAGCTAGCTGGAACATACTTCCTAGGTGCAAGAAGTCTGTAGCAAGGAAATGCATTATTAATTAAGGAAAATTCTTTGTCAGCCAAAATCCTGGTCTGTAACAGGAAGTCTCTTCTTGACTTGAATAAAATCTGAGTCAGTGCTCTGGCTTATTAAATCTTTATGGTGAATATTTTGCCTCTTTATTGTTTTAAACCCTTCTTTCATTGCTGTCCTTTCTAAAAGCTGATAATATCAGTCCATAATTCTTGAAAGCCACTCCTCGGTCAAAATCTGTTACCGGTGGGGCTGAAGGTAGCCTGTGAATGTGGAATGGCAGGTCACAGGGACCGACTCACGTGTCTTTAATGCTACCTGGCTGGTGCTGTAAAGCCTTCAAGCATGTTTTTGGCATTTCCTTTGCTGTCACTTTCTGTATTTATGCATCTTGTTAGGTGCTGAATGAGAGCTCACAGTAGTCAAGTACCTGATTTCCTCAGGCATCTCTCTGTGCTCGTTCTGTGCTGCTGAACAGACTCTGCCCATCTCCACACAGCTGGACACCCACATAACTGTCCTTTGCTTCCTGCTAGGAGTGCAAATACTGTCTGGCATCCCACGGTCATGTCCTCATTCTAATAAGATTAGGAAAAGCGTGATGATGCAATTTTACTGATGGAACAAAAATTTCTATGCCTCTCTGAATCTTCCAGAAGAGGAAAAAAAAATTAACAGTCTTGAGTCCTTGGGTCCACTTTTGATGGTTTGTAGATAAGAGAACTGAAGGCATGCACGTGTTTGAATAATTTTTTTTTTTTAAAAAAGCTATCCAGTTTCTTCATTCCATCTGTGATTAGAGATAAAACAGTATTTGGCTGATCTCTGTTAGCAGTAGAGTTTAACTTGGCTCTTAGTTAACAAATTCTTATCCCAGGGTATTATTAACAGGTACATACACATTGCTGTTTCACCTTTCCTTCAGAATACTTTTTTTTCTTGTCCTTATGAATTAGCTTAGCTTTGTTGCTTTATTTGAAAAAAAGAAAGAAAACCAAACATGCTTTACGGGGCCTCTATTGCTTACGTTGGGTATACGTCAGTGGTGGTGGCACTGTTGGACAATTTAGTGTTTTGACCCTCATTGTTAAGACCTGCCTGTCTTGTCAGCTGGGCCTTAGCAGCTGCAGGGGAGGAGGTTTAAAGCATAGTTAAGGCTTGAGATTAATCGAATCTACTTGTGCACTGGTGGCTTTGCTTGTTTCCCAGGAGACAAGGCCATGAGTTGTAATGACAATGTTTTGCAAAGAACCTTAGAAACTGAGTTAAAGATACTATAAAAAGAATTGAGGTCTTAATGAGGAACTGTTCTGCCATTAATGCTCTGTTCTTCCTTTGTTAACATTCAGTGCATTCTAATGTCCTCCTCCTAAATTCTGACACTGGTAGCACGGATCCTTTTTGATGTTACCGTTCTCCCACCTTTTCTGAAAGCTTCTTTCTTGATTGACACCTTTCTTTTTCCCCTCCAAATTCTTGAGTAATACAGACACTAGAGTAGGGGAAAAAAAAAAAAAAAAGCTATTCCCACATAGAAGGCACTTGCTTCCTGTTTAGAAGTAGAGCAGGCTCATTTTTCCTCCCTAAGTGCTTCAGAATTCTTCTGGGGAAAGTCAGAATCTATTTAATTCAGAATCAGCTCTGCTCCTATATCATATGTGTTGTTTCTTTTTACTTGTTTTGATGAGTAGCATTTAAAAGCAGGTTTGTGACTGACCTTACTGGGACCTGCTGCTGCAAACTCCCTTTGAATCTTCACAGTGATTTTGCAGAGAGGGGGTTCTGGAGGAATTCTTAAAGAAGAATAAGAGGACAAGAGCAGTTGGAGCAGGACGAAGAGTTTTGACAGGGTGTGGGAGATGCGCCTTCCACTCCAACTTGAATTTGGCCCTGGAGGCTTTTTCAGACAGCTGAAAGCTGCAAAATCACTGTGAAGATTCAAAGGGAGTGTTCAACCTTCAGTAACCTTCCCTGTAACACAGAGTCATGAAGAAGTGTGCCAGAAATAAGATGTTTAACTGTCATGGGATCTGATAAGATGTAAAGGGTTTTTTTTGAGTTTCCCATAAAACACTGAAGTAGTCGAATCTTTCATTCCATAACTTTCAGCACTGTTAATGATTTGTTCCCTATATGCGTGGTGTTTGGGTTTTTTCCATGTTTGCAGTCAATGAATATTAGGGTTAATTTTTATCTTCTGAGCTCTAACATTCTCCATCTTGTCATTTTTGCGCTATGTTTTTATTCAATCCATTGTCATTCATAACGAGCTGAAAGCTTGTTAAATGCTGCTGTTGGCAGGGGATTTCTAGCCCTGCCCGGAAAAATGTCCTGTGTCAGCCTGGGGCTCCAAGTGTGTTTCCAACAAGGCTCATGCCGTGGTGGGTTTGAAGCAAACCTGCATCCTGGCTTTTCGGCACCCCAGGAAGAAATCCGTCAGGACTGTTCCATGACAGCACTGAAGAATAACGTGTTTTGTGACAGAAGTCACCTGCATCTCCAGTGTCCTTCAACAGGGCAGGCACATGCTGCCCCTCCTTGCATGGGCAAGGATAATTCTGGCTCTCTGGGATTGTAAAGCATTTCCCTAGATTTCTGACTACTGGTTTAGGTGAAATCCTTTGCCAAGTGCATAGTTGCATGAACTAAAATAGAACAGGCTCTGAACTTTAAAAACAAACTTAGGGGTAGGTTTCTGATTTTCTCCTTTGGGGCTTTTTATAAGGAATACGTAGAATAGTCTGTTTCTCAAATAGAGAAGTGACATCTGAACTAATCTTTTGTAAAACGAAAACACCGAATCTTTAAATAACACTTCCCATTTCACCTCCCCGGACATCCTGGGGTTTCCATATGTCCTAGCAGTTGCCTGAAGAGCCGTGCCACAGCCTGTTTCCTTGTGGTGGCTGTGTTTCAGCAGATACCATGTGATGTCAGCTGAATGTGTGTGGGTGTCCTCTGTGTGTTGCTGAATCAACATTGTTTACTTGCTGAACTCAAAGGACTTTATCTTCAGGAGAAGAAATGGAGTTTACCACATGAAAAATGTATACAGGCACAAGGGCCCCTGCCATCATTACTTTAAAAAAGCACTGAAGCATTCCAAGGAAAAATTTCACAGTTAATAGTGCCTTACATCGGGATGATTATCTTTGTTGATCTCTTCCTGCTTCAATGACTTTACTAACAGCAGAAATTTGCAAAACCATTCTAGCATTGCAATTCACAGATATGTAATATCTGTTACCTTCCCGGCTGGACAGTGAGCTGTCACAGTAAAAAAATTATTAAAAATTGGATTTGTTTCTTTCAGGAGTGTCCTCTTCATATTCTGCTGCTAATAATATACACATGAATGGAAGCTACTGTATTATTTAGAATGTTGATGCTACAAAACCCAGTTTGAAATGTCTTCACGTACCGCACGCAGCATCTTAATTTATGTAGAACCTCCTGTCTTGAAATGTAGGCCTTTCATCTTAAGCATCTGCACAGGGGCCTTCTCGTTCCTTGAGCTGTGCCTGGCAGTTCCCTGGCTCCCATTCTGGTCCCCAGCCCCACGGTGAGTATGGGGTTCTGCACTTCTCTCTTCATCAAGTCACAGAATATGCTGGTCTCGAAAAGTTTCTCTCAGACACAGAACTAAAGCTCACATGAAGATGGGAAGGAACTATCAAATTCCTTCAAGGGTCACAAAGAGGGGTGTTCAGCACCGAAAGGCATCAAGCCGGTAGGTACTTAGCTGCCAGTTTACAACAGAATCAGCTGTAGACAACCAGGACTGGAATAAAGGACACATTTCGGACAGCCTGAAGAGCTGTTGGTTGTTTAATTAAATTGAGCTTTTATTTGATTGGTATTTGGTCACTCAAGAGATCTCCAGCTCTTCCCAGCAATGTATAGCTTGGACCTGTGTGAGTCAAACTGTGCTGGTAAAGACACAATAAAGGACACTCTCACACCTGCTAGGTTCATCAGAAAGAGGGAAAAGGAGAGACTTTATTTAGATTTATCATACTTTATAGGGTTCTCAATTCCACCAGGGATTGGAGGACATGTCACTTCCTCCTCAATCCCACTGGAGAAAAGGGATGCTCATCAAACTTTCTCTTATCACAAAAGGAATGAAAAACAGAAAAGACGGTTAAATAAACATTGGCTATTGTTTACATGAAACTGTGTGAAAATCTCTGACTCCAAGGCTAAAACAGAAGGCTTAGCAAAAAACAGGACAACACCAAACTGCAAATGTGTCCTGGTGCTGAGAGACTCTTTCGTAGCAGTCTTTTATAGTGCCTTCTCTGCATCAGTTCAATCACTATTTTATCCAAACATTAACTATTGCAAAACATTTTTTGAACACTTTTGGAATCTTAATATGCTAAAACATGTTTCTGCTTTCATGTTTTCTGCTTTTTATTTCTGTTCTTCAGTGGGGCTTCCTGCTTGTTTGTGGTTAAGGGCAAAGCAGGAACCCAGCTCTGCAGTAGCATTAACATGTGCAAGAGGGAAAGAAGAATATAAATTATGTGCCTCATGGCTTACTTTTGAGCTGATCTTCAGCAAGCTCAGCTTTGTTTAAGCCTTTGATACTTCCATAGGTGAGCCTTCTCCTTTAAAAAATTAAATAAAAATAGCTTTAAGCCTTTTCCTGTATTTGGCTTTTCCAGGAAGTTTAGCACATTTGTAGCTTTTGCTTCCATTTCCTATTTTGCCTTTTGAACAGTGAAATTGTTGAATGGAGCACCTGAAGCCCAAACTCCTTAGAGTTAGCAAGAAACTGCTGCGCTTCTCTAAAATTGCTTACTCGGGGCTGCCTATTTCCATACCAAAAAACTTACCCTTCTGCACAAAACTACATAAAATAAAATGTGAATTTATTTCTTAGAGCCATATACTTTTGATAACTGATTTCAGAGCCAAGACGATTGCAGCAGACCAAGCCGACCTGTGAATCAGTATGGTATTTATGCAATACAGGAAGAAAAGTATAATAAAACTTCAACTGAGATAAGAGAGATTAAGAAAAGCTGTCAGACTGGAAGAAGTTTTACAGGAGAACTCTTCACAGTGGGGTCTGTACACTTACCTTGTTTATATTTGTAATAGTGATGGCAGCAGAAGAATTAGGGATGCAATAAAGTTACAGAAGCAATAGGAAGGATTATGCAAAATGCCTCAACATTAAGGCTTGGAGTTATAGAAAAGGGGAGAAGTAAATTTCATAGTATGATGTGCGAGAACATATAGTTTTGAATTCAAGAAAAGGCACTCTAAGAGCTCATCTCCTGGGAGTGACAGAGAATAGGTGGAGCTTTAGCTGCACCCTGGATGAACAGGAGCCAAGAATAAGATGTGGCTGTCAGAAAAAAAATAATCCTAGGGTGTTTTGGACATTGTATTTCTACTAGACATGTAACGAGTCATAGCATTGCACCGATTTTTAAAAATCTTTTTTTTAATATAATGTGGTACAGAAATTTTCAAACATTTTCATGAAAATCTTAATGGAAGCTGGCTTGTTTGTAATTGTAAAATGAAGTCATGGGGCAAAGCGTAAGTGAAAGGGTGATGCTGGCTGGAGGGCAATTAGGTAAAAACTGTTAGTAACTTTAGTCCAGATACTAGACAAAACCCTCATTTGAGTAGGACTCTGAAGGATTTAGATCAGTGACAACAAGAACTGGAAACAGCTTTCAGGATAAAGCTTGGTTGTTTCCAAAAGAGATGCTAGGGGATGGTTGTCTGCAAGAGTGGAAGACTGGACTCTGGCTCTGAAGCAAATTCCTTCCAGTTCTCTGATACAACTACAACTAAAAGCTGAGCTATTTCACTCACCCTCTTCCAGAGACATCAGTGCAAGGAACCACTTTTAAGTCCTCTGCAGAGATTGCCGTTTTGCTGATTTCCTGTTTTGATTGTGAGCACGTTGCAGTACTGTCAGACTCACAGAGATGATCTAACCTTGTCTTTGCTCCCACTGTGTCTGGTTTAACTGAAAGATTCATGCCCGAGATAACACAGTTTATATTTGCTTCATGCTGTTCTCTGTTTTCAAGTATCTGATTTCTCCAGGTTGGAGGCAGAAGTGATACCATTTCCTGCTGAACAACCCAGCTGATACGGTCTGTGTTAGACCACTGCAGTGGGAGAAAGAAAGGCGTTAACTGATTAGGTTCTTCGGTTATTGCCAAATTCTGCTCGCTTGCGTTTGGTTTGCTCAATAAACTGTGCATTGTAGCAATGTGCCCCCAGCACCCTGGGTTGGACTTTCAATTACTTGTGACCACAAAAACTGATAATCTCGTGGCCAGTGATGTGAGCAACACTTCCCTTTCCAGTTTAACAGAAGCTGCTCAGCAGTTACGGCACTTCCTGCCCTTCCACGCGCAGTTCAGCAGCACACGGATGCCTGGGCAGCACAGCCTCCCACAGGAGCCACGGCACGAGGGAAGCCTTGTCAGCTCTGGCTCACGACTCTGAGCTAACCAAGCCAGCAGGAAAACCACAACTGCCATCACCTTGGGGATTACTGCAGGGCTTCTGCAGCTGGGCAAGATGACTTAAAATGCAGGCAGTAAAGCCCTAATCCACAAAGCAGCTGTCACAGGTGGCATTGCTTCCTGTACTCCTTCATCCAGTAAGCCAAAAAGTACAGGCTTATGGAAACACGGAGCCTGAATTCAGCTTTAAAGAAGAGGTAGCTCAAAGATGACAACTTTGGTTAAATTCTTCATATAACTTGGATTAATTTCTCCTTTCCTCTGTTGAAGGTGACTATCTCCACTTTTGTAAAGGTGAAGGGAAGAAGGGCATAAATAAAACAGGTCATTTAAGGGAACATCAAAACTAAGCAGGATGACATCATGAGACCAGCAAGTTTATGCTGCTTCAACCTGCACATAATAGTTTTCCCTTACTATGATGTGCTCTTCATAGTACAGAGGTCCCTGGAAAACATACTACAGTAGTGCAGACCTGTGCTCCAAGCCTGTTGGTAGGTGTGGTTAAAACACATATGCTCTCTTTCAAAACATATACATAGCTTCTTTGTGGCTGAAGAAAACACACTGAAAAGATGTAATTTAAGAAATTTACATGCCAGTAACTCATCTGATATGTTATCAGATGTCAACATGGGATCAGTGATCTCCCATGGGGCAGAGTTTACTAGCACAAAGGCAGCATATGATATTATTTGTTTTCCATTAGTACCTGCAAACTTCTATACATCTTTTAATTCTAAGCCCAGGGAAAGGCAACAATGCCACAAAATCTTGTTTTAAGAAATTTTAAAAGGGCAGAGGATTGAAAACAGTAATTTTTTGGGGGAGATATAGAGTGGTTGTATTTGGGAGCTGAGACTTGTCTGAGATCAGGGGCATCTGTGGGAGAGCTCAGAACCAAGAATGGCCCTGCAGAGGTCCAGTCTCACACTTCCCCATGTTGGTTTCCTGTCATCCTGTTTTTTGCTAAGCCTTCTGTTTTAACCTTGGAGTCAGAGAATTTCACACAGTTTTATGTAAACAATAGACAATGTTTATTTAACCGTCTTTTCTGTTTTTCATTCCTTTTGTGATAAAAGAAAGTTTGATGAACATCTTTTATCTCCAGTGGGATTGAGGAGGAAGTGACATGTTCTCCAGTCCCTTGTGGAGTTGAGAATCTTATAAAACATGTCAAATGTAAATAAACTCTCTTTTTTCCCCTCCTTTCTGCTGAACCTAGCAGGTGTGAGTGTGTCCTTTATTGTGCTTTCACAGGCACAGTTTCCCACTCCCGCTTTTACCGGAGATCCACACTTCAGGCAGTCGTTTCAGAATCTGGGAAAATATTGGTGACCAGCCTGAACTCAGCTCAGTAACAAATTATTGGTCTCAGTTCCAGTAAGATAAACACATTTTTCAAGTGGTGTGTATTTTCCCCAACAATCCCACTAGAAAATTCCCACTCGGCTGCTGAACCCACTGGGCGCACACAGCCTGAACTCTGCCCACCTGTCGGCAGGACGCCAGGAGCTCGGCAGGAAGGTGGTCCCAAGCATCCAACAGCACTTACATCCCACAGTGCTGGCAGTTTCAGGTTGGCAGTCCAGTGGGAGCACCCAGACATTATATTTAAGTGTTTTAGTGCAGTAATGGATAAGTCATTATCTTTCATGGGAGCCTTATTCAAAGACATATTTCTTGCTCAAAAAAAACAAGCTTGAATTCCAAGCTGCACTGTTAGGTAAAGCTATACACCCTCGAATATCAGCCAGTGGGATGTGACTGAGATCAATGAAGAAATGGTGCTGGCAGATGTGATATGAAGTAAAATGAAGTCTGCCACAACCAACTGAAGAAACAGGTGATGTTTAGTACCTGTTGAAGTGCAGCAGGGATTCATTTGTCACATGCCTCAGTGCATTGCTAAAAATTCACAATTTAACATTTAAAATTTACTCATTTAACAAGGCCTCAGTGCATTGTTAAAAAGTCATCACAACTGTGGCTGCAGCACTGTGCACTGTGCTGTGTTACCTTCTCAGGGCAGTCCAGATGCTGCGATGGAAATAGCACACAGAGCTTTCCAGGAGCTTGAGGGCTTAACCTAATTTGTTTATATAAAGGTGAAGCTAGTTGACACCACCTTCGTGAATCACATCTGCCATCACTGCTGCCCCCCGGCGGATGCTGCAAAAGACAACTGAGTGTGGCTGGCAGGATTTCTTCTTGTCTTCAAAGAGAATCAGGCAGGACAAAAATCAAACACATCCTCAAATTTGCATTTCTGTGGCTCTTTTGAAACGAGATGTGTTGCCAAGCCATTTCTAAGAGAATACTTATTTCTTAGTCTTCGCTATTTACTAACTGGAAAAGATGTTAAGATGAGTAATTCCTGTTCCATTGAAAAATCTTCACCTCGTTTAAAATTGTTCATAGAAGTCCTAAGCGTAAAGAACAAGACATTTGTCTCAGCCCAAAATTCCATAAGGGCAGGGTTTTTTAATTAAATACACTTTCTGGGAGGGCTCTGTTGCCCAGTGACCTGTCTGTGTGATACCCTGCTGCTGCAGGGAAAGATGACGCACACACAAGGATTCACCACTACCACCACCACCATCTCATGAACGCCAACAGGGAATTGGAGCAGTGTATGGGAGTCCCTGAAGCACCACATTCCGGAGAATTGTCCAGCTAATGTCCTCGCCCAACTGCTCTTGTTAACAGTTTAATAACCTTCTGGGATATTTTGGGGCCAGTTACCCCTCCTACCACCAGCCTCCCTCTTCCCATGTGGTTTCTTTTCCGTGGAGTGGCACCACATGGTCCAGGGTGGGGGGACAATGATGATGAAAAAAACCACAGGAAAGACAGCTGCCTGGATTCAGATGTGCTCGGGCCCACCCTGAGCCCCTATTCCTCTGGCCATTGGAACAGCGCTGGCACTGGGCTGTGTGGAGACTTGGGAACTGCCTTTTATTCCCAGACCCTCCCCAGGATCAGCCCAAGAGCCTCAGGGCTGAGCCCAAACATGCAGGGCTGGGACTCTGCTGCCGGCTTGGGAACAGCAGCACAGTCCCGGTTCCAGACCCCAAAGCAGAATCACACAATATTCTGAGTTGGAGGGGACATTCCAAGGATCATGGAGTGCAACTCTTAAGTGAATGGCCCATAAAGGGATCAAACCCACAACCTTGGCATTGGCAGCACCAGGCTCTTACCAGCTATATCCTAGCCCTGGGCTCTGGCTGTGTTTCTGATCACAGCAACACAGGACGTGGTCTCCTGTGTTCCAAGCCCCAGATCTGACCAAATGAGCCTTGTTTCAAGCCCCAAAACTGCACCACTTAATCCCCATTTCTACATCCTCAAACCACAGGATTTAGCCTCAGTTTCTTGGCCTCTAAGTTGGCCAAACAAGCCTAGTTCCATGTCCCCAAAAAACACATGACTTGGTGTCTGTTTCCAAACTCAACAATGCAAGATCTAGCCTCCAATTTGCAAACCCTAAAACTGCCCAAATGAGCCTGTTTTCAAGCCCCAACAGTTCAGGACTTCAGGACTGTTTTTCAAAAAGTAAAACATAGGACTTGATATCAATTTTCAAAATCTTAAACTGACCCAGATGAGCCTGGTTTCAAATTTGCAAAACACAGGACTTCATTTTGTGTTTCAAGCCCCCTCAAAAAGCAGGAATTACTGTTTCTGAGCACTAAACTCAGCCAGTTTGGAAAAGCCTTCCTAGTTGCCTGAAGGGCAGATGAAAGGAAAACGTAAGTTCAATTAAAACCTCACCTAAGCCAACTTCATCATTTTTAAGGCAGTGAAGAGAGGCAGGCAGTGTCCATCCTGCTGCTGCTCTGCCACTGGGATTTCTGTTTTCTGCTTCCAGCACTGCCTTCAGCTTTGATGACCCTTATTTGACGCAACTCTATTTGCAGCAAACTCCAGACCAACTTGCACAGTCTGGCTGTATCCTTTTATATCCCTGACCCCAATCTGACATTCCTGAGCCAAATTCATCTGCTCTGGCATGGCTGGAAGCAATGCAAGGAGGAGGATGAAGGATCTCCTGGTGGAGAGGAGACACACACACAGAGGCGTACAGGTTTCCACCAACCAGGCACTACCAGCAGGTCCCAGTGGCAGCTGCAGTTTCCCTTAAGGGCTGAATTGAGCTGCATTGAAATCAGTATCACCTGCTGGAACCTGCTGCTCCTCAGAAGGGTCATTTGGGAGCTGCTTGGCTCTGTCAGGTGGGACACACACCTCCCTCTGTGGTAATTAGAGCCTTTGGCAGACTCTAAAAAGGCTAAATTTTATATAAGCCGAAGAGCCTCAAAGCCTGCTGAATTCATAGACGTTTGTCCCTGTAGCTGCAGCCCCAGTAAGCCCAGCCACAGAGCTCTTTCCCACTTAGTGTTGTGGTGGCATATCAATAGTTATCTCTTGTTATTGATGGCTTAAAAGGTGGCATTTTAGGGAATACTTGGTCTCCTCTACTTAATAGGCTTAAGCAGGAGGATCAGTTCTTTGTCAAGTTCTTTCTTTCTGCACCGCCTGATGGCACACTTGCATTAGCACACCGCCGGCTGAAGGTGGCACAAATCAACCAGCACACCATGCCCAAAGTTGTTCCGCTTGGTTTCTCCTGCATCCCGAACGTACCTGTTTGATTGATTAAAGGATCCAACACTGTAGTATTGAGCAAAAATAAGCAGGGCATACAAAATAATTATACCAAGAAAGCCCTGTATTTTTCAATTTTTATCCCAAATAGTACCTGGGTAATTCATTACTTTTTGACGTTTTTCAGTAAGTTTGGTAAGAAACTTGCCATTGCCTTACTGAGACATGGTTCCATGGATGACAAATTTTCTTTGCCCTCTATTTTCTCTGTCAGAGGGTTTGTAGCAGATTTGTCAATGCCATGTGTTACTAAACTGTAAATGGAAATCATTTCTGTCCTCCAAGTAATATAATTATGACCCAACTACATATCAAAGGAACAATCTCCAGTGGGCTACATAACAGTGTGAAGTCTTATCATAGAATAGTTTGGGTTGGAAGGGCCCTTAAAGGTCATCTAAGTTATCACATTTGCCACGTACCCTTGGATGGTTATCAATACATCAGCAAATGCTGCAGATGGTTACAGACCACAGGTAGAAACAACTTGCTGGTCTGTTGGATTTTATGACTTTGTGAAGAATGTATTAAAATATTTTTTAGCTCTTTATATGGAGAATCTTAATGGAAGATGTAAATAAGCTGTATCTGAACTTCAGCATCTCAGAGCAGGAGCCTCTCAAATAAGTGTTGTGGGTAGCACCAGAGAGGTTTTGAAGCATTTCCTGTCCTGACTTCCTCCATTACCCACTGAATGGCATTGGCAGTGATAATTGCAGCTTCAGGAAAAAAAGCTGCTAAACAATGACAGCAGAAAAGCCCTACAGGCCATCTTCTCAATTAAATCAAGTGGAAATTTAGTCCTTGAGTACTGCTTCTGAAGCTGGCTGAGCAGAATAAGAGCAAGCAGCCTGGTGGCTGGGCAGATAATGAGGCCAGGAGAAAGACTGCTCGCTGTGCTCTGTGACCACTGTCTCCATGTCCCCATTTGAAAAGTCAGTGGCTACCTCTGCCCTAGAGCTAATGCTGGCATGAGAATAAAACCAACAGATTGCCAGTTGAATCTACTCTAACAGAGCCCCTTTAAGCTGGTGAATTTTGAGGAAGGCCATTAGCATCTCTGTGGCAATGTTTCTGTTCTGTTTTTTCATCAGCAGCTTGTGTTTCTGCCACTACTTGTTTGTGTCAGCCACAACCTCTTGATCTCTGAAGGCTATTTTGGTATTGTTAGTCTGTCCTTCTCACCTCATTTATTTCTATCCTTTCTGTTTATCCTGGTACTTGTGCTTTTTATTAACACCATCTGCAAACTTCTCATATTTTTTACTGGTTCTTACAAATTAGAACTTTTTGTCTCTGTACATTCCTGTGTGAGGAGGTACTGGAGTAGTTTTTGGTAACAAAGGAAATATCTTTACACTCACTTGATGTAAACTACCCAAAATGAAAGGATGAAGCAAACAATTAAGAAGTTTTTGCCATAATACATGCGACAAATAATGTGAATCCAGGAGATTTTTTTTCAAATTATATCTAAGAGCATTTACTCCAGCCTTCATAAAGGAAGGGAAGCTTCCTAAATGAACATTATTTAGGATAGGGATAGGAAGGACAGAGTTTTATGGAAGAGAACAGCCTGCAAGTTGATAAAGCCTTTTGACCTCTTTCTGCAGTGCTTAGGAACAACAACCCAAATACATAAAAAGGTTTCTAGCCAACCTTTACATAATGTAGCTCTTGCACTGTTGTCTCAAAGATTCTGGGCACAGATTTCTGTATCCAAATTGTTCTAAGTGCTTAGAAAAAATATCTAAAACTTTGGAAAGCAGCAAAAGCAGCACATGGCTGTGATCTAAAAAAAAAATCCAGGTGAATTCATCTTTGTCTACCATCCAAAGCTTGACCACAGAATTGAATTTGTGACATTTTCCCCGTATAATGACCAAGCTCTTCATGGTCCTTGGATCTAGCCTCAAGTTCCCTTTTCCCCTTTCATAATTTCTTGTGCCAGTTCCACACTGGTTTTGGGGTATTTTGAGCAGCACTTGACCCCAGCACTGACAGGCACTTTATCAGTGTAACAAAGCATCTCTGTTCTCATGGGAAACAGAAGCAGTCATCTGTCAGAAAGCAGCCAAGACTTACTACAAGTTGTCGTGCAAAGTCACAGACTGAGAAGAGAGAAATTGTCAGCTCCACCTTGATAAGCCCATGAGTGTGAAAGACATGTCACATGCAATTTCCATTACAGAGATCAGCAGGATTCCATGAGAAGCGAGAATGAGTGGAAAAATCAGGCATACAGAAAATTATTCAGACCAGAAACCTTGGGCAGTTCCAGATGTGCCTGTTTTCCATAGAAATTAAGAAGATTCTCAACATTGTCTTGCAAGATCAACAGAAGATCATCCATTACAAAGTACATCAAGATGGCAAGGTAACATTTTCAGATTAACCTAACCTTCCTAAATTTTTCCCCCTCCAGCAAAAAAGAAGATAAATCCTCTCACAGTAGGAAAGCAATTTTACTATCATCCAAAAATGCCTTAGTGCTTTTCCACTTAGAACCGTCTTCCTGTTTCACATAAGAGCAGTGTACTGCATCCTCCTTGCCTTTCCTTGACTCTGGCAACTTGATCTGCAGGTACAAGTATCCTCTCCCTTTGTGCCAGGGGAGGGATATGGCCTGGTGGAGTATCCCTAGTTAGTGAAGTCAGCTTCCAGAGGCAAAGAACCCCAGCTGTCTGTACAATGAGAGACCAGAAGCAAGTTCTAAAGCAGAAGCTTAAGTTCTGTAAGCTGCATGAGCTGCTCACAGCAAAGGAACTGGCATGCACTGTGCCATCATGTGGGAAGATCCATCCAGGGGCTGACTGCAGCTGGGCAGTGAAGAGGACTGGCCATCAGCTGGACACCTGCCACTCCTTTTTCTCCTTCTGAAGCACAGCAATTAATCATGATCTACAGTAAATACTTGCACTGCAGTAGCACATGTCACATCCTTGAATTTAGGGTTTATCGGATGAGAAGTCATCTTCCTGAAGCTGGATATTTAGTGTCAGCTGGGACAGATGCAAGGAGCCACGAAACTCAGACATTGTTTGTGCTTGGTTTCCAGGCACCAACTTTGTTGTAAAGCTGATTGCAGTTAAGGAAGGAAACAAGCTTTTGTTACTCGCATTCATTGCATTCACCTTCTCACACAAAAAAATGCCTGCACCTAAAAGCTGGTAACAGCACAGCATATTTGTACACCTTAAAAATACTATTTCACTTCGGAAAAATAATGCCTTTTTGAAAACTGCAATCAGTTGAAGAAGTGGTGTAATATACTTATAAAATCTTTCAGACCATTGCTACCCCTGGACAAAGTGTTTGTTCATCAATACAGTGCGAAAATAGCATCACTGCAGAAGTTCAGCGGCCTAGTTTTAAGAACTCAAGTGACACACTGGTTACTTTTGCAAGACAAGTAGAAGAAAAGTCTTCTTGTATCAATCAGTATGAAAATTTAATTTAATGCACTGCAACAGTAATACCTTTTTCTCCTAGAACATAAAATATTGGAAACTAAGTTGAGTTGCAATATTTAGTTATTTGTACAATTTTACCTGGAAAGAGCACAGTTCACATTTTTGTTACATATAATTCCTTTCTGTTCTGCATTACTGCTTAGAAAAAGGAGTCTCACAAAGCTTCATAGTGGCAATAAAAAACTTACTCCAGTTCAGACTTCTTTTTGGCAGCCAGTAGGTGGAATCAGTGCTCCACCAAACCTTATCATTAGTGTCACTAAAGCAATCTCCACAAAAGAAGGAACACAAAACCAAAGGGCCTTAAAAAAAACAAAAAAAACAAAAAAAAAACCAAACCAACAACACAAAATGAACCACTTTTCCTATCTACCTTCTCTAGAGAAGTAACAGCACAAGACACTCATTCAAACAGTCTTCTGCTCTCCAAAAATATGGATCTGTCCATCAGCATCACCTTGCAGTCCAGGAGCACCTAGGTCCCCAGGCTTGGGATAGGATCTCTCACGAAGCAACCCAGGTCTTCCTACCACAAACAAACAAAGGGCCCTGTGCCTTTGCGTTGTCCTGCCCCATGCACTTCCCCACTGCATTTCCTGGCCTCTCTCACCACACACATCCCCACATTTAGTGACCAACTCTAGAGCAAGTAAGTGCCCATGGCACAGGCAGAGCTCCTGCTCCAAGGGGTGTTCAGCCCGTCGGAGCAGTCATGAGCACACAGGGCACTTATCATGGAGGTGGGAGACCAGCAGCAACAAGCTGGCAGAACAGGGCGGCTCTGCTGGGGAGGACAGACCAGGATGCACAGGTTACCTTGCCACAGCAACTTCACCACCACAGGGCACTCTGCCAAGCAGCACAAGCAGAGCTGGTGGCAATAACGTGTCCCAGCATCATTCCAGTGACCATCAGACATGCAAAGGCAAAGCAACTCCCAGGGCAAACCATGAAATCTGGCGGTGGGGTGGAAGCTGGAGGTAGGAGGAGGGGTTGATGAGGGTAATTAGTCTACTAGCACCTTCACACACTGCCAGCTGGCTCTCCTCAGGCTGGGTTGAGTCAAAGATTTACCACTGGTCCATGATGCATAGTAGACACTTTGGTTTCTGAAATTCAGGCTACATTTCCTCAGCTAAAACAGTTTCTACCTGTAATAAATATTTTCATCAGGCTTCTGTCTCTCTTGCCTCCTGACCCGTTTCTTGTGTTCACTTTTCCTGCAGCCCAGCAGCCTGTGCACACCTCTCCCCAGCATGCGGCAAGGTCTGCCTGGTGACAACCGTGCTGTCCTGTGTCCTGCCCGGGAGGGCTGCGGCCCTGATGGCTGTGAACCCCGGTGGGAAGAGCTCTGCCAGGGGACGGGGCAGCCCTGCGGGGCGCAAGGATCCCCTGTCTGTCGAGGTCTATCAGCATCGGCTTGTTAAAATAGGTCTTGGTTAAACAAGCTCAGCTCGCCGGCCCCATTGAGCTTCAGTGCTACTGAAAAAATGCAAAACCCCCAGCATTTCTTGAGCTGAAAATAGATGTATTTTGATTGCTGTCTGAGCAAAGGGAGTTTCAACTGTGCCCATATTTGCACCATGTTTCACCAGTTGTGCTTCCCCTGCAGAGTCTGCTTCTCTGGGGCACCAAAGGACACCTCTGTGGGTGTGAAGAAAGTCACTTTGGATTTTCCACCTCCCTTCACATTGAAGGTTATTGTAGCTGGGGTAGAAATATTTTGGAGATGCTTCCTTGCCAGCCATTTCCCTCACAGCAGTTTTATTTATATATGTGTGTGTTGACAGACACCCAGCTGTGTGTGCTGGGGGATTATCACATACCCCCAGAGCTGGCGCAGCCCTCCGCACGCTGCCTGTGTCTGGCAGGGCTGCAGCTGCGTCCCTGCTGCTGGAGTGAGTGAAGTCTGGTTTGTCTCTGTAGATAAAACAAGGTGGGAAGCTGCTGGGCCACTGGGCAGGCATTTGTTTATGCAAGTAGGAAGATAAGGTGAGTTCTTCCACCCTCTTCCATGGGTCCCAAATTGTCTCAGTGCATTTACTGGCTGCTCTGGTCTCTCAGCTGCTGCCCACCAGTCCCACCCATTGCCAGCCCTATTTATACCACAGCTCTAGGGTTTCAGAGGGCTTGGAAACTGAGCATCACGGTGCCACAGCAACAGGGATGCTTCCAGAGCCCCAGAAAGGAGGGCCAGAGTGAGGGAGGCAGTTGGAGGCAGCGAGTGCCCAGGGAATGCATCCGAAGCAGCCCACGAGCTCCCAAACCTCAACAGAGAGATGCCTGTGAGCCAAGCCTGGGCAGAGCGAGGGCTGGGCACTGGGGCTGCCAGGACAGCAGGAAGAAAAGGGAGGTTTTGTCAGCAGCACACAGAGCGTGGTTTGATCCCACTGACCACAGCAGACAAAGGACAAAAGGCGGCAGATGCCAAGGAGTAGGCTTTAACTGCCTGGGGAGCCTTCCCATTATAGCTGAGTAACACTCCAAAAACGCAAGAGGCGGTTATAGGGGCTGTTTCTCTTTTTATTATAAATTTGGTATGAATGACCAATGGAAAAATCACGATGGAGTACCAAGAACATTTTATCAAAATTTTAGCAGCATTTAAACAGTAATAGATTCCCAGCCTCCTCCGGGCACCCCTTGCCCTTTGCCTCCCACCCACAAAACAGTAACCTTCACTCAAATGTGCTTTCCAAAAGCGTGCAGGGGATGTAGCTAGCCATTTTCCCCTGAGCTGCCGTGAAAAAAATCTCATCCCGAATGCTGGTTACCATACAACCTCCATCCACACAGGCCAGGCTCCTATCCCCTCCTCGCTGTAGGCAGCACAGCAGGAGGCTGGCTGGCCCTGGCGTGGGATGGGAGTTGCCAGGGGGGAGGCAGCACCTGCTCACACCCTCCCCTGCATGGATCAGCATTCCCACGGGCGCCCATTACCTCCAAGCACAAATCCAGGGCTGAGCCCTCTCCCGCCCGCTGCTGCCCTTTGCTCTGTACGCGGGGGTGCCGTGCGCTCCACGGCCCCGCTCCTGTACCTGAGTGTGTGTGCTTGTGTCTGCATGGAGAGAAGGAGGGGAGGCTGACGGTCTGTCCTCCCACAGGAATCGAGAGCAGGGCAACCGGGAGCTCAGACTTGAAGGGGAAAGGTAGGAGGTGAGCAGTGAGATACTCAAGTATCAACCCACAAAATGAAGTCAGTTTACTATCAGCTAATGTGGAGAGCCATGGGCTGCCTACTAAGTCACAAGAACTAATATTTTGTGTGCGCTTTTTTTTTTAAAGTTACATTAAGACATGAACAGTACTATCCCAGCCTCACAGGCCAGAGCTTGGTGAAAACAACGTTGAATTAGAGGTGGGGAAACACAACACACGTGGAGACAACAACATAATATCGGCAAGCTATTCCCCTGCTTCTTTGGTACTTCCTAAACTTTCTTATCCAAAATATATAAGGGAAATGCACCATTTAAAAGTTACTGTTCATAAGTATTTACACAGCCATAACCATCACGCTATGATACACAAGAATCAATATGATATGAACAAAGTTATTTTATGAAAAGCACTTCTGCACATTTTATTTTGTTCCAGTATCTTAATAGCTTTAAAAAATTCATGTGTTATGCAGTCCTGTACCTCGCTTCTTCTTATATCAAATGGACAAGAAACATTTCCTAATCCATACTCTTCTTCAAAAGATTAAAAAATAGCCACCAAAATGATACACTATGTACAAATTTTACTAAATATTAAGTTCTAGGCAATTATTTTCACCCCACTGATAATATAACTTAGGTATTGTTACCTACTATATGCATATATATTTCTTTAATATATAAGAAATGGCACCACATCACCATGTCACCAATATGACACATTGTTATGTACAGTAGATAAGAAGTTAGGTATGGAAGATAGATCCTCTCCGACTGCTTCTTTCACGGGAACGCTTCTCCCATCGGTAGTAGCTTGGCCATTTCCCCTTTTCCCAGCAGAGGAGGCTCCTCAAATGTAAGGCAGGATCCCGTACATCAGCAGTGCCATCACCCCGGCGCTGAACAAGCCGGCCACCGGCACAGTCACAAACCACGCCAGGAAGATGTTGCGGAAGAGGCGCCAGTCGACGGCTTTCTTGGAGCGGATCCAGCCAACGGCCACCACGGAGCCAACCTTGGGAGCGTGGGGAAGAGAGAGGGAGACAAGGTGTGAGGGGTAGGTCTGAGCACCTGTAACATGCCCACGGCCACACCAATGCCAGTCAGCTGATACCAGGTGATGCTCTGAGATAAAGAAGCCCCTGCGGATGACAATGGCTCTGTTCTGGTTTGGTGGCAGGAGGGTGACACCTCCAAGGTACTTAAACCTTTGTTTTTCTATGATCTCCTGTTTTTCATGGGTCTTAGGGTCAGCCAAAGGCAAATAAATATGTTGGTTGGTTTTTCTCTGCCCTGGTAACTCCTACATGAACCTTCAGTGCAACTGAGGCAGCTCTCCACCTGACTCAGTCCATAGGGGAGAGAGCAAGTGTCCACTGACTCTGGCCTGATTGCAGTCTAAATCAGGAAAACACCAGGAAAGTTGTTTTTAAGGCTCTGCTGAAGGGCATTGCATGGGACAGGCCAGGATAGCCAGTGTAGTTCCTGTCCCACCTGCCTGTCCTCTTGCTGGTTTGGGATGCCCTGCTTCTTCACCCAGCAGCTGCTGACCCTCTCTGTGCAGCTCACAGCCCGGCATACGGCGCTGACTCAAAACACCACATCCGTATCCCAGTACTGCGGGCTACAGACAGGATGGCAACGGCAAGGCAAAACCAGCTGAGCCCACCCTGTGGAAGCCCATGGTGGCTTGGTGGGGGGCAGACAGACACTGGAGGCTGAGACCCAGTACATCAAACTCGTCAGTCTGAGCCCTGTGAGAGAAACCAGCCCTTCTGGGCCAGCTAGCCAAGCAAAGCATCCAGAGCTAAAATCCCCTCTTGCAGACAAAGACATCACCCTAATACTATGGGGCACACAAACTGCACAGACACCAAGAGGATGGTGGGGAACGGATAAAACACCAAGATATCCTTCAAAGACAGTGCTAGCAGGGCAGCTGGGTAGGTCAGCGGTTTTGTAGACAAAACACACTGTCTTATGGGCAAAGCTGCAATCTTTTCTTCCTTCAAAGGTATTTTCAGTTCATAAGGTATAAACCCAGCACATCAGTTTTTAAGAAAAAAAAACTGGACTGAGAAAAACATTTTCAATGAAAAATGATACAAAAACTTCAGAAACACTGCATTTTCTTTCTGCCCTGGAAGTGCTTTCCATGCTGTTAGCAAAAACAGTGTAAGTCTATTCAAAGTGCACGGTAAAGCAGCAAGAAATGTGGAAGGAATATCCTGTTTTGAAAGTAAGGAAACTCCAAGACACAGCTGGGCATGTGCTCCCTGAAGTGCCATCCCTGCCTCCCTGCTTATTTTCCTAATGGGAGTATCAGTCCCTGCCTATAGATCAAAAGATGGGCTGCTCCCCTTGTACAGAGCCAGGAAAATGATAAAAGCCAGGAGTACAGGGAATAAGGGAAAGATAGCATGGGGATATCAAATCTGCATCTTTTGCTAATGCCTATTTAGCTTCTAACTACTGCTTAACGTTTCTTTTTGGAGAAGAGTGACTTGTGGAAGACCCTGTAACTCTTGGGTGCCTGTGACAGAACAAGGGAAAACTAAATTTGATATTCTATGACCAATAAGGCCTCTGTCTAAAGCTTGATCCAGTAAGGAAATATGTTAGATAATATTTCATCTGAGTACTTCTGGAGTGCACAACATGCTATTCTGTATTTAGGAGGTGTAAGTGTATTTAGGAGTGGAGGTGTATTTCAGTGAAGAGAAACCCCACACTTGTGACTACATCGAAGCATTAACCTGACGAAACAGCGTTTGGGCTTTCAGCAGCTCGGCTGTTAGGCTCAGCTTTACATTTTGCGTGTCCTTAGCATTCGTCTGTCATGCTTGCAACAAGAAGCATTACCTATTGAGCAAGCCTGCATTCTACGTACGCTAATCTCCAAGTCCTTCCTGAAATTTAAATGGTATCAGCAATGATGGCATTGGCAATCTGTTTTAAACATTATTAAAGTTTAGTTTATTAATAGTGATTTTTGATGGACTAGAGGTTAGGAGAGTAGCTAATCCTGGGGTGTAGGCACACTACACCTTCTGTAGAATTTCAGATGATATCTACTTTGAGATTGGTTTGAAACCAGTGCAGTTTGCCTTCAGTATGCTCTGCTTAAAGCATTACAGAAATGCTTTTTGCTCTTTTGTTCCTGTGCAATGGTGTATAATAAGAACACACAGAACACGATAATTCAATCATAGCAACTGAGAATATTTTTCAAAACCGCAAAATCATAATGGCAAAACGGAGCTGACAGAATGACCTCAGCAAAGTCACTTTTGCAGAGGAAGAACATTTAACTGCTGCACTCTAATTTTATCTGCACGTGAACACACTCCATTACAGCTGAGAAATGTTTATTTCTAAATCTCCAGTCTGACAACAAATAACAGGCACTCTAAGACTCAATATGACCATTTGCCCACCTGGGCAGCAGAAAGGGAAGGTAGGCATTAACACCACACTGGCTTTTCACTGCTAAATCCCAAGGGAGGTTGAACTGGTGCAGCCAGAGCAATGTGGCAACTGCACTCAGACCCACAAATTCTTTTGGAGACTCAAAAGATTAGGTCTTTCCTCTAAGCCCTCTTGGCTTGGAGGCTTTCAAGGGACTTTCCTCTCCCCTTGGACCTGTGGCAAAGACGAAGGTGCAGTTCAGGCTCTCAGCAGGCACTGAGCATGAAAAGGCTGCTTGGCCATAGATGTGGGACAGGCACATCTGGGAGTGACTACCTCATGTAGACCAAAGGCTCTGATTTAAGGACCAAAGGCTCTGATTTAGGACCAAAGGCAGGTCCTGATCTAAGAGGGCTTGACAAACCTCCCCCAGAAGCTAACACTTTTCTTCCTGCTACCAACCTCCAGTTTGCCACCACATCTGCTACGAGATCTGAAAACTGCTCCTCAGAGCTTTCCTTCATACTTGGTCTCCATTTTTCATTACTGTTTCACCTCAAAAAGGTTTCCCTCCAGCTCAGCTGTTTCATGCTGCTTCTTATTTGCCATCAGTTTATCCAGCTGCTGCACATTCAGTTGTCTGACACCCCTTCAGTAGGGCTCCCACGAAAGCAAATGCTATTTCGCCACAGAACAAATATTGAGGAAAGGAATCATTCCCAATTCCTGATGCTGGAGGCTCAAGATTAGGCTCACCTCAAACCTGTTTTCTTTCAGATTTCTAAGGCAAAGTAATTTTTCTGCTGATTTTTAAGATGGCATTTTGACTCTGGCTGACAGCAATTTCAGCGAGGCATTTTCACATGGAGCAAACGACATTTAACAATTCTTTTATTCCTTCCCTGGGCCGTCAAAGAAAACAAGGAATACAGGAATACATCCATTACAAGTGTTTGCTTTATCGTGTTGCTCACAGGATCTTTCAACTCAGGATCTCATTTTGCTGAAACACTGAGTCAGTTATAATAACATGACATGCCTGGAACAGTCTAATCCTATTGCAAAGTGGATCTTCCCATTAAGAATGATCCATCTTAATGAGAATACAGCAAGCTACAGGGAGCAGACGCAGACTAACCACATTAGCTGCTTTTATGGAAGTATTTTTTAAAAAGAACTGTTTTGCTCTGCAGTTAGAGAAGACCAAGCTTTTAGCTGCATTGAGTGAATGAATACCCCTCTCATTAGCTTATGGCTTCCAAGACATTTTCTTTTTAAATTCAGTCTATTTGTTTGGACCAAAGTGCGTTTTCTCTTTTACAACAGTTGGCTAGAAATGTTTCAGGCATGCAACTGGGATAATCAAAGCTGTATTATTCTCCCTGGCAAATTCTTCATCATGCATTTGATATACTAGTCAGCTTAAAGAGAGGTGGTTTCAGGCTAGCATTTTTAGAAGTGGATAACACTGTTATTATTTTTCCCCTCCCTGCTTGATTCAGAGGAACCAGAGTTCTGTCAATGCCAGGAAATCTGAACAGCCTTTCAGAGCAGCTCACTCTTGGCTGCATCTCAAAGAGCACCAGGGTAGAAGAAATAAATGATTTTGCAATAGAGGAAGGCTTTCTGAAGAAATGGTTTTCACTAGGAAAAGGCCAATTGAACCAACTTTGGGCATTTTGCAGAATGTGTGGATTTCATTGACTCTCTTACTGGAAAGCAGGTCAATGTCACAGGCAAGGTTTCCCGGCTTCTTGCCAGCCCGCCTGCCATGCCATGGAGCAGTTATCCCCAGAAACCTGGCTGCCCCAGCCCCAGCCAGGGGCTACAAAGTCTCCAGGGTGCAGTAGTGAATTCCAAAAGGTCTTTTCTTAGGGCTTGGTCTTGGTGGCATGCAGTGAATCGCAGAGGGACTGCCATTCTGGCGTCTCTGATTTTGGAGGGGCTTCTCCACATCCTGCCAGAGGGTGAAAAAACCAAACAGCTCTGCATGTCCAGGAGCTTGGGACTCCATGGAGAAACAAAGGAAAGAAAGACGGGATAGCTGACTTGAGAATTTCCCAGGGAACAAAGTTCCAAATTCTCACTATATTCTTCCAGCAGTGTCAATGTCCACATGCTCCCTGATGTCTACAAGCTATATAAATGTCTTCATGACACAATTAAACTCTGCTCACTACCCAGCCTGTATCTATACTCCAAAGTGGTCTTTTTTAAAAAAAAAACAAGAAAGCAAACTACCTTGTTGAAAGGACTAGTTACAAGGGCCGGATTCTGTATTATAATGCACAAAAGTGAGGACAAGTTGGTTTAAAGAAGAAGGACATTAAAATATTAGCTTAGTGATGTAGCAGTGTTTTTCATACACGTGGCTTTAAAAGACACGTAACCGGATTCACACAGACTACGCATCTACGTTATTTTAATATGTCTATATTAGTTCAATACAACCATGTAGGGGTTAAAGACAGTCCAGACTTTTGTGCAATTAATTATAATGCTGACTTTGCTTGGCTGTACTGCCTTTAAAAGAGGGCCCCATTATTTTGCGGTCACGGACTGCAGGGCATGGCACAGTGAAGGCAATCTGCAACAGCCGGTATCTCCCGGATTTTGTTATGGTTTGTCCTAGTGATGTGATTTACTGATAGGATCACTGCAAACTCCAATACCTTGCAATGGGTGGAGCTTATTGGAATACCCACATTTGAGGCTACAAGTACCGTTAGCGCACACATTACTTCAATGCAAAATCCACTGTGAAGAAATAAAAAAAAAAAAAAAAAGACAGATGGAAAACCTGTAGTAAAAGAGTTATATGCAGGAAATCCCATGCCATGCACTTATCAAGAAAGTCAAGTATAAATGATGAATGGTGCGCAGCCTCTGAACAAGGGAGAAATGTTACCCGAGCAGGTTCAAATGGCACCGTCAGAGGAAACCAGGCTGTTCCTTGCAATCATTTGCTTTAAAATTGAGGTCATGTTTTTGTAAGTGCCGTTTTTCTTTACCAACAGCTATGGAGTTTATGCTGTGGCCAATTCCAGTGACTTTACTGTGACAACTCCAATGCATTTTTTGGAAGCCTGATTACTTTCCCATGTTGCTGGTATGACCGAGATGTGCTGATGCATCCCTACTTAACCATCCTCTGTCAGCGGCTGTTTTCCCCTCACTGTGCCATTATCCCTGGCTCGAGCAGCACAATTTTAAGATGAATAGTCCAGACTGCCACGACTGCAGTCGCTGGGCAAAGGCATACCTTGCAGTGTGTAGTACTGACAGGAAGTCCAACATTGGAAGCTACCACAACTGTGAACGCCGAAGCCAACTCAATAGTGAATCCACTGCGGGAAGCATAAGAAAACACTTCACAATCACTCTTTGCATCAGCTCGGACTGATACCATGCAGCGTGCCAAAGTCTTACCCGTTTCTTCTTTCGACTGTTTTATCTCCAACTGATTTTTGTCATGTGAGTAAGTTAAGAGAACAAGAAAGGGCTGAGTAACGGGAACGGCGCAGGCACGTGCAGTACCCTGTCTGCACGGCTCATTGCGTCAGAGACCTTCACTACTCTACGCTGCGGTGAATCGTGCCTAATTAGTAATTCGGTTAAGCACCAGCAGAGGTCAAGAATGCATTAAAGACGAAAATTACTGTAATGAATACATATGGGTTTAATAGTCTGAAGCACACTGGGAAAGCCACTGTAATCTTGCCATTTCCATATGCACCTTCTACGACGCTAATTGGGTCACCAGCAGAAGACTCTGCTGTCTGTTCACGCAGGCCTCTATGCCTTAAACACGTTCAGTATTACAGGATTATCTTTTTGCCTTTCTCTCTTTCTTTTTCTTTATTTTTCTCATGCTTTCTTTTTCTCCTTTTTCACTTATTTCTATCAATTTTTTAGAAAGAGAAGTCAAAGCCAGGTTATCATTAAAATCAAAGCACAGCAAATCCAGCAAACTGCATTACAAACAAAATACTGGAGCAGCAGTTTCTCAGATTGGCTCACACACAAAGTTCACGCAACCACAATGACACCTGTGGACCTACCTTGATGGTGTGATTGGAGTGAGGTCTTTACCCATAGTCTGGATAACTCTTCTTCCCCAGACCCAGAGACCCACACAGATCCCAACACCTCCATAAAACAGCAGCCAGATGGGAGTCGATGCCTCTTGCATTACGCCACCTTGCTCGTAGATGAGCCAGAGTGCGACGAGGGGACCGATGGCATTGCTGGAGAAACAGAAACATGTCACCTGAGTTAAAAAAATGCAGAGAGCGTCCCTGAAAGAAGTCTGTTATTTTCTGTGTGATTTTTCTTCATCATGGGCGCAGCACTACTCTGACTTGACCCTACAGGCAACACCCTTTCTCACTTGGAAAGAGCACAGCACGTGACTCTTATCATGCTGCTTTTTCGGTTGTCACCTCATCACTGATATCTAGAGCCAAGTCCTGAAAGGAATTTCTCTTTTACAAATCATTTCCTGATATGTCAGAGTCGGTAGTACCTCATTATGTCTGCTCTGTAACAAAAATCAGTATTTTCAGTACAGCACTGAAGCTATCTCAGAATTTACCAATTCAAGACCTGTGCATCTTTTAAATTCAAGTATCAAATTAGCTCTTTTTGTCGAAGAGGGGAAAATAATGAACAAACTTACCATCGCAGACAAGAATATAGAAATATAATCTAGTTTGACAGCCTGTAATGTTTGGAATATGATCTGAGTGCAGCTGGGAAGGTGACTTAGTCATCTTCAGACATGTTGTAGAGTGAGTTGGACTGGATCAGAAACTCTTCGGTGACACAGAGCTGGCATAAGCCATTTTTGCTACCCTGCTGCTGCTATCTGGAAAAACATTGGAAGTCAGCAACACTGAAGTCCCCAGTCTAAACACAGGTCATCTGATATTGGTGGCTGGAGTCAGACTTCTGACTCTGTTTATTCTAAAAAAGCATCAAGTTTCTAGACAGAAACTTCTAGCTAGAAGAAAAACTTGAAAGCTGGTATCCAGTTACTTTAGAGGGTTAAATACTAAAAAGCAGATAGGAATTTCAACATCCCTTTTGTTTTCAGCTCTTTTACTAAACCAAGTAAGTGCTTGCCTTGCTGAGCAGCATCTATTCATCACCCAAAAAGCATAACTAGTGACGAAGTGCTATATTTATGTCTAAATAATCATGAGAAGAGCAGAACAAACCTGACCAATGTCATTCAAAAAATCTGAAAACCACCAGGGAAGCCCCCCTCTTTGTAAACCGATAGGAAAGCAGGTCACAGCAGGCAGGACTGACACTCATGCTCACCCTGGAGCCAGGACCTGCTAAATTTAGTTCCTGGTTCCACTCCAAAGCACACAGATGGAGTAAGGGCCAGTTTTAATGTCAAAAGTTGTGCAAACCAGGCCACTGTATCTGCCAGTTAGTAATTTCCTTGAATCCCATCTTTACCAGATTTGAGGTGCCAGAGGCTGAGAGGTGATTGCCAAGAGACAAGGGTCGCCAGCAGTGCAAAGCTCAGCACCTCTCAGCAACACGAGACCCTCCTGCTTTCATCTGGCCTTTGAGAAATCGAGCTCTGAACCCTGAAAAGCCATCTTGAAGCAAAGTAATAAGGAAAAACTTTTCCCTCGTAAACACACAGAGCAACATTCAAGCTGCAAGGGAAATGAAAATAGTTAAAAATGCTCTTTGATATAAAAAAGAATTAATAATTCTTATGGATTTTGAGAAAGATACTGAACATAAATTAGTGAGGTAACATGAATAATAAAATCCAGTGGGTTTGAAGGCTGGGTAGTACAATGAAAAACGAAAGACTCTTTAAATATAAAGGTGATTTCCACTAGCTAAAACATTTTAAAATTCTGGTCTGATACTGTGCCCAAGTAAGCATTCGATTTGTTGAATTTTGGAAGGACAATATGTGAAAAGTCCTTAGGGCCTAAATGCAAGAATTATTTTACTTCCACAGATGAAGAGATTCTTGATTGAAGCATTTCTACTAGTTTGAAATCGACCTGACACTTCTTTTCCAGTGTTTTCAGGTGTGAATTAAATTACTTGTACATTTAAATGCCTTCTTGGGCACAGAAAAAGAAAGGTAATTCAATGTACAAAGGTACATGAATTAAGTGATGGATGCTGCAGGATGGATAAAGGCAAATAATACACTGATCAGATGAATAAAGGGAAAACTGATCATCCCTTTTTACAGTGCTGTATGACATGGAAAAAACCTCCCTGCTGAAAATAACAGGCATATTTGGAGTGAGCTCAGGCACTGATTCCTGACTGTTCTAAAGAGATTATACATACATATTTGTCAGGCCCAACATAAACGAAACGGCAGAAAAGGCTTCAAAAACTGCAGCAGCAAACTATGGTCTTCCATATCAAAATCCAGTTTTAATTATTTGCAAATGCTACACCTCTGTGAATCAACTAAGCTTAATCCTTGAAGAAAAGGTTCTTATTTGTGGCAACGGAAGACAAGGCAAAACTCTGCTGACTTATGCTCAGCCTCAGAAAATCTGAGTGGCTGATTCTGTCCAACAGACCAGAAGAGATAATGCTGATGCCCACAGAGGAAGCATTTCTGATACCTTCGCTGTAAGAAAAGAAAGCAGAAGAGCACTGCATCTATACAGGCTTGGAAAGGCAAAAAGGTAACTAACCTTATTTTCCTCTGTGAGTATCTGCATCACTGGTTATCTATACCAGAGGGACGTTTTTCCTCTCCCCACAAACCACGTTCAACGTGACTTAAATGTCCAGCTCTTAGGGACAGTGGCATCTCCCAGCCTGAGTACTTGCAAGTGGCTACAAACAGCAACAACAGTGTCTTGAATCTAGAATCATCACAGCTCTCCAAGGGGCTCCTTCAGCTTCTAGATTTGTTCAGCAGGTGCAGTCCAAGGGGCTTGAGGCATCAATGCTTCCTATGCCAGTGGAAAACAGCTCTACAAGAAGCTGCTAGGCCTGTCCCACCACGAAACTGCCAGAAGCTCACAGCAAATAGGTCTGACTCAGGTACTGCAAGGACTACGATCTTGGTTCTGCACAGAGGTAGAGGACAAACACTCCCAACAGGAGAGTAAGAGAGGGTAAGAGAGAAACAACACATAAAAACCCCCACCAACACAAAAGGCATTGTTAGATAAGAGAGTTTGCTTAACAGATGTCTCCTACAGCTGAGTGACTAACCAGATGAACCACAAGGATGCTGGCTAGACTGGGTTGTGGCTTTCACAGTATTTCCCATTGGTTCTAGCTCATTTGATTCAAGACATGACTAGCAGAAAAGCAGACCTCCAATCTTCCATGCACTTGGCTAAGACTCATTTCACAAGTCTATTTTCAAGAAGTTATTTTCTCTTATTCTCCCACACAGGTTCCTACTTACCTTAAATAACTCTGCTTTGTGCTGGAGTGCCAAGTCTCATTCGTGGTAGTTCAGAGAAGAAAAAAGCTTGATACGGTCACACAGGAGGTCAGAACCCCTATCCACATCTATCTATACGTAAAACTGCCTCAGGTTCCTAGGAAGCTGAAGTGCTTTAGAGGATTTGTTGTATTATTTAGCTATTGGGTTTAAAAGACAACATAAGCTGCTCCTGTCATGGTAGTACTTTAATTTTGCACACTTAATACACACTTTTCCACTGAGCACAAGGAGGTGGCCAATACGAGTGAATTTTAGGATGAGTTTATGAAATGTTACGGCATAAGAAGCCCATCTCCTGAGTCTGCCTGCTGCAAAGTGTATTCTCCACATCCAGTACTTTCCCCCACCTCTGCCGGGCTCCGCCAGCCCGATTACTCGCAGGACACAGGACTCCACAGCTGGGGTGCTGCACAGGGGCTGCTTGCCTTCCCTGGAGGTGCAGTGCAGGATTTAATGCCACCCACAGGAATACCTGCACTGGCAGATGTGTTTCATGGTGGCTCACGGAAGGGCTGCTCCGTGTTTCTGAAGTGCTGCCCGACCCTCATGATGATTTCGCCGGCGCTCTCAACTAGCATGAATTGGCACAACTTCTCCTTTTCTGCTCACTTGTGCCAGTTTAGAATCTGTCACACACCATTTATAAAACTGTTGTGAAAGATAGCATTTGACAGTGAATCTGAACTATAAATAGAGCTGGCTTCTCCTCTCCCCTGTGAGACAGATAGTATTACCAACAAAAATAACCATCCCACATTCAGCTATCATAAGACAGGCTTAGAAATGACAGTTTCCCATGCACGCATACACAAAAGCAAAAATTTTTAGGTACCTTTGGGTCACAAGTCCAAGACTTTCTCTGGAGGAATAAGGACTAACACTTTTTTTTTTCAGTAAAAAATAAGGGGCTTTTCCCAGTAATTCAGCCATCAGCTGAATGCTCTATGGCCAAGCCTCGTCAAACTTGTAACATTTTATGAAGTAGCAATATTGCTATTTCCTCACCATTGTTTGAGGGGAGAAGTTGCTTAAAAAGAAAATCTAACTGTATTTAAAAACTACACACTGGATATGCTTTGTGAATAATGTATAGACTCCTTGGTGACCATGCTTAGATTCTCTGCTGCCTGAAAAAGGAGATTGTTTTTCAGCTACTTTTGAAAGTTGAGTGAAAGAACCTTGAAACATACATTATCATCAGTTAAAGCTGAATGATGAGCAAAACAGCCATCTGAGAAATCTGTATTAGGCGTCCAATATTACAAGTATAATTATAAAATGTTCAGCCATTTGACTATTTCCCAAACCAGGATTTCACAAACAAACCTTCCACTGGGAACATCAGTGGGATGATATTTCTGAATAGGCTGCAGTTATGCCTTGAGACATCATCCAGCTGAGTAAGAGCGAAAGAAAGATATGCCTGTATGTAGCAACAGGAAAAAAACATGTCCTAATCTCCAGGGATGTCAGATTATCAGCAGAGTTTTATCCTAGTTCAAATAACTGGACAGCCTGGAGACAGTGCATCTACCATAGCACAATAAAAGTGTGTCAGAGCTGTGCCCTGTGAAATGCAAGCTTTGGGTGTGTTACTGAGTCAGGGTGGACATGCTTTTACTCCTGCAGCTCATCTCTGTGTCCTGCAAATACTGGCCCTGAAACCCCACCTCCCTGGATGATCCTGGAGGGTTGGGTCCATCCTCCCTCGTGCCCACCAACACCAGCTTTTCCCCTGGCAAGGCCAGCCATGGGCCCTGCTCACGGAGGGATGGGGAGGGATTCCCATGCCCACTGGAGACCCCGTTTCTTGCTGCTCTTCTCTGACTTGTCTGCATGGAACAACAAAAATGCCATGTACTTGCACAACTAAGGACACAAGTGAAGATTCGTATCTACTTGGGGCACAGGCTGGACTTAGAGGATGGACTAATATTAAAAAGGGAAGAAATCACAAATCAGGCTTCCCTCACTAATCATAACATACAGATTAGTTTCCTAAATGTTCTAAGTGATGTTGACTGCAGCTCTCAGGGAGGAAATAGGAAATACCTGGTTCGTAATCCAGCCTAACTATAGCTCATATAGACTCCTTATTTAACCAAGAGGTTGAATCCCACTAAGCTCTCCGTGTGTAGTAAGATACTGGCAATGTTCTGGCCCTTCCCTCCTTTAATCCCATTGCATTTACTCTAGTAAGAGGGGAAGAAGGTGAATCTTACTGCTGTTTCTGTGCTCTGACCTAAAACCCCAGTGAAATCTGTATGAAGATGAAAGGAGAAGGCTCTTCTCCATGTATTTTGGGCAAGCACACACTTCCTAGTTTCTCTAATTGCTTTGCTCAAAAATTAATTCCTTATCTAGTAGCAGTCAGCTTCCCTAAAACCACTGAAAGAATGTGTAGAAATACATAAAAACCACTAAATATTTTTACTATAGTTCTGAAATTGTTTTAAATCCTGTTGCCAGTAATGTAAGCCTATATTGCTTGGCTAATGAAAGGCATTCTTTCTCAAACTTGTGCCATAAATCTATATGGCATTACCTGCAGACTCTTAACTCCAGTGACCCCTTTTTCCTAATATCTAAGCATGAATACACCAGGGGGGCCCTGTAGTCCTCCACAGGAAACTTAATTAGAGCAGACACACTCAAACAATTTATGCAGCAGGAACTCAGGAAAACTGAGATCCCCGTGAAATGCCTACAGGCCGGTTTCTCCTCCCTACAGCATGTGCCAGCCAAACCCCAGCACTGCCTGCCCCTTGGCATGCACAGACATGGGTGGTGGCACAGTCTGTGGTCACCCTGGCCAGCTGGAGCACCTCACCTCCTGCCACCGTCACGGTACTAAATCAACCTTCCTCCATCCGTGGCCTGGATCCATGGGCCCAGGTAGCTGCCTGCTGACACAAGCCAGGGCACACAGCTCATTCTGACACCCCCAGGGCTTCTCCTGTGACAGCAGGAGTGATGGCCTGAGGCAGAGAAGGAGAGTAGTAAGGGACAGAACAGGCTGCCCATTTATAGGAGAAGAAATCTGTATGAGAAATGACTAAACACATGCACAGACAGGTGTGTAGGAGTACAAGGCTCAGGTTTTCTTCACAGCACAAACAGCATACCTTAATCAGCAAAACTCGCATTGACCTACAGCATCTCTCTGGGTCATCCTGCTTTGATTGCAAGAATTCAAGGAATAACATGCTCCAGAGATTGCTTGAGTCAACAAAAACATCTTCGCATTTGCTAGGATAGGACTTAGGGGCCGACACACTGTTTGCTCATAGCTTTCTCATTCCCAGCCCAGTAGCAAAGCAGCCACAGACGCTGCTGTGTTGGGCACCAGAGAAAACATAACTCCCTGTTTCTTTTAACACACAGCTGCCCCAGCCAGGATCCCTGCTGATGTTAGCCTGAACATAAGCAATGATGGCTGCAAACATCAGCTCCTACAGCAAAGATGGCTGATTTCATTAGGATGCTAAAAAGCATCATCTCAGAAGAAACTGGGGTCTAACTACCCCACAAGTTAGTTATGAACTAGTTCTGCAGTCGAGGGCAAAATAATAATTTAACCCTTTCCATGGGTAAGTCCTGGACAATGAAACAAGAGAGATCTCCACATGATCTTTTGTCCACTAAAGTGCTGTCCAAACTCTATGGGGCACTTCTGATCCATGAAGTTTTTCTGAGCTGCATCATGGTTCAGTCTGTACTGTATGCCCCATGCTTAAACATGCTCTAAAACAGGTCAGTCATTTACCTTGCAATCACCTGCAGTTCTTAAGTTTCATATTGGCTTTTTGGGGTTAGCAGTCCTTTCTAGCCATGTCCAAAACAGCCTGCCCAACTGCCTTTGCTTTTGAGAACTAGTTAATTCAGACATGCTTCCAGACTTTAAAACACAGCATAAACCCTTACAGCTTCAGCAACTCTTCTGCTATTTGTTGTTATACAGGTACACTGCTGTGGCTCCAGCACTGAGCTCCTGATCACAATTCCTGCTGAACCAGCCCATATCTACAGAAAAATAAGCTCAGTCCAACTCAACCATAGGTGCATATAATCCCTGCTGGACAACAAAGCCCAGCCTCCCAGCCTCTCTGGAAAGCTGGCTCTGAACAAGCATTTAGAAGCTGGCAGTTCTCCTTGTGTCACGCTCCTGGCCCAGGTCTTTTTTCCATCCTGCCCTTTTTATTCTCCCATTGCCCTTGCAATGACCTGACGCACTCCCTTTGTGCTCGGCTGCTGAGCCAGTGGGACCTGCTCACTTGGCGCCGCTAATTAAGTTCAACAACAACATTTTTTTCAGCAGTTCTGTCCCAACACATTTAGTTGGGATTTTAAATACTTTAGATTTCATTCAGTCCATGTGCATGGTGGTGTCACAAGGCTCTCGGCCTGGCTCAGCTAGTCCCTGCCCTGGAAGGGCTCCAGCACCCTTGACACAGTGCACATAAGCTTGGCAGCAGGGGCAGGAGGGGACGGTCCGAACAAAACAATCACTCAAGTAAGGAACTACCATCACTCCCTGTTTCTTTTAACACACAGCTGCCCCAGCCAGGATCCCTGCTGATGTCAGACTGAACATGAGCTCTGATGGCTGCAAACATCAGCTCCTACAGCAAAGATGGCTGATTAGGATGCTAAAAAGCATCGTCTCAGAAGAAACTGGGGTCTAACTACCCCACAAGTTAGTTATGAACTAGTTCTGCAGTCGAGGGCAAAATACTGATTTAACTCTTCAAAGTCCACGGGTAAATCCTGGACAATGAAACAAGAGAGATCTCCACATGATCTTTTGTCCACTAAAGTGCTGTCCAAATTCTATGGGGCACTTCTGAGCCATGAGGTTTTTCTGAGCTGCATCATGGTGCAGTCTGTACTGTGTGCCCCATGCTTAAACATGCTCTAAAACAGGTCAATCATTTACCTTACAATCACCTGCAGTTTTTAAGTTTCATACTGGTTTTTTATTTTTCTTTCTTTGCTCCTCTTATCTGCTCCCTTCCCTGCAAGAAATACCAACAAACAGCCTGGTGGAAAATAAATAGAAAACATGGTACAAGAGTAAGTTCCAGGGAAAGAAAATGTTGGAGTCAAGTCCAAAGAAGACGATGTGGACAATGGAGGTGCCATCCTATATATATGAGTGAGGATCTTAAAACCAAATGCAAGGGAAAGCAGGATTTTAACAACAGGATTCAAGGCTGAGGAAAAAAATTAGAGAAACAGCTTGACAGCAGCACTTAAAATGAGCAGAGGGAAAGTGTATGAAGGAGGGAGATGAAAAGATAGCAGTTGTCAGTGGAAGATGGACTGCCAGGGCTTACAGAAATGTGAACAGAAAGCTGTGCTACTCACTAGGTTCTATTGCTTAATTTTTCAACAATGCACTGCCTTTCGAGCTCTGCAGATCTTCATGCAACATGTGGTGGAGCCAAGACATCTTTTGCTCCGGTAGACAAAGACCAGAAAAACATCTCTGCTGTATGATCCTCAGGATAGATATCTGCATTCCCAGAGAATTTTATCTAATTCTTTTAGGCATATGAAGAGGTTTTTAATTTTATTGTTTAGCTGGAACTCAGTACCACTGCAAGGATGGGTTCCTATCCAGTCCTACACACATGACCCTCTTCCTGCTCTTCTACCAGCTTTGACAAAATGAAGCCGACTTGCTCTTTAGTTTTGCAATTATATAAATTCAGCTTAAAAAGAGATTTTGGAATAAACAGCATTTAATAAAAACACACTTCCTGGCAAATTTGATAGGATCACCAATGGAAGTAGGTATCTGAAAAACACTAAAAAAATGAATTTTCAGGAAAGGATATTGCCACGGTAACAAGCCAGTCCAAATGCAAAATTTTAAGGAAATTAGGCTGTAAGATGCAACAACACATATAGCACGGGGTCTGAACTTTGTATTTCATCCTGGCCAGCTCCTGTCAACACCAAATCTGATTTCTGAACTAACTGCATCCTTACAGATCACTTCTAGCAAAATCAACTACCCCTTCCTCCTACATAACATGCAAGTGATGCTTGCATAAACATGTGAGTCCTTGAGGAGTATGTATAAGCATCACTTGCAGGGAATAAAGGAGCTGGGGCACCTACTGAGGTAGGCTGTGAACTTTCTGCAGTGCTTTTTCCCAGGGTACATCACAAGAAATATCAGCAGTCTTTGTTCTTATCCCTATGTTCCCTTCAGCACTTGCTGCTGGCCACTTGCACAGCTTGGACATTGGCCCCCCATGGGTCTTTGCTCTTGGCCAGCGTGCTCAGAGCAGAGGTCTTTAACAACAGAGACCATCTGAGAGGAAAGAAAGCTGCACCACTGCCCTCTGATCCAAAGGATGAGGGGACTCTGGACTCCTTCCCAGAGCCAGATCCCTGTGGACATCAAGGAAGTACAAAAGGCTCTTCAGAAAGCCCTGTTCTGAATTCCCAGGATGCTGGATGGATGAGGAATGAAGAAACATGTTTTTAAGTGTTTTCACGATGAGTTACGAGTTAAATTGGGCGGCTGACAAGAGCAAGGAGCAATAAGTGTTCTCCTTGCAGCGTGGGCCAGGGTTTGCCCAGAAGCCTAAGGAGGACGATGGAAATTATGAATGCTGTAAAGTCCTGCTGAAAACACTGAAACCGACACTGTCGGGGCATGGCTAACACGGACAGGGTCCAGCAGGAAGGGGACTCAGTACAGCCCCAGCCACAACCCAAATAATGACAGCTGCTTCAACAAGTCACTTGAGAGAATTTCTCAGGGGACCTTATCATGATACTGGAAAAAGCATCCATTAAATATCAAATGGATGGCTCCAGGTCTAGGGAAGAGGCAGTCCAGCCAAGTCCTAAAGGAAAAATACACAATGTTCCCAGAGACACAGCAAACTCACCCAAATTGCTCTTCAGCCACATGCCACCAAGATGGTGAGGTGCTGTGTGACAAGAGATGAAATTCACCTAATGGCAAAAATAGTCTTAAACCTCTCATCTCTTGAAGGTTTCTGATTTTGCAGTTAAAATAAGCTGCAAATTCTGCAGGGCTGGGACTGTCCTGTTTGCTTTTACAGTGTCTTGAATGTTGGGGGGAGTCTCAATGCCTCCAAGATTGCCAAAATTAAACCTAAATTAAACTAATTACTTAACAATTATTTTGCGGTGAATAAAAAAGATTTTACCCTTGAGAAGAAAAGAAACCATCGACTAAGCAGTGTAACTCCTGGAAAGCACCAGGGACACTGATGTCACATGCTTTGTGAAACACAGCCCTGATGATCATCTACCTGCAGAAAGGAATGTGCTTTCCAACCAGTCACACTGGCAAACCTCGCTCCACGTACTTAAACAGTAAAATTGCTGGCTTGTGAGATCTCGTCCTCTTACCTGACATCATTGCCTCCATGGGCAAAGGATCCAAAGCAGGCTGTTAAGATCTGGAGGAAGTGGAAAAGTAGATGGACCTGAGAGGTGTCTTTCTCTTCCTTGTCCTCTTCCACAGGCTCCACTGGGGGCCGGTTAGGATCTGCGAGTTCAGAGGCCAACTTCATTTCCACCCCACCTTCCTCCGCCTCAATCTCTGCCTCAGCCACTGCGTTGCAATAGCTGGAGTAGCTGTCGTAGCGGACTCGCTTCTTGGAGTAGGAAACGGTGTCTCCCACTAACTTCTCACTGTCTTCTGGAGTAGAAGTATCCGCTGCCTTAAAGGAGGAATGCACGGGCATTCCACAAATAGCAGCAGTGTAACAAGTGTAGCTGTTGTTGCGCCGTAACAGTTTGTAGTTGTTTTCCGCAGTGGGCCTCTCTTCGTTGGCCCTGTCCAGGTGGATTTTGTGGAGCAAGTCTTTGTATAAACCTGAGTCCTTGTGCACAGTGTGATAAACGTGGCCATCGCTCCTCACGTGGCCATCAAAGCTGAAGGTGCCATTGGAAACAGGTGATTTCACTGAGGTGTGCGTCACCGAAAACGCCCTTCCTAAAAAGGCAGAGATTTAGAGGTTTTATTTACACAAAATGCAATACAAAAGCCCCCTTCCTCCAACACACAACAATAATGTGGCCACCATCTGAGAATACAGGACAAAGAAGATCAATTTGCACTACATGCAGTGAATAAGCCGAGATTCAATTCACTGCAAAATAAAGTCTCTCATCTTCTGTGCAAAAAGGTCTTTGTTCCAGTGTTGAGCCTCCCCAGACATGCCGTATGATCTGCAGCAAGTCACTTGGGATCAGCTATTCGAATGTGATATTTGATGGTTAAATCCTCAGGTTCTTTGAAAAAATAAATTTCCATAAAATTTCTTTCTTGCAAAGCAAGCTCTACTTTTTCTGAGGTTTTTTGCTACACTGAATAAGAATAATTAGGATTTCTGAAATGTGGTTTACTGCAATTTCATACTGGGACTTATGTGTTTAAGAGACATTTTATTCATACTCATTTGTTTAGGGTACATTTACATAGCTTTTAAAAACAGTTAAAAAAAAAAACAAAGCAAAAAAGTTCATGTTCTGAAGAAGTATTTCCTTAGCTATTGCACAGGATTGCAATTGCAACATTTTCTGTATACCAGTTCTATGAACATGATGATGATTATTCCCACTGTATACATTTAACATTAGCATACACTTTAAGACACGTATGATAATGTATCACAAGTAATATTTCTGAAGAAACTGTCTTTTTCATTTCCTGACTTCCCAGATTTTCACTCTGCAACATTCGGAATTGGGTTTAGCTATTTTTAAACTGGAAGCACACATTGTAAGGGCTCCACGTCATGACTTATTTGATTTTGTAGGAATCAGTTGAATATATTAGGCATTTATTAACCAAATTACAGGGCTTTGTAGATGTTAGCAAAGTGATATCAAAGTCAGCAGACCGCTAAGAGGCGGGGGGTGATCCCACCATGTGGCAGAACAGAAAGAGCTTTATGCACACAAGTCTACTTCTTACAAATATATGTTCAGAAAACAATGTGTGAAATTTTTCTAGTGGACATGCTCCAAGAAGTCGTACATTTGTCAGCTAAAGTCCAAATCTTTTCATCTCCTGTTGTAGTATGCTAATCATCTTTATGCTGAATTTAACCTTCATACATCAGCAATCTGCGTGCTCTGTATTTTTCCACTGCTTGAAAGGATGGAAACACCATTAAGAATACAAAGTAAAGCAACGCAAAAAGGAAATTAACTTTTTTTCAGCTGTCTCTAAAACTGAAATACAGCCAAACAAAATGTAATTGATTTTACGTCCTCTCCAGAAAATGTCACTTGTAAATGAGCATCTTTCCAAACAAGCACTGAAAAGGGATTAGAGATGGAAATTCCAAACAGTAATTTACTATTTACAGCAGAGACCTACTTGCAGTTAAGAAACCTCATTGAAATAGGAAGAAGACAAACCCTCTAAGTTGTCTTAGATCCTTACCATATGGTACACGTGGATGGTTTCCATTTGCAATAGTATCTGATGCCCCAGCAGCTTCTGTTACTGAGCCAGTAAGGGGAATCGTGCTTTCATCAGATGCTTTGGCACCAGGAAGCTCTTTAAAGACTGGTGTTTCTTCATCTTGAATTTTATCAAGACTCTCATCTGATATCCTTGACAGTGCAGCATCTTTCTTTAACCGGCCTAAGGAAATAACAGTACTGTAATGTTAAACCCAACCTATAGCACTTGTTACTTAAGTTTCCACTGTTTGCATCAACGGCATAGTTTAACTTGGCTACAATAACCAAGCTTCGTTTCACACACATTACTATTTATTTCTAACACTTATCTTTACTAAGTTCATGTGTGGAAATTCCTTATCTTTGTTTCTTCCTATAAAACTCACTGAAGTTTTTGAAGGTAACCGAATTAAAACACTCAGCTGTTCATCTATTGATGAAACCTGAAACCCTTCTCTGCATTTTAAACAATGCGTTTGTTGAGAGTAGCAAAGCAAACAAGCAAAAGACTGTAAAGCTAAAAGCCCAATTTACTGTAAAGTTAAAAAAATCACTTTAAGATGATCATTCTGACAGGTTTTTTCTTTGTAACTTTTTCTTAATAAAATATAAACCAGATAATATTCCAGGTTTTATTTTCCTGTTTCTCCTAGACTCCAAAACTGAGCACTGCAATGGCTTGCCTAACAAGATTTTGAATTTCTACCACTGCAGATTTTTAGAGCAAATTACACAAATGCATGAGGAATAGTTTAGGCACATCCTGCCTGTGGGTGAGGACTGGACTAAGGTGACCTCTCAAGGGCACTTCCACCTCTGAAATGTAATTTTCCATGATTTTATATCACTCACATTTCATCAAATAACTACTTACTTTCTATTTTTCTCTTCATCCAGGGACACACAAAAATCCAGACTAAGACAGCAAATACTAAGGACACGCCAACTGATATTAAAGCAATGGCCCACATTGGCAGTATCAGTCCCAGTACTGTAAAGACAAAGAAATAAAACCCAAGCTAGCCATAAATTAACATGACTTAATTATTCCAGGCAGTGAAAAAGCAGTCTCTTGCAGTAAATCCAGTGTTCACAATGTATTCAAAATCAACATGAAGGTGCTGGTGACTTTTAGCGTATTATCAGTTACTGCAGGTTTTAAAGGTGTATTTGACACGGAAACATTTGCAGGTTTAGTCTTCCGGTTTCCTGTTGCCCCACTGTGACCCTATTTCCAAAAGAGCCAAGGGTAAAAGCCCCACATCAGGCCTGCTAAACCAAGTTTGCAGTGCTTTTATACAGGAATGCATGTTAAACCACGCTGCCCATTCGGGTAAGTGTTTACCTGACCTTTGCTCTGCCCCATAAAGCCTGATGCTTAGCTTGCCCTAAGCCCTTATTTGCTTATGATATTAGCTTAATGCAGCACTCCAAAGCTGAGGCTTCGTCCCGCAATGCCCAGCGACATCAACAACTCATGTTTCTGTAATTATTCCCCCAGCAGAGATCCTTGCACTTGTTCAGTGAAACAATCTGACTCTTGATGAAGCAAAAGCTTGGACTCTGATCTTTCAAATCCATATATACATTGCCCGTCTTGAAACCTACATGAATAATTCATCCTTGTGAGTAAATGTTGCCACAATAGAGGCCTTGGAGAGTAAATATGTATTTCCCCAGTATCAAAAATTGAGTCCCATCTTTTTATTCACGCACTTTAGAGACTGCTAAGCTGAAACAGAAGGGACATTAAGATTCTTATTTCATTTATTTTGCTTAATGAGTCACTGTGAGTGCCTGACCTACTTCTGCAGTACAGCTAATGAGGAAATGTGAGTTATACAGCTGATTTACTGTGAAACATCTTGGATACATAGCCAATTAGACTTAAGAGGAATAGTTATATTATCTTCAAATTGGGAATGTCTCAGGTTTTTTTATTAATTCCAGTAATGCTATGCTAAGGAGTAGGGTCTACCAGCTGCATTTATCTAGTACATCTAGTGTGTTGGATTTTAGAGAAATACTTCCATTCAAAAAAAGGTCACTTTCTAAGCCTGCTTTCTTAATTCAGGGCCATGTTCAGGAGTCTATCTTCAATTGCCTGGTTGTTCATAGCTCTTGGACGATAATCTAACCTAAAGATAACATTTAATGACCAGAGTCTTCAACAAAGTAGTTGAGATCACTGAACATCTTTGTTCTGAACCCTTTTGCTACAAGTGCATGTTTAAATGTACACCACTCCAGTAAACTACAAAAATATAAATGCAAATACATAAACATAAAATATGAGAATATAAATATACAAACATAAATACAAGAATATATAAATTCAAATAATGTAAAAATAAAAATTAAAACATAAATATATATACGAATAAACACAAACATGTAAGAGCACATAAAATATACAAAAATACAAAAATATAAATAAAGTCTTTCAACTTCCTTTCCCTCTACTGAGTTGCAATCAAAACACAACACCAAAGAAAGAAGATGCATTCAATGAAGAAACAGGCTTGGGGTTTCTTATCATTAAAGGGGAAATAAAGAAGTAAATTTAAATAACAGCCTTGGAGCCAGACCTGCCAGAACAGTGACTCCGCTGATATCAGTGCAGTGACAGCATTACACCGACTGCAAACAGCAGCTGCTCTCCTGCCCTGCTCTGAACCTTCACTCCTTGATGCACAAACGTAGAATACCTTTGAGAGCCCACCATGTGCTCAGATTTACGACGCCAAAGCCACACCTCAGTAATTTCCCTTCCTCTAAAGAGGGATTTTTTTGGTAGCTGTGCTCTTCTCCACTAACCAGAGCAATCAGGAGGATGTCACAAAAACACGCACAAATAGAAGCATGTGGTGAGGTGAATGATTTACTCTTGTCCCCGTTAACTCTTAAGGCAGGAGATAACCCTGTGGTGTCTGGGTGACGCTGGCAGAGCATCCTTATACACCCTGGGAAGTCTTCCTCCCGTGTCTCCCCCGGTTCACTCACCTGGTGCTCCAGTGTACATGATGGAAAACACATTAATAGCTATGGTAGCAGCATAAAACACTGGGAGTGCGCGGAGACCATTGGGCACAGGATCTTCCTGCACAGAAACCATGAAAAAAAGGAAATGTTAGTTGGATTTTGCACCAGATTAATGTCAGCATGAACCTCCCTGTGGAAAACACGTGCTCCCGAGTCAGTGCCAGGCAGGTGGAGCTTTTGGATGTCAGGGAAAGGATGGCGACCTGCCTGGTTACACCCAAATCCAAAATGCTGCTCCTGGCAAGTACCAGCATTCTGGGGAACCTTGACACTGTTAATGGGAACTAGGGACACATGTTTTATTTTCCGGTCAGCTGCAGACCTGCTGAATGCCCTAGGGGCAGGTTTGTTTCTTCACGTGTGTTCTTATTTATTTTGTGTCCAAGATGAGGAGTCCCTTTCACTTAGCATGACTGAAAGATGCCAAGCAGGAGAGGGCTTTGATGTTTTGGACCAGGGCTATAAGCAGCAGTGCAATGCATCCATCTCAAAACCACATTCCTAAGCTCTCCATTTCGGCCGAGACAGCCTGGCACTTCCTACCAGCTAACAGAAATCTCTGAAATCCCAAGTGTCTGGCTGTATTAAACAGGTAACAGACATAAAGTGAGCAGCCAATGTTTAGCATGGCACCACGTCTGCTGCCCGCTGTGCTCTCGTGCTCTCAGCACTCACAAGGAAAGACTCAGCTGACGGCGCAGCGGAAACGCTCCGTGTGAGCCATGGACAAAGCCTTTGTGAGGGACTCCTTTGGCCTTTTAAGGGGCTCCACGTGTTCGCAAAGAGCCTGGCAAAGCTGAGGGCTGGCTAATTTGGTTTTATTTCTTGCTGCCATGAGCTATAAAAGGGAGCTGAGGAAAGGCTGTGGCCACCCTGTGCTATGCCCCGGTCCCAAAGTGTGATGCAGATGGGCTGTATTTGCAGGGCCAGCTGCTATTCACAGACACCCCCAACAAGGGCATGGAGCCCTATAACAGGCCACCGACTCACAAGCTAGAAAGCTGCTCTTTTTTTATGCATGCACACAAGTCACTATCTGCTCATGCCAGAAGCTGTACAGATCTTACTACTTTGTGAATGGCACACATGGCAGTTGGGAGGCAATTTTCTTAACTTGAACTTTTTCTGTCTCTTGAATGCTTAACTATGTGGCTTTAATATCAGAGTTCATGTGATTTCAATGACTAATTTCTTAAGTTGCTAGGCTTTAAATACAGTAGTGGAACCTCTCCTCATCTTTTATGCAACTTGAGTTATTTTTTATTCAAAGCTGAATCTGATCAAATCTATCATCTGTTTTTATCACTGACATTTATTTAGAGCAGGAATAAAGAACGATGAAGCTGAGGTTACAGGTGGTGCTATTTATAGCAGAAGAATTAATCCCACATCTATTTAGGTACCCTGTATAACTGCTAATATAGTGTCCCTTATTTTAGGTCACTGTCGTGCACTGCACTTCCCCATTTTAGCAAGCTGGATGGTGTGAGAGAAATGGAAAAGGTAGATAAAAGTGTTCAAGTTTCCAGTTCATGCTGGGTGGCAGGCAAGTCATCTTTTGCACTGGAGATACGTGGACTGATGTTACCTCAGGTCACTAAAACCCATTGATTCAGGTTTCTTGAGAATCTACAAAATAGGCAGATGCCCATCTTCTAATGTCTAATATGCTGGAAAACCAAGGCTTAAAATTTCACAACTTTAAAATACCAATTAGAGTATCTCCAAGGGAGGACTGTTCTGTTTAAATTACAATCAGAACAGCTATTGTGAGGGTAAGTCAATGCCAGCAAGCTTGTACCAATATAGGAGCAGCCTCAATGTACCATCCTCTGACCAAACAGAATATACAATATTAATTATCACATAGCACCTTCTAAGCCTCAAATATTCATCAGATTACTTACTGTGAGCTTTCAGAACTGCTAAGAGCAAGTATAACTCAAAAAGCTATTAAAAAAATGACGGGTCTCCTGCCCAAAAAGAAGTCACAAACTTTCAACTCTGAAAATGGGAGGCTAAAACACAACCTTCATACTAAGCACTTATTTTAATAGTGAGATTTCTTTACCTTGTTTAAAATGAAGAATCTGATCAGCACAAAGAGGATTCCAGACATCAAGCCAGACAACAGTGGGGAAATAAACCAAGAGGCAACTGTGTTGAGGAAAGAATGAAACGTGAAATAAACAGTATTCTTGCATAATAGTTAAGTACACTGTTAATGAGCAATAAATTTAAAACAGTTCTTGTACAACTGGAATAAATGTTCTGTATGTTTACTTACAATTGGTGCAACTTAATGTCCGCTGACACTCATTAAAGTCAAAGTAATGCTAGGCACCATTAGAAACATCAGCCAAAGCATTTCCCGCTAATTTTGCAAGTTTAGCAATCAAATTCATCCGAAAAGTTTCTTGTAGTTTGAATCAGAATAGACCAAGGAAGCGCTGTAATTTTCTAATCACCATGACCACAAATGTTGCAAGCAAGTGGAAAGCAACTGCATCTCGCAGGATGCCATGCTGCTCCCAGGGTAACAGTCTCGAGTTCCAAAATGCCACAGAAACATCAAGTGTAATGTACAATGTGTGTACATTTTTTGCAGGCCAGCACTGCAAGTGTCCAGGACTGATTTAACTGAAGTAGGTGGCAAAGCTCCCACTGATTTCAATAAAACCGGATTAGGGCAGCACTCTGGAAATCTCATCAAGAGTGATTTATTGTTTGCAGCATGGTTAACATTGATTCTGCTGTCACTGAAAACTCTCTTTCACTATTGACAGAATTTAAAAAAACATATGTATTGCTAAAAGTCAAATATATTACCATGCCTTCAGCATAAAATCCTTTTAAGAGAGACTTTAGGCTGCACCTCAAGTTCCAAAGGCTTCCAAAACAATAACAAAGCACTCCATCACATCCCTGCTTGGAGGTACTGATCTCGGCAATGGGAGGCTGTGAGTTAAACATGCTGCATGCCCTGAAGGTGGTGGGTGGAGAAACACGACTGTGGGCATTCACATGATAGCATTCACATTGTTGAGAGCAAGAACAGGGTAGTATGAGCCGCCACAAAAAGAATTAGAAGAGGAGGAATGTCACCTTGAAGCATGTCTCTTGAGGGACAATGTGCACCAGCTTACCACTGGGGAAGTACAACTCTTGTCTTACCCCTTTCTCAACTGGAGACACACTGCAACCTTTAATGAACATGGCACCAGTGCATTTTCTGAATGACACGACTAGGGTGGAAAATAAATTAAGGAGGGAGTGCTATCAGCACAAAGCAGATTTCTGGGCATGTTTTTTGCACGCAGCACACATTATTTCACACACCTCACACATAAAAGGAGATAGCACTTACCAATCTTGACAAGCTGCATCCACTGGACACCCTGCGTGCCAATTGCCACCAGAGAAAATCCAATCGTAGCACCTACAATGCAGTGGGTCCCTGATATTGGGAGTTTCAAGAACGATGCAATTAGCTGCCAAACAGCAGAACCTGGAAACAAATGAACCATATGGTATAAACAACAACAACAGTGTAACACAGAAAATTCTTTGCCACGTGCCCACATTCTTTTACAAGTGCTGCCTACACTCCACATACATAAGACAGATCTTCTAAAGAGAGTTTTGTTCCTGTTCTGTCTCTAAAAGCAGATACTAAGACAGTTTAATAGCAGCTTTGAATGCTACGTCTTACTTATGACTGTTTATGACTAACAGCTCCCTACAATCCACAACAGTTCTGCTTTCAGTATTTACAGCCTGTCTGATTAAGTACACAAACTGCTCCCTGTCTGATTAAGTACACAAACTGCTCCCTGTACATCAAGCTTAGAAAACCTCACTCTTCATAGTTGACCCTGGAAGCCTCCAAGTGATCAGCGTAAGGAGGTATTCACCATTTCACTAGTGAACTACCCATGCTCCTAAACTTGGATACTACCAGAGAAAGGTTCAAATTGTGGGGCAGAGAGATTTTAGGCCTGATCTCAGTGATACACAGCCATTCAGTCCTCCATAAGAAAAAAGGACTGAGGAGGGAGTAGGGACTCTCTCACTGCTTTCATTTCCAGCTCATTGTTGCACTGGAGAAATTCAAGACTGCAGAAAATGCTTATCTTAGTCATGGAGAAGCCAAAGACACTCCTGGCAGAAGGAAAAAAGTTCTCCTAAGTAAGGGATAGTGGCTAATGGTCTATGAAGTAAATGCAACATATGGTGTCCCAACAAGACACCCAGGAAGGATGCTGGCCAAGAGAGCAAGGAAAAAAGAAGTACCCCAAGCACCACTTTCAGGTGTTAGATCAGACACAGCTGGCCACCAAGCTCTCAAGGACGCAGATCCACGCTCCGAATCATTTTTGCTTTGCGAAGACACACAATCCCTGCTCCTCTTGCAGTGGCACTAACCTCAGCACACCAAAATACTTTTGAGAGTAACACAAGCTTCCTGTGGACCTCGCCTAATATTCTTACAAAGATCTCTTCTTCATCGTAATACTTCACGGCCTTAAGACTAAATCTTCATGTATTAAGAGTCACCAATGGCAGCAATCACACTGCCATAAGAGATCCTCAATTCTCTGGCCTGTGCCACCTCTCCTAACAGATCTGCAGCAGACACGAGTGATAAAGCAAGGTCACTGAACATATGCTGGCAGATTACCCAAAGTTTCAACCTCCATCCTCAATTCCAACATGAGAAGACAGTTTGAAGGTCTGGAAATAGAGCCATCTGCAAATGGTGATTGCTGGTATCATATGTGGCTACATTTGGAAGTCAACCAGTTTGTAAAACTGATCTCTCCTTGCGTACTATCCCAAAACAACTGTTACTTCTCTTGCTAGTGGAAATTCTAGATCAATCAAGGAACACCCGCTCTTTAATTTTTTTGGTTCATTTCCCCTGGACTAAAATAAAAGTAAAAATAAAAACACTTTGAAACCTTTGACATGAACTTAGAGACCAGCAAGTGGAAGTGAGGAGAAGAAGAAATCAGATGGTTACATCTGAAAGAAGCAAAATAAAAAGATAAGCCAGCCATAGATATGTAATTACAAAATACTCAGTATAAAAAACAGGAAAAATGCAAGCAAGCCACAGCTGCACTGCAAATGTCTACTGAGAACTGGGGGTTTTTTGTTGGGGGAAATAGAGGGAGTATGGAACTATTTCTTGTTTATTTAACTTCAAAAAATCACAGAATGGTTTGTGTTGGAAGGCACCTTAAAACATCATCTAATTCCCGTGCCATGGGCAAGGACCCCTTCCACTATGCTAGGTTGCTCAATTGAAAACAAGCAGGAGAGAAAGAAAAAGGTGGTGGAGGACCAACGGATGGCCTGAGAAGGACAATGCATAATCTAAAGAAGTTTAAGGAACAGAACAAAACACAAAGGACTTTCCTCTGAGACTTGCAGTGCTTTAACTACCTACATCAAAGATTTAATTCCTCTTTAATACAAAATGTATGTTCCAAATTTTCACCTTTGCGAAACTAACTTAGGAAGCAGGAGGTTCACTAGGCTGGTCACAGAGTCCCAAATTCAGACTCTTCATGCCTGCTGACACCGTGGCCCCCACCTTTTCCTCTCGGCTAATATCCCCTGAAGACAGAGGGCTGGCTGCGGTCTGCCCTGACCAGGAGTTGCCTGCCCCAGCTTTTGGCCAGGATGTGTTTCATGCTCCCCTGCTGCTGAGGGCACCGCATCCATTCTCCTGAGGCTCTGGTGCTCCGTGCCAGCCGTGAGCCCCCATCAAATACCACATCACCTGCAGGACTAGATTAGAACTTGGCTCTGCTAATCCTGGCTGGGATGTCCTCTCTGTTGGTGGCATCTCCTCACTCGCATCAGCTGCTGACTTCAGCTCGCACCAGAACCTCCCGAACAACACACAGGCGAGTCCTGACAATAACCTGACAATTAGTTAATGCTGGGGAAATACTACAATTAACCCCCACGAGCAACAGTCCTTAACTTCTCATTTGCCTAGTAAACAACATTTTAATATGCTACAAATTACTACAAAATGCTACATTTTAAGATTTTAATCCCATTACTTCCTGCTTCCTTTTCTCTTAGGGGAGAAGGTCGACCTGAAAATTACATCTGGTGTTTGCTGCAAGCATCAAAGGATCTTCCATCAACATCTGGAAAGAGGATACATTGACTTTTGGTCTCTCCCAGACTGTTGACTCATTTAAGCCTCATTGAAATTCAGAAGCTAAATCCATTTGCAAAAACATGATCATGAGGCATGAGAGAACAGGGTGGGGGAAAACGCAGAGCAAAAACAGAAAGAGGAATAGAAAACATCCAAGAAGACTCAGAGAAAACAGAGAAGAAATATCATACATCCAGAGAAAAGCTGGAGATGGATTTGACGAAAAAAAATTGAAATCTGCATTTTGTAATTTGTGATTAGTTCTGAGACTTAAAATGTGGAATTTCTTCTTAATGCCCCTACTGGAGGAAGGGAATTCAACTGGTCATGAAGTTCACACAGGCTTATGTAAATAAGCATGCAAATAAGTTGTTTTCTTTGAGCTTCTGGCCAGTTGCCTCCGCAGGGGGTATCTGAGACTTAAAACTTTGCCCTGCCAGGATCAGGATACCAGAAATAGATACAGAAAAGAAAACGGACCCTTCCTTCAGTGGCAATCATGAGTATCAAGATCACGCAGGTCACCTAACATTAAAGACGACGTGAACTGCTCCCGGCTCACGCCCATGGGAGAGGACAGAGCTATCTCAGCAAGCACAAGAATAAAAGATGAAAGTGGAATGGTGCTAAAAAGCCACCCTACACCTTGAGGGAAAGACCAGAAACCTGCAGCTGACCTTGTGAGGCATCGGGAAAGAGGAACTGATGGGGGGGCCCAAGAGCACTTGAGGCAGTTTAAGGTGGGACCATCTGTGGAAGTGGCTGCGGTGCCAGCAGTGATTTCTTGCTAACCAACCCCTCTTCCCTTGGGCAAGGAAAGGTGGCCAACCTTCAGGGGGCTCAGGAGCAGCCAAAGAACCAAGGGAACTACCTCCACACTCTCAGGCACACAAAGCCACCTCTGACAACTCCAGAAACTGTCACTCAATGTCCATTTTGATCCACTGAAATTTTTTAAAAAAAATAATTTTTAAAAAGCGCTAGAATTTCCCCTTTCCTGAAGGAAAACAGGAAAATAACCACATGTAGTAGATCTCTGCACAGACTCACCTACCTCATGCGCAGGTCTTGCGTAAAAAGCATGAGGAGGTTAGAAGGGATAGGTGGAAATACTATTTAGGTCAGGTTTAAGTAGGTTTAAGGAAGAAAATCTTTAAGTGGAACATCCCTTTCAAGCAGAGGATGCTGCAATGCTTGTATAAATCACGCCACCCTGTCCCGGGACATCACCAACCTGCCAGACTGAGGTGGGAGGGCTGGCCCCTCGCCGGGGCTGCCTCTCCTGCAGATAAAGGGTTTCCTCCCTGCTGCCTCCTGCCCTTTAAAAGCAGGTTTGCTCCTTGAGGGAGCTCTCTAAAAGCTCACAAAGCCTCTTGCATATAAACAAAGAGTAAATACCGTGGCTTAATGTTACTTACCTCAGAATGTGCTGTTTGTTCTGAACAGAGATTTAGTTAACTAAAAAATACAAGCACGGGGCAGACTCTAAGGTACGCTGACCTGCTGTCGTTTGGGTCAGAAAAACTAAAAATACCTTAAATGTGTGATTATCTTTACTGCTCCCTTAGTTTTACCGTGGGCAAGGATGAAGTGTAGGACTAATTGCAATGACTCAGCTAGGCAGTTTACACAAATGTTTTTGGATTTTCCGTAACCTTTTAAAAAAGGATTCCTTCTCATACATACTCATTGCAAACTGCTAATTTGTAGGATCTTCTGTACAGACACAAAGGCTATGCTTTTATATTTTCCATTTACCATCACAAAAACCTCCGAAATATTTTTTTTCAGTATCTTATACATATATAGGATCCATTGTGTTAAACCTTTCTTTTCATCTATTAGTTAAATGGCTGAGCCACTGAGAAATATAAATTAGTAGAAGCGTTTAAGAAAAACATAGGAGACTTAAAAAGGAATACAGGCCCCTGGATTCACACAAAAACAGATGTGCAGGTCCAGAAGATGGGAAGACTTAATTAACAATGTTCACAGTGAGCAGGGTGACAAATACACAACAAACGTTACTTGGAATAGGAAATTGTTACTTACCAACCATTGCACTCACTTCTCCCGCCATCAGCAGTGGGACAGTGTTGTTGTACAGGTTAACATCAATGATACCTTTCCGAATTGTTTCTCCTACTTTTGCTCCCAGTAACACTGAGCCAGTGGTTTCAAAAACTGAAGCCAAAATGCAAGCCTGGCGTAAAGTAACAACACCAGAGCCCACAGCCGTTCCGAAAGAATTTGCAACATCATTTGCACCAACCGAAAAAGCTAAAATAAAAGCAATGATAAAACCCACAATGACCATCCACAGGTACTCATCCATTGCCATCTTTCCCCTAACCGTAGATTAGCTTCCCCTTTGCAAATAGTTAATAGTCAAGGCTGGAGGGCACCGCAACGGATTTGGAAAGCAGATTTCTTGTAAACAATGAGTTCTCTCTGGAAAGTGCTGGGTAGTGTTAGAATGTGAAGAAACTGCTAACTGCTGATTTTCAAACTACTATAAATACTGTTCATTTGGCTGCCTTCGGTCAGCAGTGAAACACATTCCATATTTTGCTTCCAAACCGGTACAACTGCGATGTTCTGTCCTGCAACACAGAAAAAAAAAATTAAAAAGAAAAAAGAAAATTTAAAAAAAAAAAAAAAAGAGGGGGGGAATACTCAGCAGAGCTCATAACAATGCGCGTTTTCAGAAGTAAACAGATGATTTAAACCCACTAATGGGGTCCTACCTCAGCATGTGACTGCTCTAATCATAAAGCAATTCAGAAAAGACTCAAATTAGGTCACCTCCAAAGCCATATGTTTCTTGCAATATCACTGACCAAGAAAATATTCTGAGCAATTTAGAAGGATTTATAAAGTTTGGGAGTTTTGTTTGTGTTGAATTTACCAAGCAGAGCAATAAGCCCTCTTTCTAGCAGGAGGATTCCTCTTGGCTTTTTGCACCCAGTGAATATAAAACATATAGAGGACATAGACCATACCATACAGCCTGACGCCCAGCTGATAAATAACACCTAGCTCCACTGATCTCAGCAGAGCTCTCAACATTTTATCAGCTGCAGCCATGGATACGCTCCTTTGAAAAATTATTTTATATATACGTCTGTCTAGGAAACACCACTGAAAATATTCTGAAGAACATTAATATTCATCTATTGCTGTTATCATACCCCATGCAGTAAAAATACAATTTCCTTACAGCTTCTCAGTCACTGAAACAGCACAATAATTTCAGTATTTCCATGTATCCCTACTGGTTTAGAGAAGCCTATGAAAAAGGTGCAATGAAAACACTGAACTCTCTTTTTTTTTCCTATAGATAGTTAGCAATTACTAACAGTTATTATATTCAAACTATTGTCATAGATATCCTTGAGTATTTATTTTGACAGTTTCAGTTTTATGACTGCCTTTTGAATTACATCTTTCTTAGTCCCATAAAAGAGTAAGCTCTTTCAAAGCAAAAAATGGACAGAGAGAAAGAGAGCTTAAAAAATAAAACCTTCATCATCCAAAAGACTGTTAAACAGAGCGATAAGGGCCACAGTGATATGAAGATTGTCAAAAGATAGAAGCAAATTTTCCCAAACCACCTGCCTCCTCCAAGGGCTAATTCTCTTCTGTTACTGGCCACCACAAAGGTGTCCTGTGGCAAGGAGTTAAACCAACATTTAGCAGCAAATATGCATGAGCCAACTCCAACTGTTTTAAGAAGCACTTCTTGAGTGGAGGGGATGTCAAATTAAAGCTCTGAGCCCACCTCCTGCTCACTCTATTTCCCCACAGTCGAAAAAATTTCATACAATATTCCCACATGCAGTTTCAAGATCATGCTCGATTTCTTTCAATGACCCAAATGCAATATAGGTCCTGCGGTAGCAAGAAGGAAGGGTCTCTGAAACCTCTGAAACAGCAGTAAAACTAAAAATTAAAAGAGATTTTGCATATTCCCGAGGTGCTGGATCCTTGAGAACAATCAAGAAGAAAATAACACATCTATCTGTAACTGTTTCCTAGAAAACTCTTAAATTGATGTCAAGGATTGATGCTTTCTCTACATACACACATTCAGCCAAAAAAAAAAAGTCCCTCTTTTTATCTGCAGGCTCCAAACTGACTGAACAACTGTTGCTCCAGTCTTTTCCAGACAAGGAGCAGGCATCAATCCTTGAATGCCTTACACTCTAAAATAACATTTCAGAAGGTCTTAATGGCTAAAAACATTTGTATAAGGATTTTTATACTATGAGATAACATGAGAAAATGAAGCACCAAAGAATGTTTTCTGTTTGAAGACTTGTTGCTTTTTTATAATTCAGGAGCACTCAGCCCATTGAGTGGAAAAGGACTTGACAGAAACTGAAAAGGCTGATGATATTTGGAAGAAACAATTATAGTTAACACTTGTTTGCCTGTGAATGAAGACAAAACACCACTAAAAGCATTTGCTAAAAAATTTGCATTATGCACATCAGATTTTTGCTAGGAGATGAAATGCTGGACTAGGGTCCTTTCTTGATCCTGGAGATTAATGATTAAATTCTTCATCCTCCATGGATTTCCACAGTACCTTTGCCAAGTTAGCCTCAGTGCCCCAGTTTCTTCTGAAAATGAGCAAAGCTGACTGAGGTCCATGCACGCATCCACAGACTCTGTGATTATACGAGACCCATTTCTTTGGACCAGCTAGATGAAAGCACACCCTTATTCCCAACAGAGATCTGTCTTTTCTCCACGTATCAACCACCCTATCAATTTATTGTGGTGACCCAGTTCCTGGGATAAGAAAGAGCAGGGGAATTGTGACATTCCCCCACCGCAACAGAATTCATGGCACAATGTTTGCCAAATCTGGCTCCTCCAGCCACACGAGTTCCTGCAGTTTCCAAAATAAACCACTAAGTCACAAGGTTGCCTTTATTAGCTTCCCTGGAGAGGGTGGGGAGAACTCCTCCAGATGGTCCCAAAGAAATTAAGACTTCAAGTGTGTGTATGTGTGCTCCTAAAAAGCCTCATGAAGGCCAAAGAGTCTCCCAAAGACTGTCAGCAGGGCTTTTGGCAAGCGGCTCAGAGAGGCAGCTACATAAACTCCCTCCCTGTGAAACAGGATATATGGCCTCAGGAGAAAAGGATGTCTTAAGTAAGAAGTCACCTCTCCTGTCATTTTATGCAAGGTGATGGTTCAAAATAGAGCTTCCTCCAAAACTTGAGAGGCTGAGCTTGATGCATCCACTGTGTTGGCACAAGCAACAGCACAGCCGTGGCCAAGCTGTGTCTTTAAGAAGGTGGAAATCAAAAGGAAAAGAGGAATAAAAACATGTTTAAAAATTAACATGGAGGCTGCCTTTGAATGGCTAGGTGTTACTACTTTCAACCTTAAAAAACAGTGAGAGATTTTAAATGCTTATAAAAAAAGAAAGAAAAAAAAAGGCACATCTCTGCTGAGAAAGTTTTCAGAAATGCAAAATATCCTGCAAAGCAGGCCAGTGACTAAATACAGACTAAATCTTGCAGCACACTTCTTTCTAGAGCCCAAAATACATCTGGCATGCTCAGACACACTGAGCTATGTCCCTCATCACCTAATCTAACCCAAGACCCTGTGGTATTTCATGTTGTTACTGGGATGAAAAAGAAACTGGAAAAAACACCATGCAGTAGGGAGTGGCAGGCGATCTGCTCTGTGTGTGACACCTGGAAGTCACCAGCCTGTGTCTCTCCTCTTCTCACGTTTCATCACCGTGCTCCTATGCAGCTCAAATGCAATTCCACCTGACCTGCTGGATGCTGGCAGATCCTCCCATCTACCTCTGGACTGATACCATCTCTGCAGTCACGTGTGCTATGCTACCACAGCAGACTCCGTGTGGAAAAGTACATTTTCCTATTTAGGCTTTGGAAAACTCTTCCTGAACCAGCCCAACCTGTTCTGCCATGCTGCAAACTCACACTTGGGCATCAGCAGGGCAGAGGAACTGTGTTAGGACCAGGGAGCTGCAGGACCTGAAGCTGGAGCATGCATCTCTGATGGCTATGAGAGTGAAGAGAAATGCGTAGAGATGACATTTCAAGCTGTAAGAAGCTAATCCTGCATTAAGGCAAGTTTTTTAGCTAATAAGAGTTTTCTTATGATCCATAGTCAGCGTACCATACTTAGGAGGTCTGAGTTGAAGGCTTTTAAGCAGACTTAGAAACTTGCACCTCAACTAGAAAAATATGATTTTTGGAAATGCTAAGCACGTCCCTCTGCCTCACTGGGATCCAGACACCCCCCTCGGACTGTATTTTGTTGTTAACTAAACAGCTTGTTATAACTCTGTCAACACAGAGTGCTGTTTCTTCCCTAAGGGAGAGATGAGAACAAAACCTAGGTAAAAAAGCACCTTGATTCATGCACAATGACAAGTGAATCCTCAGGAAAAAGTCAGGATCTTGTGGTAATCATGAGATCATTTTAGGACATGTTTATGTCATTTACATTTACTGAGACAGCTCTCCTGGAAATTATTCACAGTACACGACTAAGCCTAGACAAGTTTTAGTGAAAAAAATAATACTAAATTTGAAAATGAAAGATGTCAGGGTTTTGGGATTTTTGTTTTTGTGAAACAAATTGCTACTAAAGAGAACAGAGAAGTATCTAACAGCAGGACTGAATGGATAAATAAAAGCTCAGGACTAAGTTCAAATTCTAGGGAAGCAATCAGAGTGCATTACCCGCCAGCAATCCAACTGTGTGACATAAAGGAACAAACAGAGATGCCATAAATGTTCTTTAATCTTCTCTTCACCGAAAATTAGGGAAGAACCTACAGCACTTATGAAACACTGAATGGTATGCAGCTCATACCATATATAAATCATGCTGTATGCAGCTCTCCTACTCTCAGAAGCTGCCCTAGGCTGCAGCTGAAAATTTTCTTCTGCTCTGGATGGGACAGAGATTCTGCAAGTCTCAGTTTTAACCAATTTGTTGTTGCCCAAGTATGAACAAAAATCAAAGGACAGCAGCTAGTGTAGCATTTCCCAAAATAATTTTTATGACTACTCCACTTTGCATTATGGCAAGGCAGACAAGGGAGGACAATTTCTTTTCTTCTGCCGTGTTGAAAACAGTAGACGTTTCATGATTGACAGTGGCACTGAATTTGTACTGACAGGCAGGTTCACTTTTAGTTACCAGTGGCTGAAAAGTCTGTCTAAAATGCTTACCAGACAGCAGCTTCTGGGAGGTTAGTCTATATCCTCTCCATTTCTGAAAGTTGCTTTTTATATAAAACTGATCTGCCAGGTTCCCATCTATGTATAAACTCAGGCCAGATCTGGCATTCCAGTCTATGGCTACTAAACACAGCACTGCATAGAAACCAAGCCTGATTTATAACCAGAGCTACTAACATCATTCATATCAATAGTCCTTATCATTTCCAGTTCATGCTCAGGCCACAAGGCTCACAAATTATTTACTTTAAATTACTAACGCTACATTCATGATATGAAATGTGGTATTGAATCAAGTGGTTCAAGACTGAGAACATCCCTATATGGCTCTAAATTACATGCACAGGACTTGTCACAAGGCCAAACATTATGCAAGTTTAATGTTCCAGTACACAAAAAGCACTCCCGACTTACTATAAAAAAAATCAATTACCACATCAGCAGAAGCAGGTTTGGTATCAATCAGTTCCCATTTTAACACTTTCACAATGTGTTTAAGCATACTTCATTCTACTACTTGATATGGAAACAAGACTGATGTTGATAGCTTTCCAAGGATTCCCATCCCGTTTAACATTGCAGAGAGGGACTGTCACTGTCAGCTCCCAGAAAGTCCAGAGGATGCTTCTGTTTCTTAGTCCCTATCAACCTTTTGTTCCCACCACTGAAAGGTCAAAAAATGCATATAAAATATCTGGCATGAGATTTTGTTGCTGAAAACGTCCACTAAAAACACAGACAGCAGTCACTTTCAGCAATTCCACAAAGTAAGAAAGTATCAACAAGTTCTCGTGCATTTGCTGATAAATATCTTTTTCTCTAACTAAAGGACAATTTGATCCTTCAGCGACTGAACAAAGTCTTTCTTACAGGCAAGGAGTTTTTATGACTCAATACTACAGATTTTCAAGATCCATTCAGAGAAAACAAGTGTTCATGGTTACAGAAAACATGTTTTATAAAAGAAAACCATGCAGAGAAGTCTTTAAAACTCACCCAGTATTTAAAAGTTGTTTCAAGAGAAAAAGGAACTAAGTTCTTCTAGCAACCTTCCCTTCTGATTGTAAATACAGGTTGAAGTCTAAAATAGACACCCTATCATTCAGCACAGTCACATCTGAACATGCAAACTTTCAGAGGGTAGAAAGAGGGCTATAACTTACACCAGGCAGTCCAGGGATAAAATTCACTCCGGCACAGGAGAGCACACAAGACAACACCGAGAAGCATCAATGCGAGTCCAGATTCTTATTCAGTAGGTGAAAATCTGCCTCCTCTTAAGCAAAGAATTCTGCTGGGGGTGGGCACTGATAAAACACAACACTGCGTCACGACTGCACCAGAGAGACAAACCAATCCAGTGAAGCTCGTATTAAAAGCAACAAAACGTTCTCTTCCCTCCACCCCCCCACCCCCAGGCATAGGCATAGACAAGAAAGGAAATCTCATTTTTGACTGTCAGCTGGGCGTTTTGGTGGGATCAGGTAATCTCTGAGGAGTCCCAGATCTTCTACTTGCAAGCACGCTTAAATGCACTTTTAATTCAAGTGCATGTGACAGTAGGGTATGTACATCCAATCTGGGAATGATGTTGCATGCTTGATACTTTATCCATGTCAGTAGAGGTCTCACAGGCTACACAGACTGCAGAAAAGTTAAAGATGTGCACGAGTTTTGACTGGATCGATGCCTAAGCAAACAACTTCACTTTCAACAGTTCAGCCTAAATTACCCAATCCAGATTCCTTCAACCGCTTTCCTTTAAGTGGGAAACATTTTTGCACATAAGTCAAGGTAAAACTAATGTTTGCCTAAAAGTACCCGGCTTAGCTTTATATAAAATATTTGCTTTAAGTCTACATAATGCAATTAAGCTATCATATTCAGCAAAAAGGAATTAAAATCAAAACTGCATTGTCACAGTTAAAAATCTGACAGACAAAAATTTATTTGGACACATTTATGGTTTATAAATAAATTATGCTTCAAATTTAACTGCTAGGTTTTACTCCATTCTGAGTCACTAAAAGGCGTGTAATCATATTCCAACTTAATAAAATTAAATCTGTAAATTTTCTTCATCCTGAACATCTGAGAAAAACCCAATCAATTTAGATTTGTAAACACAGACTTGGAAATAAAGGATAATTCCTAACAAGAAGTCAAAAGTTCTCTGAATTGGTTAAATTCAGCTGCACATCTGCAGGGATAATTTGGTAAAACTGAAAAGTGTTTTACATTTCTTAAGAAAACTCACATGGATTAGCAAGCCTACATCACCTTCTAAAAAGAATTAGGGCAAAACTCCAGCTAGAAATCTGCAATGAAGAAATGACATTAAAATCCACCCCCCCAAAAAAAAAGAATTGTAACTATTGGGCCATGATTATTTTTAAGAAATGCTGATCCTTTATTTAAGGTCGATACCCAACTACTACTAAGTCTGCGATATAGCTGCTACCTTTATGAAAAGCTACATCTCTGAAGTCTGGTTGTGATGTCTTTCCTTTTGCTTCTGTTACAGCTGGCAAACAGGCTTCCAAGTTTTAGAAAACTGAGAGGCTAATACTTTCACAATGGTTTTCCCTTATGGACAAAAGCAACATATTTTAACAAGTACATTAATCTTTTCCTGCAAATTATATATCTTAATACCTTTTTTAACAAGTAGCATCAATCAATTCAAGTGAGAGCGATCATAATTGCAAACATGAAGTCAGCCTGTATTTATAGATCTGGATTCCAAAGTTTTAAGAAAGTGAATAAACAAGCACAGAACTTCTTGGAGCTTGTTTAACTTTATAAAGTAAAAAAAAAAAAAAAACCAAACCCCCAAAAATTTGCAAAATATTATTTCAGGTTCTCTTTATAGCATATGTCTGCCTCCAACCCGAAGGGTCCGAGTAAACATTAAATTCATCCTAGTTCACCTTAAAGGACCATTCCCCCAGCCTAGAGTAACCACCAGCAGCGTGCAGATGCAGGTAAAAACACCATCGAGGGGACACGTCCTTTGAGAGGTATCTATTTCCATTTCAAACCCCAGAAGCTGCCGGCCTGACCTGTGGGAATCATCTCAGACCCAGGAGAGCTACAAACTGGAACCATGTGAGCGCTGCTTCCCACGAGCCAGCCTGGCCACAGCGGTGGTTTCTTGTTGACCTAAGCTTCAGAGCTCGGTCTACACGCAAAGCAAAGGATATAATAAACAGCACAGAGAAAAGGAAATATCTTCAAAGTTTTTGTTCTGCTAAATCAGCATTGTGGACTTCAGGCATGGGAAAATTCAAGCCAAGATAGGTTGACCATTAAAAAGAGTTGTAATTTGGGACACCACTAAAGAAGCAAGCAAAGGAAAATTTATAAGACCACAGAATAAATTGCGAGGATCGGTTTTTGGAAATGGCAGCACCAGTTTGGTTCCCATCAAATCAAGTATTTGTAGAAATTATAAATTACAATGTCTATTAGAGATCATAATTTGGTTTTAATTGTAATTTATTCTGGTAAATCCACAATTGATAGATTCTTGTTTGATTCAACAAACTCATGCTAGGCAGATTTATATTCAGGCTCAAATCGTGTAATAGGACAAGCCAATTTAAATATTTAATTTTAAACCCCCTTTGTTTTCCATTTCTGCATCAGCTATTTTCTGAAAGATGCCCAGATTCTCATTTCCCAGTGACCACTAAAACAAAGTTAATTGTGCAACTTAGTGTAACTTCTATATTGAATGTAACTGGCCTTTTTTGCCATTCAGGTTGGAAGGCTACAGATGTAAGTGATTATTCGTATTTTAAAACACATACATTTTGAGTAGAAAATAATGGGGGAGGAATATAATTTTCTAACATAAAAACCTGTAAGAATTGGAACCTGAATATCTGTAAAATGCATTTAGTCAGGAACTGAAATATAATAAAAACATCCAAAATCTGCAGGATGTTGTTCCAGTTACATTGTGCCAGCTTAAATAAGGTTACTGACCAGCTGCAGGAACTTCTGGGCTTTCATATACCTGCTGGTACTCTAAAACTGGGAGCCATAAGCACCAGGAACTGGGCACCCTGGCCCTGCCTGAGAACACTTACTCCCCCTCAATCTATAAACAAAGAAAATAAAATTAATGAGGAGGAATGAAAATGGGTGGCAGATGGCTGCCCATAGTATCTCGAAGAAATCCAGCTCCTGTAATACCCTCTTCTTTCTGGTATTGAAGGCCCCCGTGACCATCTCCACCATGGGGGCCTTGAAGCAGGACACCACATGCCAATCATTACCTGGAAATCAGCCCTGAGCTCCTTGAGACTTACAGAGATTTAACACTGCTTTACCAAACACAGCACCTCTTCTTGGTGCTCTGGTAGTTCTGTTACACCCAATGAATACCAACAAAACTCTGAGCATCTGCTCTGCATAGAGCCGCAAACACAGTTGCAGTCAAAAAAAGCCAATAAAAGCACATCTGCTTTTGTATACTGGATAGCAAGCTCCAAAACATTCTGTTATCTATCAGGATAATCTCCAAAAGAGATACATTCGTGTTTCACTGCAAGAAAAACCATCTCAGGGACTCTCTGGAAAGTTTAATGTGGTAGACATAAAAATTAAGAAGTCATTTAGCATTCAGGGATGGTGCAATTCCTCTGCTCTAAGGAATCAAACCCCTTGAATGGGCTTTCTTGATGGCTCTGAACTCTGTCACCCTGTCATCCAAACTTTTTTTTTTCCCAGCGAGCCTGCGGGCTCTCAAAGAGGACATCCCACCCCAGTTGGGGGACTTCCACTCCCAGAGGTCGAGGTGAATTAGCTGTGCTTGCACAGGCACGCATGGAGAGCTGCCATGTTACAGCATGTGACTCTGCTTGAGATCACACTTGTCTATTGAGTGACCAAGTCCTGGGAAATAAAAGGGAGGAACCCACAAGTGGAATTGCTGGAGGCCAAGGCTGGCGCAGAGGATGACACAGGCTGCGGGTGTTGTGTGGCCTGGGAGAGCCATGCTGACTCCAAGCCCTGCCACAGCACAAGCCCATGTCAAGCCAGGAGGAGTTCAAAGGCAGCCAAGCAATTCTGAAGGAGGAAGGCTTTGGCCAGCGCTGATTCAAGCACTGTCCCAGTTATTGCTGGGAACTGGACTTGGATGGCCTGTGACTCCAGTCGATTGACCGGAGACTGAGTGTACCTATGTCCGTAGTAAGACCAAGGAAAAGGGTGAACTGCTGTTCTGAGCCACTCTGATCTTAATCTTCCCCTCCCCAGACCCATATCCAAAAAAAAACCAATCAGCATGGGCACAGTATTATAAAAGCCCTGGCTACTGCTGACAACTCAAGGAGCATTATCCTGAAATACTAACAGACCTGTACTGACTTCACACAGAACATAAAAACTGCCCATGAAACACTCCTGTGGCAATCCAATAATATGCATTTTGAAAATTCAGAGGCTGATGCAAAGATGCCCTTGGTGAAAAGCCAGCGTGTGGTTGCCAAAAGTCAACAATGCAAATTTTTCAGATAAAGGAAACCTGACACGTCCAGCCCCAGATTGCCTGCCATTTCCATTTCAGTTTGGGTTTCAGAGAACAACCACTGTGGAGCCTACTGTTTGAGCCAGAAGAGATGGCTGGAGCTCCCTTGAGTCCAGCAACCCCCTCTCCAACAGAGATGGAGTGAGTGAGTAGCTATCAACATGCCAAACCACAGTGGCTGGCTCCCACCGACAATCTCCAAAATCGGTGTGGCCCACAGGACAGAAGACCAAGCACTGCTGAAATGAGCTAGCTGAATGTCAAAAGAAGGAAGGAGCAGAGGTATAACCAAACAGAGGAGGGACAATGACACTCACAGAGGTGTCAACCAGGGTTATGGGGGTAAATGGAAGTAGACGAGGCCAATACACTGTGGCAATGGAAATTTTGCTGCTTTTTTTTTCCCTATGAGCATTGCAGTAATAGAGATATAAAGAGGGAAACAGCAATGAAAGCTGTGACCTTGGCTTCATTTCACAGGAGTAAGAGCCAAATATTACACCAGGAGGCTGGTGATCATGCTTATGCTGCCTGGCGACCATGCAAAGCATGGCTTCTGTCAATTAATAGGCCCATTTCCCCCTCAAAGTCCAATAGCTGCTGATCTCTGTTCTTCTGAGTCCATGTAATAGTCCACATCTGTGTCCTGTAGCCTTCGCTGCTAGACACATGAGGAGCGTGATGGTGAAGCAAAGACCTTGAGTTCCACCTACGAGGCAGCATTAACGTCCTGGTTGCTTCACCGTAGGCTGACAGTGCTACTGAAGCAAAGAAGTGGCCAACAGATTTGTCACATAGGCTAGGGATTAAATCATTGTCAGTGCAACGTGCCAAAGAACGTCCCACAGCTGGGTTCTTGGCTTAGCAAACACCTCCAAGAGGACTTACTAAGGCTGTGTGGTCATGTGAAGCAGGTTGAGAAAAGTTAGGCTTTATCTCTCCTGGAGAGCCAGGGAGCAAAGCCAGTGCTCCAGTGCCAGTCCAGGTGGAGCACAAAGAGTCTTTCTAAAGGTTTGGGCAAGATAATGGGACACGTGGACTGACGAGCATATTCATCTTCAGGAAGAGCTTGAACAATTAGGATTTCCCTGCTTGACAGAGGCTGTGGGGAAGAGCAGGTTATTAGGCAGCAGAATGTTTGAGTACATGGCACCAGCAAACAGAGCCAGTGGCTACCGTGCCTCATCCTCAGGAAAAGGTGTTCCTAGCCAAGCCACGACGATGACAGTGATGCATTACAGCAGCCCAATGGCTGCCCAGAGGAGAAAAGACAGAATGGATGCTGCTGAGAAGGGCAGGAATAGCAAAAGGGATTCCATAAGGAACCCTCCCCTCTTCCCTTCCTCCTGGTGTGAGAGTCAGAGCTAGTCATGCCAGGATCCTGCTATGCTCACCATGGCTCAAGCTGGGACTTCTCTAGACTATGCACTTCCCTGACGGAAAATGACCAACCCAACAAGGAGAATGGCACAGCACTGACACAGACCTCTCTGCTCCACACAAGCACTGGGAGAAGAGCCACACCACTCCAAGGAAAGGTGCAAATTCCGGAATTAGCTGGAAAAATCAAGCAGAAAATGAGAAAATAACCCAAAAAAATAAATAAAATTAGGTCTATGGCAGCCACGCGTGACAACCACACTGTGTCAAGAGTCCTCAGAAATATGGAAGAACATGAAGAGCACGTTTCTTGCAGGATCTGGAAGGGACCACAGTCTACCTCTGTCATACTGATAAGGAAAATTTACTCACTGTTATCCATAAAACAAGTGAGCAAGTAGATAATCATACAAATAAAAACCACTGAATACTCAGGCAAAAAGACTATAAAATATTTTTTCCTTTAAGGAAGTAATCAAGGTATCTATAATTAACAAAAAAAAATGGTTGTTTCTTGTCATCCAGACATTTAGAAGTCATATAAATCATTTCTTCTTCCATCTCTTCTGCACATGAATTAAAAAGGGGAAATTTAATTATGTCATTTCTTCAACTATCAATTGGTTTCTCTGCTTTGAATTAAGCAGATATTTAATTAAATCAAATTAACAAAATTATGTGAGGAAAAGACTTGCTCTGAAACAGTGGAATATATTACTCCCAAAATGGGCTTAATAGTTCAATCAACACTATCTCCAAGCCTTTAACCAGATATCTATCACAATTTGATTTTTTCTTTAAAACTTCAGCAGACATGAAGATACCTTAATCACTTAATTTAATACAAATAACTAAATAGATTACAGTAAATTTGGGCTATATTACAAGACTGTGTCTTTCAAATCCAAAGTACTATGGTTTTAAAAGAAAAATAATCCTTTTTAGTTTCAAAAAATTCTCAATCAAGCAAAAATTATTTGCCATTCTCTAAAGTAATCCAGAACCTGGACCATATTGTTCACTAATGTACTTTCAATCGGGAATATGCTGGTGCACAAATCAAATGTGAAATTCAGGGCTGCTCTATCTACTTTAAAACACTATCATCAATTACTAAAAAACCTCTTTAAAATTTGAAAAAAATTACAAACTGATCCACCGGGTACTCTAATCCTGGGATTCTATTTTGACTGAGATTCTCTACGGTTTATTCGGAAAACAGAGTAACGGCACAAACTCCGAGGCACAGTTCTCCATCAAGAAAGTCTTCCACAAGAATATGCAGAAATCCACACTGAGTGTGCCTCATGGGCAAACACCATGAAAGGAGTAATGCTGGGAGAAACACTAGGTGAACACAGAGGTATAGGTAATACGAAGAAAACAAATGTGCAGATTTACTTGTTCCAGTCAACAACAGTAGCTAAAGTTTATTGATTTCAGTTTCAGCAGCTAAAAATCCATGAAAACATTCTTATATGATACAGACAATACTATCCCATATTCAAATTTCTTTGAAGTAATAAAATAGGCTAGGATTTTCTCACAGTCATTGCAATTTTCTTATCAATTAGTACAATAAAACCTATTTTAAAATGTAAATATTATAAAGTGCAAATAGTTTTTGTATCCCATTGTGATTTAGCAGTTCAATTATATGGAAATATCTAAGTAAAGAGACTGAAAAAATATAACTGTTAGCTACAAAAATAGCTGGACACATTCTCAGCCACTGTCTCTCAACTGTTCCCTATATATCCACTGCAAAACTCTTTCCAACACACTAATCACATCTATTCGGAAGAAACTAAAATTATATGATTTCAAACTATTTTCATTAGAAAAACAGTCCTTTAACAACTGCTTTTACTCTGCCATCTAATTATATACTCTTAAAGGCCAAATATTCAGTCAGTATACAAAAATAATCGTAGCCTTTTATTAAGGATAAGATACCAGATAGGAGTTTGTAAGAAAAATAAAGATGCTCTTTGCCTGCCTCTACCAGCAATACTTTTCAATATAAGAAAATACATTTACTTTTAAAATTTTAAATACATATACGTCAAAGTCTTAATAACTTTGTATCAGAGACTTACTACAATTAAGTCTGTTCACAGCATCATTAAGTTGTTGGACTGCATGGCTAATATTTCCTTGGAGATCCTTCACAGAACAGCCAAGATGTTCAAAAAACGACCTCTCCAAAAAGCTCTCTCCTAACTCAATACTAAGTAATCTGCACTTATAACCCCGCAGCCCTGACAAGAAATCTTATCCATCTAGAACATTTTTCTGACCAGCAGTCAGATAAAAAAGATAAAATTGATTAATATTTGATTCTGACGTCTGTCTAAGGACACCATAAGAACAATACATTATAAGGTTACTCAAATTAGAGGGCTAGCACTATATTTTTTTCTTTTACCTATGCACCTGTCATACTTTCTATGCAAAGGCTGTTTATTAAATGTAAGCAAAATCCCTAACTTCCTATTTTGTAATGGTCTGAGCTTTCCCATATTCAGTGTATGTTTCAACAAAAAAAACCCAAATTGATTTCAAGTACAAAGCAGCAGCTATCTCATCCACAAATAAAAACTACAGCGATGTTCTGCTCTTCCTAAAACAAGCTTGAAGCCATGATTATATTAAAGACACAGATGTGAGGGGATTTTTCAACTTCCAAACAGACATGCAAACAAAGTGTTACAGTTCAGGGGTGCAGGTAAATGAATAAGCAAGAAAACTACGTGACGTTTGTGCAGCGTCCTCTCAAATCCTGCAATCCCTTCTAGAAAGTCTGGGTCTACATCTCCCTCTTCTTTACTCATGTTCTTCTCGCATGGCTTGGTCTCAGAAACTTTCCATGCCTGTAACGGAAACTTGAGCCAACTTCTTAAATGTATGATTTCTTCATCTCCACTCATCATCCACTTCTGTTTCTGAGAAGCTCCTCATCATGACACCTGTATCTCAAGAAGCAAAACAGGAAACATCACAGGGATGAAGCAATGAAAGATGAATAATAATATGCCTCTGTGTCTTTAATAAAATCCCAACTTTCATTCAAGTTCCTTTTAGGAAATCAGAGTTCCTTTCACAAGTGCAAAGCTCGCGAACCTAGTTCAGCAAAACATCACATGCCAAAAACGGGGCAACCAATGGAATCTCCCAATCTGCACCTCTGATCCTGACACGATGAACAGGAGAAATCCTGTACCAGCTAGCCTTACATACTGTGGAAAATATTATCGGGTGCCAAGCTTGCAGAACTAGTCTGCGGCAGCCAGCTCAACTAAAAGAAACTGCTGACCCATCTGCTGACTTACCCGCTACTGAAAACAATGCCAGTTATCTTTACCCAGGACTCATTTGTCCAAGTAGAGCTCTAGCCCACAAGTGAGATGAAAAACAAAGATGTAAGTAAGCCTCTCCTCTACTTTTCCCACTGCTCCCTAATCTACACAACTTCCGGAGCACACAGTTTGTGTTTTTATACACTTATCAGGTACCAGAGAAGACAAAGCTTTCTCTGTATTACAAGCAGTTTAACTACAAGGTGACAAAGGCCTAAGGTATTTTCAACCTGTCATAAACTCTGGCACTGGGGTGGAGGGCACTCACCTATCTGTTTCTGCCATCCAAAACTTGGGACCAAGCGGGCCCAAAGCCAACAGCAGCACTGCTTAGAGTCTAGCAACAAAACAGCAAAGGGATGACTCATCTGCAAAATGGAGACACAGCCATCTTGTGTCCAAATATGTGGCCTAAACCATTTGCCTGCCTTACAATTTTGCCTAAATGCTGAATGAGGGGGTACAGGAGAATTATTCCTGCAGCCTCCACAGCCATGAAGCTTTCAGGGCAGATAAGCAGGCACCAAAACCATTCTGCCAGCCAGCTCTCAGTGAAACAGAAGCATGAAAGCAATTTTATCTCTCCCTTTTAGGGTTAAGGCCATCTTTAAATAAACATTTGCATCAAGACCTCTTTGTACCAGAAGCAGAGCAGACCCTACATCTTATCAGCTACCACCTAAACTTCTCAGAATTCCACACCCCATCTAAAATCCTTCTTTTTTCTGCAAAAACACTTGGCAGCAGCATGCTCCATACACATGAATCAGAAAGACAGCGTAGTCCTTCACCAACTCCTCCCTGTGAAATAGGGTGTCATTTCGGCTTTTTTACAGCAGAAATGAGGGACAGCTGTAGGGACAGAGTACCACCAGAGCAAAGTCTTTGCTTTGGTTCTTGTACATTGCAGTCAAGAAGATAACTGAGCCTTAGACAGTCAAAGCAAGAAACCCCCTGAGAGTGCTCTGGGTATTGCAGAAACAATATTGCAGCTTTTAAGTAACGGGACAGAAATGTATTTGCTGTGCTGGGATTACAGGTCAAAGAAAAATACATATTCCCACAACTCTGAACTCTTATTAAGTCCTTACCGTCACAAGTGCTTAGAAGGCAAACAGTCCTGAAAGCTTGTGCCTCAGTGATCATGCCTGCTACTGAGACATGCTACTGCCTACTCAGAAAAGGTAATTATCACAGATTTCAAGAGCTTACAAGCTTTCAAAAGCACTAAAGCTGAGGCAGCCGCAAATGTCCGGCTGTCAGGACATCCAAAATATGTCCATATACCATCCAATTATTTTATACCACAGTGATTCTTTATCTTTTATCATGATGATCACTGTATACAAGAAACAGAAACCATGATTTTACTGTTTTGTAGTCATCCTAACTCCATATTCTCTCTGAGCAGCAGAAATTAACAGAGGACAAGTAATCCAATCTATTACTGACATCTCACTTGTTAATCAGATGTCTACAGTCAGCATACACACCATACAGACTAAAAGACATCCAGGCTGCTCACTGTTGCATGCAGAAAGAGAAGTTCAGGAAAAGATTAATAATTGTCAAAAAGATCTGATGCTGGCTGCCACCTGAAACAACCAAGGAATTTTCAGTTTTCTTTTGAAGAGACAATTTACTGGCAGGCTGGTACTTCTAACTTTGATCTTCCTTCCTTCCAACACCAGCAGAAGCTCAGTAACAGGAGTTCTGAAGCTTTGTAGCTCAGTAACAAAACACAGAAACCTCCCAGAATGTTAACTCAATTACAGTATTTTGGCAAGGAAGCCTTCCCCTTATACCTTGGGGAAAATCTTAAAAGATTAAACAGTGCATGTTTTAAAAGTACACACGCCTCAATTATTTGGTGTAACTCTTCATGCACCTAACTGCTTTGAGAGAAAAAATATTCTACAGCAACTTGCAAGACTGAAATTGTTCCTTGTTTCCCAAGGAAACAATGGTTATCTAACAACACTGATTGTCCCATGCACAGAAATGTAAACTATAAGGCAAATTTCAACTAATCTCATGCAAAAGCATGGAGATTTCATAGGTGCTCAATTCCTACCACAGACTTGCAAAGTAAATAACCAAGGCAGCCCTCTGAGCAACACGTCTGGTTCGCAAACATCAGGGAGACAGCATGTTTTGATTAAATATACCCAAGAACTACAAGGCAGTGAGAAGCCGCTCAGGCACTGTGCCTTTGGGGAAATGAGGGATGCTGTGTGATGGAAAGAGGGAAAGAAGGAAAGATGTGTAAGGTACCACAGTGCCACCAAAACCAAGAAAGCTGCAGGAAAGTCTTGTCTTCACCAGTTCATGTGCTCACAGAGCTACCTTTGAATCTATGGAGCAACACAGCAATGCCTTATGAGCCCATCACATCTTCCATCTCTATGTGGGCTGCTGCTGACATGTCAGCAGGCAATTCTCAGGATTCATTAAAGGCACTTGGACAACAGCTGTCCTGTTTCACCAATGAGAATCTGGAAAAGCAGACATACACTGCAGCACAGGTGGCCTCAGAAAACCCCAAAAAATAGATATGCTTCTCAAACCCTTTCAACAAGATTCTACCCAGGCAGGGTAAGCTAAGCACTGCCACGACAAGTCAGATTGCTGGTCCATTTATTTGAGAATCCTGCCTCCTGTGATCAGGACCAGATGCTTCAGAAGGTGGAACAGCTCAGGTAGTGAACAATGATATAATTCACCCAAAAGGGAAATTCCTTCCTGACCTCATCAATTAGTATGAAGGTTTATGTGCTTAATTTATTTTTAATTCTATTTACTGCAACTCTGGACATTGTCATTATATATATAAATGCCCAAGTCTGCTTGGAATCCGACTAAACTTTTGCCCTTGGTAATATTGTGCAGTGTATTTATGCCCAATTTCAAATGTACTGATTTTCAATGTCATCTAAATATCCCGTTGTTCTTGCACTGTGGGAACTAGCATAGCCATTAACCACCTCTGTTCCCCTTCCAAGAGCTCCAGCCTGCCTTGCACCATAAATTTCCATGCCACACTATGCCCTATGACAGAGCAGGAGCATAATCTGAGGATCTTTAAGGTAACAACTGAGTAACTCCTATCAGATATCTAGCAACATTTCTTTAAGCTACATTTCTGGGATCTGCAGGAAAGTTGGCAGTTCCACTAAGATTTCAGCACGCCCTACCCTCTTCTAGATCTTGCAAGGTCACTTTTATGATGTTTTCTACTCCAGAACTGCCACCTTTGTAACCAAGATGTTTTGCTCTATGTTGTGCTTTTTAAACCCCTCCTTCAAAAATCTGATAAATTTACTCAGAACAGACAACAAGCGTAATTATGCTGGGCTTTTTAAGGGCTGTACAGGAACCTCACTGAGCAAAGAACTGCCCTCTCATCTCCATACCCAAATAAAGAACAGGGTCCAACCATGCAACACCAATCCCATTTTGCTCTTGGCTGATGTTCTTGTGGGGCTGCAGGTTCCCCTGTGCAGTAACTTCAGCCTGTGTTGCTACTTTTGTTCCTTATGGATGAGCTCATGACATATTCATCATGATTATTATGCCAAGTACTTATTAAAGCTCCAGTGCTCTCTGCTGTTTCTGCTCATACAACTTGTGCAACATGCATCAAGGTACAAAGCCACACCTTCATTCAACAGAAGTTTGATGGGGGAAAAAAAATATATACGCAAGCAGCAGACAAGAAAAGGAGACTCTTAAAGCACACTTGAAGTTCTGGATCCTCTTGTGTCCCCAAAACACAGTCCTGTTTTCAGTCATTACTTGGGCTGCATTTTCTTCTCCAAGCCTTTGAAGCTAAAACTTTGGACTGCAGGCCACAGGTTCTTAGTGCGAAAGTCTTCAGGAGAGAAAGAGAGAAAGGCTGGTATCTCATGGGAAGATGGCCCCCCAAGGAGATGACAGAGTTGTTACAGCATCTGTGAGAAATACCACAGTCATCACTGTTTTACCACAAATGTTGTTATTACGGGCTTGGAAATGGTGAGTTACGGCAAGAGAATACTTCTTTGCCTCAACCAGAATGAAAATTACACCATTTCATCCCTCCTTGGAACAATCTTCAGGCAAGCAAGAGGTTGAGAGATAAAGCCTGTTCCAGCTTATGGTCCAGAAACAAATGGAGTTCTTTAATGATCAAAATAGCACTAACAGAATTGGTAACAGGCACCACTTTGTCAACAGCTACCTCATTAAATAATCCAAACACATGCAACTTTTTTCTCTATTTGAGTATCAGAGACTGATTAGCCAATAAAGTGACAGGTCTCATAACGGCAGTAAAATTCTCCTTTTGCATATTTCTAAAGGACCTCTCCATGCTTTTTAATAGTTATAGCAGTCTTAGAAACTCTGTTTTAGAACAAGGATCTTGACACTTTCTTTCCAAGAGGCCATAAACGCTTTCCTGTTCTTCTGTCCCACATGTGAAAAGACAACATACTGAGCTGGGTACTTGTACAATGCTCTTGGGCAATGCCCAAAGAGTGGTCCAAGCCACAAGGTTCAGAGCACTGCCATACCAGCATCACCAGGACCTCTGATCAGCCATCGAGTGGTTTGCCTTTGGCATTTCAGAATGTGCTGAGGTTGAAAGGGAAGACAGTAATGATACAGAACAATTCTCCCATCAGCAGTGGCAAAAGTAATCTCGGAGGCACAGAGTGCAATGCTTTCACCACTTTGGGGTCATTACTGACTGTGAAGTCAAAAAGAAGTGATATTTTCTGTTTGTCACACACAAAAACGGACTTTGGGTAAGGAAACTTTTTTAACGGACTCAACTAAGGTATTTTTGGTTGCTAGAATTTTTAATCTGTTGTGATAAAATTAGCCTTAAATAAATCTACAATACAAGCAGTACATACTTTGCCTAAGAAAAAAACCCGCTGGCCACTTACAGATCATGTGAACTCAGTTATTTAGCTGAGCTAAAAACATCAATTATTCCAAGCCTTATCTGACTGTAGATTTGGATCTGTTTAACAACAGCACTGCCACACATCAAAACGCATGACAACCCACTGGTCTTTACTAAAGCACGGAAAAGTTCCTGCAAACAATGGTTGCTGCCATTTAACAACACAGTCATGAAGAAAAGAGGTAAGAGTGAAAAACCTGCACCCCTGCCTCTATCCTTCAGACCTTTCCCTGAAAAGGAAAAGCAAGTCTTCCTCTTCTGTCAGTCCACCCTTCCTTCCATATTACAGTGTAACAAAATGGGTTGCCCTCAACTATCACTCCCTGATGTCCAACAACTGAAGCTATGGAAGATGATAATGTTACTTTTTCCCCCCTGCAAGGTTTTCACCAATCAGTGAAAGTCCTGCTCTGTTCTCTCAACCGGTGTCAAAGAACCTGGCTCTGTACTGCTTATCAGCATGATCCAAGCAACAGCAAAATAGTTGTTCAAACATACCTAGTACTGGGTGGTGGGTAAAGTTCACAGCAGCTGTTTGAGTCCCAGAAAGACATCTGAGAGAAGCGCCATAAATAACGACATCACATGGAGTCTCCCATTGCACAACCCACATACATCTTTCCTGCTCAGGAATTTACGCCTCACACCCTGTGCTGTCAGTCAAGAGCATATTACAAACCATATTTCCAACATGATCCAGAGGATATTTTGGAAAGTAATACAGCCCTCCTGTTGGCTGAATCTTTTCAAAATACCTGTTCTACTCCATTACAAAAAACACACCTATTGCTATTATCTTATCAAAACCATGGTCTTTCTCAGGAGCAAGCTGTAGATCCACGTATGCATTTTATACATCATGGATGTCCAAAACCAGTTCCAGCAAGTCTGACAGCCTGGCAGAAACTGAAGGGGACTACTCCTTTGCAGGCTCAGGATCTAAGTTCTCCTTCAGATATGCAAATGTAAAGTATTTTCTCAGACTACAGTTTCAGTAAACCCCAAATTTGAACAGCCCCTTTTCAAGATTAATTCATTTTACTTCTAAACTAAAATTAAACCAAATTCTCTTAAAACACTTCATTCCTAGGCATCTGCAAGAAGAGAATCACTTTTCAAAGCAGTGCCTAGCTATAACTGAGAAAGAAGATATATAGCTATTTCATAAAAATGAGATTTTTTTTCCTGGTGTTTTGCCACAAATTGCCTTCAAGGGCTTGGTTCAGAAATTCCAAAGTTAGTTTATTGTTTTTCTTATTGAGAACTAATTCCTTTTAGCAATTCTGTTAATCTTGGAGTTTGAAGTTATTTTTATTAAAGTAACGCCCAGAGTTTAGATATTCCATTAAAAGATCAGGAATTATTTTTATTAAAGTAACACCCAAAGCTGAGACATTCCTTGCAAAAATAAGGCAAAGCATCTTCATTCTTAAAAAGGTTCTTAGTCTTTTCAATGAAAACACAGATTTTACAGAGACAACTGAGCACTAAGAAGTTTCATCCGCCATTTTTTATCAGAGAGTTGGGGTAAAAGTAATTAAGGCAGGATTTTTCTGCCTAAAAAAATCACGAGCCTTTTGCTCCTAACAGAACATGTGTCTTTTTTTTCCCCCCTCTCTTCTTGCCTTCCGTTATGGAAGAAGTAGCACCGATTTCCACTCCCTGATGTCAGATTTCTCATGAGACATTTGTGCTGGCTTTGGGCTGTCCTGCCGGCCGTCAGTGTCTCTGGTCATCCTCCGTATCTCTCCCTCAGCCAGCAGGGAGTCCCATCGACCCAGGCAATGCCAGTTTCTGATGGAGCTTGTTAGACTACAAAAAATTGGATCATAGCCCTTAACTCTTATGCCACAACAGATGCAGGGCTGCAAAGTGAAGGCTCTTACCTCCATTCTTGAGGGCCTGAGGCACTGAAACCTTCTGCTCTTCAGTGGCAGCTCTGTCTCACGGACAAGACCGAGTGCTACCTTTTTGTTTGAGTGACTACGTTAATAATAAACAACACCCAGGTTCCTCACCATGACTCAAACACAGTTAAAGTGCTTGGAGGGGAAAGGGGATGCCTTTTGATCACTATTTCTGATCTGGAGCATAAGCAACCATGACTGAAGACTCCATTTCGTCAGCAAGCCTCCTCCAAATGCTGTTGCTCTTTAGGCATAACAGGCCAAAGACATCATCGATTTAATAACACATTTCCTAACAAGGTGCTGCTTCCCTGTTGAAGAAGGCACGCAATGTCAATTTTCAATCTCTTTAATGCAGAAATTAGGGCTGGGGCAAAATCTTTTCAATTCCTCCGAAAAAGATGTGAAGCTGCAAAATCCCCACCTTTCTTCCTGCAGCGTGTATAATTTCAGCTTGCTCAATAGCAGCGGCACTCCTGAGTTCAGGAGGACTTTAAAAGGAGCGATTAAGCTCACGGAAGTAAGCTAACATGAATAAACTGCCCAGGCAACAGGGAAACATTCCAGAGCCCTGTGCTGTCACCAGGCTTTTGGCCAACGCTGCTTAATCGTATATGCAAAACATAAATTACAGAAAGATTCATCACTGGTTAGAATATTCTCAATTAATAATTTTGCATTGCGCTGAAGAAGCTTCCCTGCAAACTGTCCTCGGACAAAAGCACCGGGATCTTCTCCCCATTTTCTATGCTTCCTGGCATCAGCAGTAGAAGTGGTACAGCAAAGGATTCATCTGTGGGTCTTCTCAGTGGATCAGGCAGTTTTGGAAGGGAAATTTGAGAGCAAGTTTAGGACCACTCAAGCATCACTCTGCTGAGATTCCTAACTCCTCTGGCTGACTATAAGGCATCATGGCAGCTGCTGCAGGATACGTTCTCATCTGGGCTCAGCCTGCACATACCAATTCATACTATCCGGGCACATAACACTGGACTGAAACTCAAAATGCCTGTGGCATGGAGAAGGATATTTTCACTACGAGGCCCTCAGAATTTACAACGTCCCCTTTAAACACAGACACACTCATAGCTTAAATATTTAAGACCCTCTTGAGGCTTGTCACAGAATTTATACAGCTCTATCCAAAAACCTTTGATCTTCTGTGCGGCGCTGAGTAAAAAACCTAACCAGCCACATTTCGGGTTATGAGGAGAGATGACTTTTCCACCACTTAACAGAAGATTATAGTTTTCACAGAAGATTATAGAGTCATGGTTGTAACGCCATCTGAAGACTGCATTTACAAAGATCTGACATTCAGCAGCTCACATGGAGACAACAGAGTGATCAGATTCTCAAAAACACTGGAGTTATAATTGAGAGCAAACTGCTAATGATTTTCCGGAGTATCTTACAGATGTAAAGTTTTAACTGCTTAGAAAGCCTTCCCTCACGTGCTTCATATGATCAGACACCACTAAATCTACACATCATAATAGCTTTTTAAACAGTATTGGGTAAGCTAGAAAGAGGTCCCCTTGTACAGCATTCTCAAAAATAAACGCAACTGAAGATAACTTTGGCCCAATTTTTGTTAGGTCATAAATTTTCCCCATCTGAGACATCAGAAATTCTGCATGAACAAAGTTCCATGAGAGTTTGAGAATCTACTCCCGTGCATGCCTGTAAGACTGACTACTAAAAATGGGTGCAAAAAAAAAAACACCTGTCTCTCTACACTATCTGCCTTTGCTTTTAGGCACTGATTTTTTACTATATGCAGAATCATGAATTAACAGGTAAAAATCAGTTAGATTAATTTAAAATTACCTCAGACATTTGAGGTAAAATTTCAAAAGCTGACTACACCTTCCATCCCAACACATACTTGTACTGTACAGATGAAATACAAACCCCGGTGCAGAACAGGGTATAGTTTCACTGGGACAGAACTTCAGTCACTGCACTTGCCAGGAAAACAAACCACGACCTGCTCTTCGCTCATGGCTCAAGCAGCATTCTTTGAACAGCCTAGCACACGCAAAAGGCACGGGCCCTGGAAAACCTTTTGCTTTTGGTACTTCTCCTTACAAGCTTTTTATTCTGGACAAGCAAGTTTGTGAGATGCTCGTGCCACTGCCTCAGGTCCACGAATAGAGACGAAGCCGCCCGCTGCTCCAGATTTCTAAGCCCTTCACGGTGCTTTCAGCTGAGCTGAGAGGCAAACTGTGAAATCATTATCTGCAGCCCGAAAGACGGCTGTGCCGGGCAAGCGGCAAGGCGCGGGATCACTCTGCCTCGCTGCTCCACTGAAGCGAGCGGAGCCGCACCGGGCGGCTGCGGCGGGCAGCGCCGCCGGCAGAGATGCGCCATGGGAAAGGCTCCGTTCCCTGCCTGCCCGCCCGGGTGGGCAGGGCCGGTGGGAAGGAGGGANAGCCCCGGCGGCAGCGGCAGCAGCGGCGGCGGCAGCAGCGGCAGCCGGCGCGTCCCGGAGACGGAAGGGCGGGAGGAAGTGAGGTCGCGCGGAGGGGAAACGGCGGCGTTTCCGGGGGATGGAGGGAGATGCGGACCGGGGGTTTCTCCCGCGCCCGGAGAGCTCTGCCGGACGTGGATCTCTGTGCCTCCTAAAGCCCGCCGAGTGACGGGCACGTGTTGCGGAGCCGGGTAATCACACGGGCACGGCAATGTGGGAAGGACGTGGCACCTGCAGCCCCGGGGCTCCGCGCCCTCCCCGCTCCCCGTGGCCGCCAGCCCTCGGCCCCGCGGAGCGACCCTGCTGCTCTCCGCGGTCACATGCGAGGAGGCTGTCACAGGGGGCCACCCTTCACCCGAAGGAGCCTTTTTAGGGGGCAAACCCACTGAGCTTTCTGCCACTCTCAGTTCGGCCCAATTCACGTTTTACAGTCCCTACAGACACTGAAGTACAGATCACTTCAATATAGTAAAATTTGGTGCTTAAAGCAAAGTTTCTTCCCATCCGAATGGAACCGCAGTGCTGCTCACCACTGCTCCAAGACTTAATATATTTATGCACAGAATAGGTGAAAACCTCTGGACATACGCTCCCAGCGCTGTGCTGGTTGTTCATCACTTGGCCAACTCAAGTTGTGTAACCTTAGGAATACATGATACATCTTCAAGTAGTTTTCATGATTAGATGCTTTTATTAAGAAGTAATTTCTGCAGAATCCTTTAAATTTACTGATTTTGAGATTTACCTAGACAGAAAAAATAACTGCAGTGTGAAGTCTCTTCTGGATAAGCTGTGACCTGCTTACACAGATTTTTATAGACAGACCCATTCTTTACAGCAATTTGACTAAATTAAGCTAACCATCTTTGCTATTAACATGATAGTAGTGGCTTTAAGTGTCTTCTAGATGTGTAGTTCACCGTGTACTTCTCAAAGTTTCTCCAGGAAATGTTCAAAGTACTGCATACACAACTCCCAAATAAAGAGAGAGCAGAATTTTTCTGCACTACCACCAGTGATATTCTGGGCTCTCAGAGCTGTTCACCTTCACCAGGCAGTAAGGCCACAGTGCCTTCAGTGACACTTACTGACCGTATTCAGCAAATTCAACAACTCACGATCAAGGAACACAAGGGTTTCCAGGCAGATACGTACTGCCTTGCTTTCTGTAGGGTGCTGTTGCCAGAGAAGGTAGGAGCTGATTTCCAAGGTGCTGGCAGAGAGAGAAATAATTTCAGACATTGAACTTCCCTACCCTCCCGTTCCTCTGAGCAGGCTCTTCGGAGCACTTCTGCCCTGTGTTGGAGACCTTCATGCCAAACGTTCCAGTAGGCACTCGCTTTACCTCACAAGGACTCAGAGAAAAGCTACTAAGAACAAAGTTTTAGGGACAGTCCCCTTCCTTTCCCCCTTGCCTTCAGCTATGTATCAATTAAAAAGCATTGAAAATAGCTCCACATTGACTCTTAAAATCAGCACTGGATATATATCCTGAGTTCCTACAGAACTGTGGGCTTCATTCCACTGAGAGCTGTACGCTTTCAGTCTGTTTTGGTGGCTGCTGCTGCTGCTGTTCATACTTCCTTGCTGAAAAAAAGAAACACCAATCAACACTGCTTATACATTTTATTATATATTATTATTATTANAACCCCGGTGCAGAACAGGGTATAGTTTCACTGGGACAGAACTTCAGTCACTGCACTTGCCAGGAAAACAAACCACGACCTGCTCTTCGCTCATGGCTCAAGCAGCATTCTTTGAACAGCCTAGCACACGCAAAAGGCACGGGCCCTGGAAAACCTTTTGCTTTTGGTACTTCTCCTTACAAGCTTTTTATTCTGGACAAGCAAGTTTGTGAGATGCTCGTGCCACTGCCTCAGGTCCACGAATAGAGACGAAGCCGCCCGCTGCTCCAGATTTCTAAGCCCTTCACGGTGCTTTCAGCTGAGCTGAGAGGCAAACTGTGAAATCATTATCTGCAGCCCGAAAGACGGCTGTGCCGGGCAAGCGGCAAGGCGCGGGATCACTCTGCCACGCTGCTCCACTGAAGCGAGCGGAGCCGCACCGGGCGGCTGCGGCGGGCAGCGCCGCCGGCAGAGATGCGCCATGGGAAAGGCTCCGTTCCCTGCCTGCCCGCCCGGGTGGGCAGGGCCGGTGGGAAGGAGGGAGGGCTCAGCTCTGCGGACAGCCACGAGCCCCCGTGCCGGGACATCGCTGCGGCGCCCGCGGCGCTAAGCCGGGCACGGGACACGCGGGGAGCGCTCCCGCGGAGGATGGAGCGGAGAGCCCGCCCGGCCCGGCGGCGGCACGCAGCCCGCCCGCGGGGATGGAGCCGGACCCGGACACCCCCTCCCCGCCCCTGGCCGTGCTTTCTCCTCGGGCGGCCCCTTCCCGCCTCGCCACGGTCCCCGGCGAGGCGCCCCCTCCCCTCCCCTCGGCGCGGACGGGGCGCGGACGGGGC